>WHYT01017192.1:82832-131418 GCA_009806455.1 Tetrax tetrax | reverse complement strand
TTTTAAAGTTTAACAACATTTATCTGGTGGTCTGTTTCCTGTGTTTCTTCATGAACTGCTTTCAAAAAAAAAAAAAAACCCACCAAAAAAAGCCTGTTAGATGCTATGCTACCTTTTTTACTGCAGGAAAATTATTAACTGAAAACATCACACCAGGCTTTTCTTCGTAGTAGAGTAACTTTAATACAAAAAGCTCTATACATTGATCTGTGAGGAGGTGACATATGCTCTAACGTACCCCCTCCCTGCTCGAACCATCAGAACTGTAACACTTGTTAAGTTCACAGTTTTCACAACGCTAAAGCCAGTCCAGGTGTGTGGTACCTGATTGCAGAAAAGGGTTTTTTTCTCAGCTAATGCTTTATACTGCGCTGGTAGGCATTTGACTTCTGCATTACTCTGTCATAAATAGTTTAAGTGCATTGACACCAACTTAAAAGCTGTTACTGTGTTACACTGATGGTCAAACAAGCTGCGTAATTGTGCAAAATCTGCAAGATCACTGTACATACATCTAATAATTTAAGTGTTAGGAATGTATCTTTCATTTGCTTATTCCCATTGCACGGTCTCCTTCCAAAGATGTAATCTTCTGCACTGAGATCTTACCAGATGTTTGTCGGTGGTTTAATATTGCGTTCCAAATTCTGCAGAGAAGACCACCCCTGTATGAAGAAGAATGGAGAACAGTTTGGGAAAACTCCCTCATCTTCATTACTTTAAAGTGAGCAAGAAGTTAAGATGTAAAATACTTTAACAAAAATCGGAGATGAAGGCGAGAGCAGTTACCGCTGAACTATCACTGACCTATTTGAATAACCTAACTTCTAAAAAAAGCTTTTTTACAAATTACTTTGATTAAGCTCTTAACAGTGAAGTAAGAAGTACTTTCTTACCGCAGTTGAAGACACCGCAGATCATCTTTAGTGATATCATTAAGGACAGCACTTAGTGTATAATCTTCTTCAGCAAACTAAAAGGCAAATTTATTCATAAATTAGTATTCCTTCTTTGAAACCCAAATGCTAATTAGCACTACCGTGACTTTTTTTTTTTTAAGATTATTTTTCTATTTTTAATTATTCAGGTTTTTTTTACCCTCTTAATTGCATCCAAGTCTGCTCCTTGTTGTTTCAGCCAGTTCATGAGCTCAGGGTCTGCATTCTCTGTAAAAGTTGCTGCAGACCGTTGGGAGTCTTTAACAGAAAATAAAAGTATAGGTTAATACATCTCAAAACTAGGGCAAAAGGGATGGTTCTCTGACTCCTGAAGCTTAAAATAGACGGTCTTTTAAGTTACCCTGAGCCAAATCAAACACATGAGCCAGTATATTTGTGTGCAACTGTCAAAGTGTGCAGTATCTCCTCATACCTTTGGGTTTAAGTTTTAATCGAAGCAAGCTTAATTCCTGAGTCTTTTGCTCCAGGGATTGTCGTAAGAGGGTCTGATATTCTTTCTCCTTCTGCACTAGGTTTTCCAAAAGCCTGTCACCATATGAGAGACATCAAACACAATCATACCAAGAATAAAACTAGCCAGAAAAAAAAAAAAAAATCATTTTAACAACTACCAAAGGACAGAGACTTGAGAGATACTCAAGTAACATGTTTTATGGCTTACAGATGTTATTTTGGTTGTGTGGGACTCAGCTTAGTGGTGGCATTTTAAGGCTTTCATCTATGCAGATTTTAGTAAATAGCTTGTAGTTTCTGTGCCTATTGTTTTGCAGCCTCTTTGGGCAGAGCTGCTGCCCTTATACCGTAATTTACTGCTGAACAGCATAACCCTGATGTTTTACCAGGGACTTCGTGATGATAGATTTCCATCACATCCAGAAAGAAGAATAGGACCTTCAGCTATTAACACACTGGCAGCAGCCTACAACTGCACTTCATGCGAAATAAGACAGGGCCTCTGCTTGTGCTAATTAGTGGGCAACCTGTCCCATGGGCCAGGACAGAGCTGCTCTGGCCTTTCCTTGCAGGAACAGCTTTGAGGACACTGCCACTGGGTCAGGGTGGCATCAGAGGAGCTAAGAAAGTAAGAAGGAAACCAGCACAGTTGCACAAGCCAGATTTCTTAACTGCAGAAATCCAATATGGCATTCTGCAATTAAAAAAATAATTACACTGAAACAAAAGTTGTACTGGAGGCTGGTGAGTTGTCACAGCAGTGCTGCCAGCGCATTCTGAATCCATTTGTGTTCCTGCAAGTTCTGCCTTATCACGAGGCAACCATTCCAGGTGTGCAGTAGTTATGCTGTGTATGTACATGTCACTGGAAAAGCTTTTCCAAGACAGCCTGAAAATAAATCCAGTCTTTATGGGAGGGTTACCTTAAGGTCTCTTGTTTAAGTCTGCCCAGCTCCAGGCTGAGCTGCTGCTGCGTATCCTGTGACACCACTGAACTAAGGGTGCTGACTCCTGATGTGATGGCAGGATCCTCAGCCCCATTTTGTTCAGTGGGCTGGAAACTGTCCTCCACTTCATCACTGTCCTTGTCACCACCTTCTGTTTCTGAGGCTGGCTCAAAGTGAGCTCGAAGCTCTGGCAAAAGGAAACAGTGTCATAATAAGAATTTTTTTGGACAAGTCTGTCTTCAGAGGTACTAGGGTTTGTTCTTTTAAACTGTGGGGGGGGAGCTTCAGGAAGAGGGCTGTCTGCACAACGTGCTTTACTGCAGTACTGAGCAGGGGAGCAGCAAAGCCTTACGCGAACTGGACCACAGATTCTCTGGCATCAATTCTAAAATGAATGGCACTGTAATAGCTCAGCTGTAGTGTACCAGAGAGGTAGGCAGCTGTAGATTACAGCTGTAGAAGGGACAAATTCATTTGCAATGAAGTGAACAATAAGTTAATGAAATGTATTAATGAGAAACCCTTAAATGTACGTTTAAAAAAAAAAAGGAAAAAAAAAAGTTGTTTTCTCCTAATGCCCTGGACCAAAGAGTCTATAAAGCTGCCTTCTTCAGGTAGCATTCCTAACCCCAAGTTCTCTCAGAACTTGCTATGGGTAACCACCCTTCCCACCAAAGAATAGCTGTCATTCTTCTCCTCCTACAAACAAAGCCCTAAAAATTTTGTCTGATTTGGCTTGAAAGCTAAAGTAACTTTGGACTGAAATAGCCCACCATTATGTAAGTGCTCTCCAAACACACTAATAATGGAAAGGATGCTCAGCCATTTCAAAGAGTTACAAAACTGGCTACAAATTTCCAACTTAGACTTATTCCTGGATAGTTCTTAGTCATGTATTCTCCTCCTCCCCACTGGTGGTGATTTTTCCTCCTGTAGGCCAAAATTGTATTCCTCCTTATATTTATGCACTCCCTTCTCTGCATGTGTTCCACAGCTCAGCAATCATTTTTCAGAACACAGAGCCAGACCTGTGCAGTGTTACCAACCTTGAACTTCATTAAAGTGCTGTACAAAGTAATTTTTCTTTCTAACTAGAAAAGCTTTAGCTTGGACTGAATTTAATTTGCCTTTTTTTTTTTTTTTTGTCATGGTTGGGTCACACTGGTGGTGCAGAACCACTGGGTTATCTCCTCATTAGGTGCTTTTGTACTGCCAGTACAGCATTAATCCTCCAGATCAACACATCTCTCTGTACAACATTCTGCCCCTGTGCCTTTGATGTAGTAGCACATGCGATACAGTTAATGGCATGCTGACAGATTAAACATCTAAACTTCCATTTGCTATAAGTCTTTGATATGTGAACAGCCTTTTTTTTAAAAAAAAAATAATAAAAAGGATTCCTTTCAGCTGCTTTGATTTACCTGGAATAAGAATAGTGACTGCTGCTTGGACTGCACGGCGAATGATGTTATCCATTGCAAACATCCAGTGAGGCCTGATTAAATGATTTCTTAATACTTTATTCACCTGTAAATAAATAAGCAAGTAAAAGAAGCAGTTAACAACATTTGCTTACACCTTAGGAAAGAGAATCTTGTTTTTCAAAATAGTCCGATGAAGTTTTATAAAGTAACAACTGCATGAGTCTCTAAAACCCTCCCGCCTTTGAATGTCTACACAACAGATTTGACAGTTTTAGGCTAGAGCTTTCAAACCGTACTCGGACTGTGACATTCAAGCCCCTGGACAGTACAAGGAGAGGTGGAACAGCAAATAAACGTAGGATCCAGAGGTGGCTACACCCTAGGCTTGCTCCGAGAGTAAGGGAACTTTCAGCACTGGTGATCCACAGGTCACCAGGCAAAACCTGGTGTCTTTCAAACACCTTTAGTCTTTTCTTAGTCTTCCATACGATCGGTCAGCAGGGCTTTGTCTGCTCCATATTGCCCATATCCTCCCACTTTTGCCAGCAAGCACAGGAGCGTCTCAGGAACTGGGGAGAAAGCTTTGGCACAAGCAGGGTAAGAAGAAAGAAGAATGAGGAAGAGTGGAGAAACTGTCCGCAAAGAATTCCTCTCTGTCTGTGCTAGTCAAGGGACTCACCGCATCCTGAAATCCAAACAGCACCAGATGAATCTGATTGATGGAAGTGCTGTCAAAGTCCAAATCCATTTTCAACTTGGATATGGTAGAAGCCATCACTCTCTGCTCTGGAGAGTGTATGAAGTCCCTTAAAATACCAATAATTTGCTTGATGTGGGCCACTGAAAGTTGCAGTTCTTCAGAACTCTGGAGGAAAGAAAATGTATATCAAGTAAATCCCAAAGTTATTAATCATCTAATCACCAGCATTAGTATTTTTAGTGTTAAAATTTATAGCTTTGCTCATGTATGCACAGAAATGCACAAAACTTTTGTTTCTGCAAAGCCTTTATTTTCTACCTTTTTCTAAATAAATTTTTTAATAGTAATTGCTATTTTCCAAAAAATAAATTAAGTCTCTGGCTGTCACAAAAGGGAAGAGAGTCCAGATAATATCTACGTATTTCTGCAGTGTGCTGCAGAGGGCAGCTCTTCTCCATAAAAACAGCAGAGCGAGTTGATGGTAAGAGACCCAAATTTTTCCACTGCTATCCTTTCAGTAAGCTGAATCTGGACTTCTATCTAATTATGCAGACATTTGATTTCCTTAGGCAAAAAAAATACATTTATATATGCATTCATAAGTCAGAAAAAGGTCTAAGATTACACAGTTACAAGATGCCAGTTTAAAGCCATCCAAGTGCCTGTAAGAACAAGAACCTGTATAATTAAAAGGTAAAGGGAGAAGTATTACAGAAATTACACAAGAGAGATGGTTACAGCAGTGCTGCAAAACAGCTGGAGACTGAGGTAGGAGCTGCTGTTACTAACTAATCCTTTATCTTGGAAAATATTTAGAGCCCTGGTTATTTCTGACTAAAATCTTAACATATGAATTTTAGTCCTCCACAAGGCTCTGGGCTATTTTGCAGTTTAAGCTCAGAGCAGACATTTACCCCAGTTGCTCCCCCAGCCTGAGTTTGTGGGCCTTTCTCTTGGGCCTGTAGAGCTCTACAGGAGCACCCAGGGTCTGGGGAGAGCCAGTCTGCGCCCTGAGGCAGTTTGCGGGGGAAGTGAGCCATGGGGAGAAGCAAACCCCTGCTCTGTGCGGAGCCGGTTGCCCGCACCAGGCTGGGCTGGAGCTGCCCCAGGCGCAGCAGGGCCCCCACCAGCAGGGCTGCAAGTGTCTTTGCACCAAGACCGAGGGCTGGCTGGGGACACCGCAGTGAGAGTCAGCAGGCTCCCCTTTATATAAATGGCTTTGATAAGAATAGATAATGCCGGTGGCACATCGGAAGCAGACATTAAGAAGAAAGGCTGAGCAATCAACTGTGTTACTGGTGTGTGGCACTGCTTGGCTACGGGTTAACTAAACGTATTTTTTCTTGCTCCTCTTTACAGTCATTAAACCTTCCCACCCAACCCTTCCCTCTACAGAAATCTACTTTAGCTTTTTAAAGTTCATGTACTGTGTTCTCAGCACCTCACTTTTTGAATTAAAAATTGTTCATCAGTTCTCTATCATTAAAGCAAATCATACCTATTACTAGCTGGTGTTCCATTTCCATGTCCTTAAAAGCCAAAACAAAACACAACATCAAAATCATCCGAACCATCAATTTCAGCCCCCCAAATCCCATATCAAATACCCCAAATCTCCCTCTGAGAAAAAAAACAAGAGCCCAGCAGCAGGCAAAAGGTGGTGTCTGCTCTCCATTCAGACAGCAGCAAATGGCTTACGCAGTTACAGGTCTCGGAGACGAAAGATATTCAGAAGGAACAATCCAAGCACCTAGTTTTCAGAAAAGGATAATGCTACCTGGCTTGTCATTTTCCTTTTGACACAGGAAAAGCGAGAGCTGAAGAGAAATTACCTGTGCAATACATTCCTGCAAATTGGAAGCAACTTTATCTTGCTCTTCCTTAAGGATTTTGTATAGGATCGCTCGGCGTTCACTATCCTTCCGCAGCAGAAACAGACCAGAATCCTTATCCTCGATGGAAGGAGAGGCACTCCTGTCCTCCGAGGCTGAGCCCTCATCGGGCACGCTGTGTCAGCAACCGGGCCACACGCACAAGAGAGACCTCAGCATTAGCAACATGGCAGTAGGGATGCTTTGGAGGTTAAAAAGTGAGTTGAACTATAGCAGCTGTTTGATCAGACTGTTAAACTAATTCTGAGACAGACGATGGCTCAGATCCTCAGCTAGCGTAAACCCCACTGAAGCCGAAAGCACAAGGCTGATTTCATCCCGCTAAAAAGCTGGCATTAATGTCACCCAGCAGTGGTTCAGTTTTGGGGAGGAAAGCTGAAAACCCTGGACGGAGATAACTATTTGTTTTTTCTGGCCCCATGCTGTAACAAACATACTCATTCGAAAGTATCCACGTCCACACAGTCAATCAGAAGACTGACATTTATTGACTAGGGGCGGGAAAGTATATAAATACATGGAAACCTTAAGGAGAAAGAATCGTTGTTCATTAATTAAATAGAGACAATATTTAAATTAATTGGTAACTTGCCTGTGCAACTCACTTACTGTTTAACACACCTGCTTATCTAGCTATTATGGGAAAAAATTGCCCTCAGTTAAAATATGTGAATTAAATCCACATAACCCCTCGTGGGTGTCAAGCAACAAGCAAATGCTTTACCTTAGTAAATGGGAAATGGGATGCTTTGTCTGAATCTCTGAAATGGATCTCTTTGGCCTTTCGAAAAACATGTCATGCTGTACATCAGAGTCTGGTGAAACAGAGCCATGCTCACTGCTGCTGCTGCCAGCCTGTTCTCCATGGAGTGGCAGTGGGAGGGATGTGGTACGATTATAATCTATGAACAGACATCGTAAGATATAGAACAGAACTAGGCAGAAAAGGGCAATGTGCTTAAACCAACCGTGATCATCTCCAGCGATATCAGTACCTCATTTTGCAAAACAGCTGAGGGAGAGGTAACCTTGTTGACAGAAAGCAGCAGTACAACTCAAAATCATTATATGCATAAGCAGTAAAAGGTGTGAACACACTAACTGCTGAGCCCAAAGACAGCTAGATACTCACGTGAAGTGCCATTTTGTTACCCTCTCTTGCATGCACACACACACATATATATACACACACACTCCCCCTTGGTGCTGGTCTCACAAAGTGGTACAACGGGATATAAAGCTGTTTGAAGAGCCTGAATCAAACCAACAGGTTACCAGCAGCTGCTCCACCACAGCCATATCTCTACGCAGAGAGCGCTCAGCTACCTGCCCTCCTCACCTCTGCCTGACTGTATTAATGGACATCTATTTGCTCCCTCTCCAACATCTGAGGCATCTTCCTCACTCGCGTGCCCCCTGGCCCTCGGTAAGGACCCCTGCTTAGCAGGTTTTTTTTTCCCCTGAAGGAAATCTCTCGTCCCTTCCAATTCATCTTGAAAGTAAGAAGAAATAAAAAAAATAACAGACATTGAGAGCTTGCTATAATCCTGATTGCCAGTTTGCAGCTGTGTGATCGGAAAAGTAAGGAAGAAGTTCTGTCAAATCAATGAGCATACGTCCATGAAGATAAATATCACAAAAGTTTTTGATGCTCGTCACTACAAATTGTGTGGAAGTGGGGGAAGAAGAGAGCTAGAAGTTAAAAGTTGTTCAGAGAGTTCTGACATACGTGGTACGTAACTGATGTTCAAATGGCTGAGGTTAAACAGTCACAGAAATGAAACAATATATGTCACTTTGTGAGGACTGATTCGAGGCATCTCAGCAGTACAAAAAAGTGAAAGTTGCTGTCCCAAGAGTAAGGGCTGAGATTTGCTCTGGGCTGCCTTTGTGACTGGAAAGAAAAAAAGGGATAGAGACAGGACAGAAAGATGGAGGCAAAGCTGAGGAAATTGGCAGTGAGGGAAACAGTAGAGGGAGAAGACAGTGAACTGCTGCAGCTGAGATTGTGGTAACCGCTGGGCCAGGACCTGCCTTACTCCCCTTGGAGATGGCTGGAGTAGCCAGCACAGCCTTCCCCAGCTCCAGTGCAGCGAAGCACAGACTCAGCTGCTGCAGCCATGTTGCCTTTCCCTGCCCTCACCCAAAGGACAGTTTTCATCGCATTTGCCGCTCTGCTCATGTCCATGGCTGTCACTGAGCTTGCTTCTTGCTGCAGCCCAATGCTTAACCCTGCAGCACCAGATCCTCAGGCTGTCTGAAGGAGCTCCATAAGCTCATCAAAGAGCTGGAGAAAAGAAAGGAGGAAGGCAGGAGGAGGGGGGGTTGCGGAAAAGCTGCATTTTCTTTGGTATTTAACAAAGGCTTGTTGCTCCCAGGGCAGCTAACAAGGCAAACCCCACCCTTTCTAATGCCACACCATTTTTCCAGAAAAATGTCCTCAGGCAAAGGCTGAAAAGGCCACAGGAGAGCATAGCTGCAGTGAGGCAGAAGGCTACAGCCTGCAAATAGCTCCTGACTGCCACTGCCCCGGCTGAGCAGCATGAACTCTCCCGTTACCCCAGTGTTACTGCAGGGATTGCAGCTCTCATGTCCCTCAGGTCAAGAGGTGATGCCCATTTCCTTGCCTGAAACCAGTTCAGCTAGATGTTATAAATTCCTTGCTATTTTTTGCCCTTAGAATTTCACTCTTTCAAATGTTCCCTGCTGAAGGGGGGGGAAAGCTCAAAAAGGGAAGCAATTCAATTTGTATTAGGAGTGTGTGCATGTGAGTGTGCAGAGGAAAGAAGCAGCAAGACCAATGGCTTTGCTTGGTTTTAAATGGAGAGTTCCTTCAGACACTAACTATTTATTTGGGAGGTCTATATTAATATTTGTTATCTTATCACTGAGAAAGTGTCTGATATATTGGGGAGAGGGGGAAGAACACACTAGGCAGATAAAACAGAACAACCCGCTAAACAGCTACTCCAGCACCTATGTGCCAAATTTCCAAGTTACACACCAAGTTTGAAAATGCTGACCCTTGTAGAGCAAAATACCTAACAGACATACATTTTCAGGTGCCAAGCACCTACTCTATAAAACTCAGATCTCTGCAGCGCATATAATTGTGATTCTAAAATGCAGAATTGCTTTGGAAAGTCTTCACTGAATGCATTTTTCTAATTTTAATTTACTATAAATGAGGCATTTATTCTTGAGGGGAAGAAAAATGGGGTTGGGAGGTTTCAGCAAGCGAAACAAAATAAGCAAGTCACTATATTTTGTGGGAATTGTTAAATTTAAATATGTCTAATTACAAATCACAGGCACTTTCAACAGTTGAGCTCCTGCTGCTTTTCTGGCACAAGAAATGTCCTTAGAAAAAGAGAGTGCTTAATGATTCCAGTCTTTTATATAACACTTAATGATGATGTTGACATTTGGCTGATAATTCCTTACCTGAAGGCTTGAATGCAATTCTGCTTTTCTTGCCCTTGTTTACTTGTTTCAGGAAGGAATCTCTGAGCAAATCAGATGCTGTAACACGTTTACAAGGATCTGGTTCAAAACAGAGCAAAATAAAGGCCCTTGTTTCAGTGGACAGTGATTCTGGAATTTCAGGATGAATCTTAAACATTCCAACCTGCAATTAAAACACAGATACAAATTATTTTTACTAAACACTTATACTAAACAAATGCAAGGAGACCATGGGCCAAAGTTATCTTAGTATGATCTCTCAGACGCTCACTGACTCTCATGGAAAAGGAGTGATCCAGGGACCCACACAAAGCAGTGAAGTGACAACAAGGCTCTGATCCTGTTTTACTTCAATGTAAACATGGTGTTAATGTCCATGTGGTATTACACAAATGTCAAGTTACGGATGTATCCAACCATCTACCTTGAGGCAATCTTGGGATCCGGACAGTATCCACATCAAATACTGCAAATGTTGTTTCTCCTATCAGTCACAAATCCCTCCAGCTATTGCATTCACTACCCATCACCGTGTCTTTCCATTGCTGACTCCTTCAGGACATTCGTGCCCAGGAACAGGAATAACTTCCTCTTCTAGCACCGACTGCCTGGGGCCTGCACCTGTTCTGCTCCTGCTGCTGCCAAATTTCCATGTACAAATGCTCACAATGACCTTGCCAGATCTTGTAACCACTCCTGGCACTCAGGACAGATGTCTTCCTTAGCCTTTCGGTGTTATTTAGCTGAAAATCACATGATGCCCAAAGGTTTAACAAGAACCCCCACTCCTTCTTTAAGTAATGAAAAATGTGCTTCTACAGGTTACTGCTTAGTGATTTTTCCAGCTCCTTCACCGCCTTCTTATTCTCTCATGCCAATCTGGCACACATGTTTTGACGCGGGAGTTGTGTAACACGCATGCACTGCATGGCTTGTATCTGGAAAGATTATGGCTTGTAGTCTCAGCATCTTTACATAAAAAAGCCTCTGGAGAGCAAGCAGAAAGATAGCAGCCACAAGGAAGAGAGCCCAGCAGTTAAACAACTGCCAGCTGCTTGCTAAAATGGAGAATTGTTTAAATAATCTCATTATACAACTGCATTAACACACTGTGGCACCATTAGGCACTCACAATAGTGGTTCAGCTTCAATGCAAGCTGAAGCAAAAAATGCTGAGCCGTCGTGCTCCTGTTCAAGTGACAGTGCTGAATATAAAATGCTAAAAATGCATTAAGCCCTTCCAAACCATGACTCTAAGCACCTTCAAAACTCAGTATTTCCTGCACGTAACAATTTTAATGCAACTTGCTAACCCTTGCAATAAAATTGATGTACTGAATAAATAATTTGGATAAATAAATAAATAGATAGATCTTATGTCCCGCTAGCAGGAAACGACATCTATACAATCACCTTGTCTGATGGAGCATCTTTATCTGATTTGTAAATTCCCATGTATATTTTGGATAGTGCTTTCTGAATGGAATATACAATTTCACCACTTTGAAACGTCAGCCCGGCAAGGTTCTTGCTTTGGAGCAGAGGGAGAAGATAGCCACCTGCTTGCTGTGCTCTGGCCACTGCTCTTGACACGCCCGTCCCCGTGATGAGCCCATTCCTTGCACACTCTGGGGACAGGCTCACACAGCCAGCTCCAGCTGGGGCAGTGTCACAAGCCAATAGCATTGCGGTGCCGGGTTATACTCTTACGCACTAGACAAAATCCACAGCAGTCCAAACTAGAACCAGGAAATCTGAATGTTTGTCTCTGATGTTCTCTCTCTCTCTGCCGTTCAAGGAGAGTAAGTTTTGTTGCAAGCATCCTGAAACTCCGTGGCAACATTAGTTCACTTTATCTCTATCAATGTCATTTGTTTGCACTCCTTTCACACAGATGCACACACACTGCTCATAGATGAAATACCAGATAATGTACACTCAGCCAGCCATTATTTCCGGTTCCTTCCTCTAGCCCCCTTTTCTCTACTTTGTTCAACTCTTTGGTCATTCACAATCTCTACACTGACTGCACAGTCAGACTTGGGCCTTCCCTTTCCTCACCTGCCCTATGCACAACAGAGTGTGCACCTGTGGAGGTGGAGACCTCAGAAGTTCAATATCCCAAGTTTTCCAGGTCTGTTTTCACGTGCCTCCCCAGTAGACCTGCTTCATTGCGGGCTTCAAACCTAACTTCCAGCTTGCTTACTTTTATTACACAGCAAAAAGAAACCAGTTTGCAATGTATGGTGCTCAGCAAGACACAGTTTCAAGCAGGTCCCAGCAGAGCTAAGAAACAGAAAAATACCAAGTGCTTATCTGTAGCACATTAACACAGTCTGCAATAACAAGGCTAAAAACTCTGCCTTATCCTTGAAGAAAGAAGGGCAAGAAATTTATTTTTAAAAATCAGTTCCGAGACTTCAGAACACAGCTGTGTGGCAGGACATCGGGACATGCACAATCCTGCCAGAGCTCACCTCGTGAGCCTGTGCAGAGCTCATCAAGCACCCAGAACTGAACCAGCACTTCCTGACAGTTCAACAAACTGTGCTGGAAAATAAGACATGTAGCTCACTGAACAGTTCAATTACATGCCAGATACCTAAGATGAAAAGACATCTGCCAACAGAACCACATCTGACACTTACAGCAATGTGGAAAAAAAGTCTTTTTCCATGGCTTGCTCAAGAAATCTTTAGTGAACCAAGCTATGTTCATCCAGGCAGCTTCTTTTGAGGTAGTGTCACGAATCAACAGCACGAAGGTGACATATTATACAGTTGAAATAACTACATCAAAACCCATAACCATTCCTTTCTGTGCCTTTTAGCTGTAGTGCATGGGACAACTCACAGGCCTAGTATGACACATGGCATTATGTGCCACGTTGAATTGCATCCCAACTTACTATACTTATTGATAAAGATCTGATTTTGCTACCATGGTTCCAGTGATAATTATACTAATGCTCACTAGAGTGACTTTCAATAACATACACAAAAAATTAATATTGATAATTTAAAGCAGTTTGCTGAGTTATGGATATGATATTTTCCCCATTATAAGAATGAGAACTCTGAAACACAAGTGAAAACTTAAGTACTTTACTAAAGATCTACTGCAAGCCAGTAGAAGAATCAAAAATTTTCACTCTGCCTATTTGACACATTCTCATACCTTAGCTTTTACACTACTGTTATAGTTAGAACAAGTAACTTGCTTGCAGATACATTTATTTTCAAAACTATCTGAAGCATTCTCTTCTCAAGTGTTAATTTGTGCATTTGAAAACAGATACACTAAGAGAAATAAAGTATTAGAGGCAACAGTTTACTCAGGAGGTAGCTTTGATCTAAAGGACAGGGTGTAAAATACAGAGTATTTTACTCCTTCAGTTCATACCAGAAATCCTGGAAAGTTAGCCCTCCACCCCCTTCCACCATCATTTCCTACCATGTTGCAGAGACTGGGCCTTTGAAAGTCAAGACAAAAAGATCATCTGGGAGGGAGGTTTATAAAAAAAAGACTTAAAGGAGCAGAAATGGTGGTTGTCATCATTGGAGAGACTGGTTGCCAAGAAGGGAATCACAAACCAAGAGCAGGAGATGACAGAATTAAGAGCATAGAGAACATTAGTTTTCATAAGTCTTCAGTCATTTTTCAGGTTGCTGCTTTGAGTCATGAGCTATTTGTGGCACAAACATAAATTATTATCCCCTAGAGCAATACAGCTGAGAGCAGAGAAGGTTCATTCTGTGAGAATTAAGAACACAGGTCACACTGTGGCTTTGTGCAAAACAATCCATGTAACTAAAGATTACTACCGATTAAATTAATATTTAAAAAGTAAGTATTTGAAAAAAAAAAAGCTGTACTTACTTTAAACATTGCTGCTTGAGGCTCCCCTAGTTCATGAAATGGAGGTTTGCCTGTTGCCATTTCAATAATGGTGCAACCTAGTGACCAGATATCAGCTGGTGCACCATATCCTCGTGGTCCTTTATCAATGATTTCTGGAGCCATATACTGCAAAGTCCCTAGTCAGGACAGACAGAATAGTCAAGTGTTACAGTCTTCAATCTGTTAAAGAGAATTAACACACCACTAAGCAGCCCCAAAATTGTCAAATGCAACATGTATAGCCAAAATGTTTGATTTCCAATATCAGCACTGAAAACTAGACAGAAACTTATGTTTTAACATCTTTTCTAGAAACTGTCTTTTCTTCCCCTTTCTAATACAAGGCTTCGAACTGCTGCAAGAATATTCACCACATAATCCAAATGCTTCCTCAGAATGTAAAAGTCTGTCAAGCAATTTTTGCAAATACTAAGTTGCAAAGATCATGCATGTAAGAGGTGATGAAAACCTGCAAAGTGACAGACAGTCTTCATGAGAATAATTTTTCATATGTTTACCCCTATAATGAGAACAGTAGTGACAGGGAATTTCAGAAAGTCACTTTGAAAAGCTATTTTTGTAAATACAAGATAATAAAGATAAAAAAAAAATAAAATCTGAAGATTTACACAAAGGCAATCAAGGTTGTAATCAAGGTAAATCAATTACACAACGAATAAAAGGTAACCCATCATAAATTGCAATTCCAGAAAGTCTTTTGGATATGCTTGGGATTTCGGACATCCAAGGTTAGCAAAAAAAAAAAAAACAAAAACAAAAACAAAAACAAAAACTATTGAAACTTCTAAAGCTATACATGTTTATAAAAAGACTGCCTAAGCCTATAGTTGGGTGTTAATAGGTCAACTTGAATGTCTTTAAAGTTTGCCTGCAGACAACTTGACTGTAATATCAGTTACAGTACTGATAAACAAAAAGAAAATAAAAATTAAATAAAAGATGGCCAATTTTGAATCACTGATATTCAGTCCTACAATAACACAGCTAACAAGAGGTCTTTACAGGAAGACAGCCCACATGAACAATGGAAGCAGTTTTTCAAACACTGCATGAATTCCTACCAGCTCTGTTATGACATTGTCAAATTAAATTATTTTGCCTCTTAAGAATGCAATAAAATTATACTGTAGAAAAGCTGTGAACTATTAAGTAATGGACATCTGGTGAAGATAAAAGGGATTGAATATTACTGTGTTCATTAAATATGACTGCTGTAGAACAGAAGTTCAAGTCACGGTTTTGCCCTCAGGCTGTGTGGCTTGGACGGAGGGACATAATGTTTAATCCACTAGAAGTTTGATTTTTCAATCATGTGATTGTCTTACATAATGTCTGAAATCTGCAGAGTTTATGTACTGACTTAAGGAACAAAACAAATAGCAAGAGAGCTTTTAAGACCCTCTGGGCTATAGCTACCTGCTTACTGATTTTAAATCCAAAAGGAGAACTTAAGTAAAATATTTATTCTCATGGTAAATAACATCTCTGAGGCACAAACAGGGCAGCAAACATGCAAGAGAGCAAAGAACAGTAGAGCAAGGAAAGATTTACCTCCTTTATTACAGTAAAGGATTAAGGATTTTTTTCCAGATACTATTCCTCCATATATCATCTCTAATAACAATCATTGCTAAAAAATCCACTAAAGAGTATGTAGAACACAGGCAAAGACACAGCAATTTTCCTCTAGTATCTGTTCCAGTCATAACAGCAATCAGCCATAGTAGTGACTTTCTGGGCCAGAATTAAATTTTGGACTTTCAGTAGCCACAAAAGGGTCGTCTTCCATGACATCATCTTTTACCTTACTGAACTGCTTTATATATTTAAAATTTCCACAATATCCTGTAGAAATGAGAACCACAACACACTGCTTGGCAGTGCATCTCTTTCCCATGGAGTGTGACTGCATTGAACCAGTCTAACAAAATATTCTCTTCCAAGATACCACAAGAGACCTGTATGCATTTGAGAATTATTCATCCAGTTCATAAGTAAGATGATCCATGAAAAAAAAAAAATTTTTTTGAATAATTTGGGAAAAATAATGCAGCTCCTTAAAGGAATGATTCAGACTCCAGCATTTAACCAACTTCGTTCAGACATAGTCATTTATGTATCTATCTGTTGTAGCATCTGTAAACTTAAGAGTTTGATTCTTGTAGCTCTTCATTCTAAACAAAATATTCAAATGCTGCATTTATTATTCCAAACAGAACAAATAATTTTTCTCTTCTCTTTAAAGGACTTCTAATGTAATTTAATATGTTTCTAACTAAAAATCTTTAAAGCTTTGCAGGAAATAGATTTGTTTCCAGTGCCTGCACCTGATGAGATGTTGATCTCACGAGACACTGATGCAGACATCATATGCTGTGCTCAGATCATGATGATGAAATATAGGCCCAGTTCCTAATTCACACATTTTGCTAATATTAAGTAAAAAAAAAGCTTATAAAGGTAAGTTATTTCAGAAAATTAATAATTGTATTTTCACAGCTTCACTTTTTGCAGACTCACCACCAGACAGGTAATGGGAAGCCTTGATTATCACTTAAATGGAGGTTGTTGTCTTCTGTCTTCCACACATGACTGATGGCTGTGTGTGTATACCATTTACTTAAACTGCAGGCCAGTATGAGGCTTGTGATTGACAATATCAGCCTAAGCATATGGCCCTATAACAAGTGAAAACATCATGCTACCTCTATCTCCACTGATAAAAGAACTGAGTAATTATGTGACCATATATTCACTTTTCAATATGAAGTTTCAGCTGTTACTCAGCAAACTTTGTTTTCCCTGAATATCGCAAGTTTTTACTAACTTCTTCTATATGGAAGCTTTTCAGTAACATACCAGCCTAGTACTTTCATGTGAACTGTTCTTTTTACTGCTGTTAACACCAAGTTAGCCAGTTGGTTGGGTTTTATAATTAATGCCTCAAAACTGAAAGTATGTATAAGTTTGTGTTTGGTTTTCCGCACTTGTAGACATATTTCAAGGAAGTGTGTGGGCATGAGTTACTAATATCAAGATTATTAAATGAAAAAGTTGCTGTATTCAAGTTTTTCCAGACATAATTGCACCAAGGCCATTGCTACTCAGTGAAAAATACTTAGAAGAAAAACTATTACCTCATCACACTTAAGAAGTTTAAAAAAAAGTAAAATGGAAGATAACTACATTTAAAAAAAACCAAACAAGATAGCAAGATTGTGTTTATGGAGATCACACTCCCATTCACTCTTCCCTGAAAACTAATAATGTTTTCATCACAAATCCTCTTGGCTCTAATTCTAAATCATCAAAACCCTTATAAATTCTGTTAAATTCGTCTTACCTGTAAATGTTTCAGTGCATGGATTGATTCCTGCCAGGCGTTTGGAAGTACCAAAATCGGATATCTTTACCACACCACTGTAGGTGTTCACCAAAACATTATCCCCCTGTGGTTTGGATGAGAGGGGGGGGGTGGGGAGGGAAGACAGATGGGTACAGATTTGAAATCCCAATCTCAATACTCCTTCAAGTTTGTGGTTATCTTTGTAATATACTTTTCTACAAAGGTATTTTCCAGGAGCACCAGAGAGAAGGGGTAGTTTTATTCTTTCCTTTTGTTTTAAGCTTCCATTAAATCCTCTTAAAAATTCTACTTCAGTTTAAAGTAAAGCTAACTGAAGTAAATAAGATAAAAAGCAAATCACACAAGACACACTAAAGGAAAATTTACCTTTATATCTCTGTGTACAATCTGGTTCTCATGGAGATACTTAAGGCCTTCCAGAATCTGCTTGGTGTAAAATTTGATTGTAGATTCTTTCATTGGGCCCCACTTTGATCTTAGGAGAGCTGAGAGGCTGCCTACAAGAGTTAAGAAGAAAGTGTATCAAGATAGCAAAATCCCCAAATTAACATAAAACATTTACATCTGGATTAAACCTTTGATCAATATCCTAATACAATAGAAAAGCAGTACCTATAATTAAGCCAAATTCTTCCTAGATCACTCAAAGTAAATAATTTGCTGCTGCTTTTGACTGTTTATTTCTTCCTTGCCAGCTCAGCTTCCATCTCCATGACAGGAATAAGTGTTATGACAGGGCTGGATGCATCTCCCTCACTTCAGTGTGAAACCTGTCAACAGTAGGACTAGCAACCACTTAGCCCTTACTGAAATAAAGTCTAAAGGTAACCCTGTATGGTGTTATACACCATACTTCATGAACCACATGCACGGGCAAAAAGCACCTGATTTACTTGAGGCAGGGAGCAGAGAAGAAAAAAGGAAAGTCTTTTCCTTGCAGATATGAGATTAATTTCTGGAAATACTCAGAGACAGCAGAAAGCTCGCTCCTGAAAGAAATCAAGTAATGCATGTTCAGAGTAGGAGATAGGTCATCCACACTCCCTCTACTTGTAAGAAATCTAATTTTCCTGACATCCTGATCAGGGATGTCCCTGCTCCTTGCAGGGGGGTTGAACTAGATGACCTTTGAAGGTCTCTTCCAACTCCAGCCATTCTATGATTCTATGAAATAAAGTTAGTTTCACTTTTCCTGCTCGTAATAAACTAAGTGCAGTAGGTCTACTTAATGCCAGACAAATTCACCTAAAGGGATTTTCAGTCCACATCAACAGCTTTCTAAAGTGAAGCTTCTTCAAATAATCTTGCATAATCTGAACAGCTGGTTCCTTTTTCAGACTGGCTGCAGAGTTTAAAACATTTGAATTGGTTCAATAATATCTTGGCATTAGTAACTAATCACAGCACACTCTATTGTGCATATATGAACAGGAAAAAAAAAGGTATGTAAACAACACCAGCTGATACTTTTAACAAGTGCAGGAAAACAAGTGGAAGTGTTGGTATAAACTCATCACATCTGCATGCATCATACATTTCAGACTGTCTCAGTTTTCAGGTGAGAAGGTCATGGGAATTTAAAAAAAAAAAAAAGCCAAAACCACAACCAACTTCCCTATGCCGCAGATGTATTTAGTTACACTTTGAATGCTTGTTTCTGGACCTTCCCTAGAAAATCTGAACTTTTTTTCTCCTGGTTTTCTTATTTCTGTTTTAGAATCATAGAACAGTTTTTTGCAAATTATATTCATACAAGAATTTAACACGTATTCTGGCACATACTTGACACTGAAGAGCAAATAGCAAAAAGAGAAATGGAAATATAACCTAGAGAAGATATAGAGGGACTTCGCATCTTAAAATGTAGAGAAGGCTAGTAGAGCAAACCTGGAAATTATGAGTAAGGGAAGCATTTAAATTTTATCTCTAATCTACGTAGGAAATAGCAGTGCTTTGCATATACCAGTTACAAAATAATCGCTCAATCAGTGTTACTGTTCAACAGAAACTTATCCTACAATTCCAGTCATCACTGAGATGCTGAAGCTAAATGGACTATACCGCTCTAGCTCCACTATTTTCTAACACATGAGTGTTTGACACCAAATACTTTTAATGACTTCTCTCTATGTTTATAATTATTACAGAAAGGGGAGAGGATACTGGGACCTGTACACTTTAAAACTATTCTTTATATGAGAAGAATGCCACCTGTAGTTAACGTCTCAATAGAAAAGCCATATACAGTGCACAAACATATTAAGGGCATGTCTACGGGCTTTCACTAAGTTTAAAGTCCCAATTGCTTTTGATTCCTTTGAGGGACTAAGTTCAGAGTGATACAAACCTCCTGGCACCTGCTCCATAAAAATCTTAATGTATCCATCTTCTGAAACAGATCCAAGATACTGGACAATGTTCCGATGCTTTAAATATTTATGCAGTGCTATCTCTTCATGAAGAGGTTGAGAATACCTATTAAAAAAAAATGAGGAGTATCTCATCATGCAGGAAAAGGATCTAGGATATGTTTAAGTGCTCATTTGCAAACAATGGATTTTGGGGATACTGATACAATTCTCAGCAAACATCTTGCCCGTGACCTTTAAAATTCAGTGTGACTGAATGCCTACTCAAAAAAAAGTACAGGGGTAGATCTCAGAGGAACTCTGAAGGAGAAATACGCCCTCAAAGAAATTATATATGCCTTTCGTCTGCATTGTTACATAGTACTGTCTTTGCCTCTGAAACTCATTTTACGATTCCCCTCTCCCTAAAAAGGATACAAATGAGATGCAACTGCAATTTAAACCCCAAAATATGTCTTGTTCTATAATTTATTACATACATCTAGATTATCAAATTGTGTTATTTATGGTATATATCATATCATTTCCGAAAAACAAAAAGTCCTTATTCTCAAAAGGGTACTGTTGAATACTAGGAGGAAATAATAATTAAATTTCAGCATACTGGGATTTTATAAACTAACCACATAGAAATACAGGGTAAGAACAGTAAAGTTTTCAGCAAACCACTGCAGTTTCATTAGCAATGTATATATAATAAAAACCAAGGTCTTACCTGCTGTCTCTCTCAGGTATTTCTTTGATGGCTATTCGGACCTGATTGCTAAGGTCTCTTCCAGCATAAACTATTCCGTAAGTACCTTTCCCTAGAACTACCCTGTCACCATTCTCATCATAATCATATTCATACTGCAAGCAGAAAAGATAAACAAAGCAGCATAGAAACTGTTATCACTAACATTTGACATTACAGAGAGCTTTAACAACAGTTACGTACTACACTGAGTTAGTACAGCCCGGAGTAGCTAC
The DNA here is from genome assembly GCA_009806455.1 of Tetrax tetrax. Classification (NCBI taxonomy): domain Eukaryota; kingdom Metazoa; phylum Chordata; class Aves; order Otidiformes; family Otididae; genus Tetrax; species Tetrax tetrax. The sequence goes on along the minus strand of WHYT01017192.1, from coordinate 110,949 downwards.
CGCAGTAGAGGTGTGGTACAGCAGTTGTGTACCCAACCAGCCTGGTGCATTATACAACTTGTAAAAGTTCCACGCTACTTGCTTTACAAAACAGTCTTCCCTAACCAACTTCCAAATGCATTTACCCAAACAAGGAGCACATTCACAGATCAAATTCAATGAAACAGTGCTGTCAAAAGAGCACATTCAGATATCATCTCTAAGATTTGCTGACAAAGCCTTCAGAATATGTAAATGTATGGAACATAATCTGTAATTTTGAAATCAATGTTTAATAAATAGATACAAGTGACATTCTCATCACAGTATGTGAACGCTGTTTTAAGACCCTAAACTCTCATTTGAGCTTAGTCACAGCAAAATTCATTTCTGACATATTCCTCTCATTATGAGCTTTTCCAAAAGGCAAAAAAAAAAATGGTCATCTTCTCCAAGGATGATTAAATATACGAAGTGGTGGTTTCCACTGCTGCTGAAACCATGCTGGGTCATACTGCCAGCTGAATAAGTCACTGCTGCTTCACTGACCTCAGTAAAGCTACGTTAATTTAAACCACCTCATGGTTTTGTCCCATATGGTGATCTTATGTGAGAGCTCTCCTACTATAAAGGCCAGAGAAAAGCCTATTGAAGGAGTACATCGTTCATCAACAAAAGTACATCCCAGACACAAAATAAAACCAAATTTCTTATGGAAGTTGGGTTAAGCAGCACATCTCTGATTCAAATCAAGGAACTGATAAAGGATATTGATAAGGCACTTTTGCAAAGAGTTAAGAAAGGAACTGGACAGTTTCATAGCCTCAGATAGCATCAGTACACAGACCTCCCCTAGTATCTTCCCAAATCCAAGAGGATGTCCCATATGATAAAACTGCAGGGTATTCTCTGTGGCTTCATATAAATTATGTATTAAAAAAAAACCCAAACGATCAAATCTTTTTACAGTGGCCATAACTATTGACATTTCTGTCAATGATCACTTTTTCTGCTTCATTCGATAAGACTCTCTCACACAGAATGCAGCCTTGAGATCTACTTCTTTGAAGTGTCTTCCCAGTTCATACTGCAGCTCTAGTATTGCAATGTCCATGTGTCACTGACATTGCCCCCTCTGCACTTCAGCAAAGTTAACAAGTCTCATGCTGCTGTATGGAAGGTGCTAAAGAAAAACCATCTGTCATTTATCCTAACAGTATATTCTGCTCAGTGGAATTAAACTTGATTTAGCACAGCTTTAGTACTGCTTCATTTTCCATGTTTCAGCACTTCACAGTTCATAACATAATCTTGTTATATGATGGGCATAACCAACTCAAAATGTCATATATAAAACTTGCCAGGTTCTTTGGTAGATGCATATCCAGCTTTCACAGCTATCATATGACAGAAAACTGTGCAGAAAAAAAGACAGCAGTCACAGTGCAGAATTTAAGATTGACAGCGACTCAATCTGCAACGGACTGGTCCTAAGCCAACTCTACAATAACTGTGGAGAAACCTTTGTTTCATGATATGTGAAAATTGTTGAGATTTATGGTTCAGTGCTAATTAGCAGACAGTTTAATAGACTTGATGCCACTTTACATTTGCTTCCTCTCTTTCCAACAGCTACAAAGTTTAAATAAATCACTTCTGGTTGCCAGAAGTCTGACTATGTGATCCACTGGATATGCAATCTAACCATTAGGTATGACTAAACAAGTGTTCATAGCTGACCTTCTGCATGAACGTGGTAAGGCAGAGTCTGACCTCTAGGATATCCTATTTGGGTACAGCAGGTACTCTTAAAGTGATAGGAACTTCTTCAACATCAATATCCAGAAGCAAATAACCTGAGTCAGAAAGGACTGCCAAATTGGCTTTCCTTCCAAAGCCTAGTCAGCTGTAGAACTGAACTGTAGTTACTTTCAAGTAATACTGCAATTCAAAATGCACAACCCCTTGGGACAACATTCTCATAAGAATTCTGACTGAAACAATATTTTCTTCCCCCAAACTGCACTTAAGGTTGTTTCCTTCTCTTCCCCAAATAGAAACAGTTGTTTTATTAATGGTAAGAATTTCTGCTTTCTCTGTGCTTGTTAAGCCAATCGAGACCATACAAAGCTGTGTGTTCCATGTTACCTCTTCTGAAATGTAAGATCTCAGGCTGCAGAAAGACATGAAGTGTCTTAGCTCATTTACAAGCTAAATAAATTAATCCTCCCCTTCTGTATCTTGATTTCTGTTCTCATGTCCTGACCTAAGACAGTAAGTACAAGGTGATAATGGTGAAGAGTTCAAGATATGTAGAATGATATAGCTTAAAGATTTAAAATTAATTTCTGTAATCATTTCTCCATACATCATTGATTCATGCAGGACTGTGCATTCTAAAGTGATTCTTCTGGTTCAGTTTTTACACAGTGAGCTCACTTCCTCTGAGAGACTATTATACAGTTGAATACACTGTGGTGGTTGGAGATTGTCCTGCTATCAGCTAAGTACATAAGTATGCAATGTAAAATCTGCAGCTATAGATAATACCCTGTCTTTGGCAAGGCAGAGCCCTGATCCTAGGCTGAGTCCACAGATGCATGTAGTAAGACAGGCTTAATAGATGGGCATATCTTGTCCTTTTCACGTGAGGAGAGAATTCTGTGGCCACTATGCACAGACTTCAGTGCAAAAACTTACCTTCCCCACTATCTGCAATTACATTCAACACTGCATTAGAGGGTCTTCTACTTTCTTAATCCTCTTCTGAAGCCTCAGGTACTACAAAAGGTCAACTACCATAAAGAGCTGCTCTGAATCATAAGCCTAAGAGAATTGCTGGAATGAGACACAGTCAGAAAGACAGCTCAAACAAACCACAACAGGGTTTTTACACTCATTAATCGGACTGACTGAATTTGCTTGACCACAAATAAAAGTTACAACCTACTTTTTATGATGGCTTTTCAGATTTCAAAACAAATAAACAGAAGAACAGGATATGTACTTAGTTCTACAAATCCAGCCATTTGCTATGGGGCAGTGTGTCTTATGAAGACATGGATTCACCTACCCTAACCTGGGTCCACAGAAACATGAATAACCCTTTCCAATTTTTTTTTTTTCTTTCTCTGTACTGATTATAAAGAAAGCCTACAGCTACTCGGTTCCCAACATGGATGTTTCAGTGATAAGTCAAAAGCACAATGGATTACTCTGATTCTAAATATCTGCAAACCTGCGTGACAGAAAAAGTCTGTCAAATGAAATTATCTGGAGTAGTAATAGTATCAGATATCAGCTAGGAAAACTGAAGTACCTTTGCTAAATGGCTTTTTCCTAGAATTTATTTAATATCTTACCTTTTTTATCCACTTAAGCCAGCTGATATCAGATAATCATCTACAGGTTATTTGCAACATAAATACAAGATCAGTAACACCTTTCATTAGGGATTTATGCAGTTTACAGTAGTAACAGGCTCACTTCATTAAAAACTTGGTTTTTTTCAAATGAATGCAACTCAAGTACAAATAGTCTTGCAAGAGTTGAAATTGCATAGACAATTAAGGAGTTTAAATGCTATTTATTATCTTTCTAGTATACTGATACGAAAGTGCAGGGAAGACAGGGAACAGGTTTCAGAGTTCTTGAATCTTTTATCCTTGACATACCTCCAATGTGTCTCCATCTATTTCTCCTTCTAGTTCCAAAGTACTGCCAACTGCATCAGATAAAATTTCTTTCACCAACCCACAGAACCTAAAAAAGCAATAAATAGCATAGGATCAAAGAAAAATACCATTTTGGAAGAAGATTGAACAGATTCTTTGCAATGTGCGCTTTGCTTTCAAGCTAATAAACTGACTAGCACATTCATAGGTTTATTTCATTACTTACTTGCTCCATATTCATCCTATTTTAAATGATGAAGCACATCAAGCACATACCGAAAAGCCTAATTATTTATAAAATTATTTTATTTGCTGTAGAACCACCTAATATTTGCTTGGTATTGTAATTGCATAATAAAATCTTGGCAGATCAAACTTAAATCTTTTTGCTGCATACTTTGATGGAAAGTGCTTAGTATGGCCTTGTCTTTACAAATAAAATTAGACAAAAAGTTGAAATATTAAAAAACTATGTATTGACTTTCAGTGGTTCAATTCAGTAGTGCTAAATTTGTGACATCATATTGGGTGGTTCTCCTTCTGTGTTGTGATGAGAATTTTATTGCCTTTAGTTTAATTTAAATGTTCCTATGGACTTTGGTTGCCAGCGTGATTACTCAGTATTTCTGAAAACCAGATTTTGTGGTTTCTAGTCAGGCATCCAGAAAGCCAAGAATATAAAAGTAAAAATATGTTTTGAAAAACAGAGTTTTGACTAATTTCATGTAGTTCTCTGGGATGGAGATCCTTAAGCACAAGACATTCTTTTGTGGTAGTCCCCTGCCTGAGGCACTCACTTTTCTCCAAATTCCATAACAAATGTTTAACAGTTATTAAAAATTAAGATAAAATATCCACATCTCTTTCGCTGACTAATAGACATATATCTCTGGAATAGACTCCTGTTATGTAGTGAATAGGGCATAAAAAATGTGACCATGTTTCATAACGCAAATTGCGATGCCAAATTAAGGCTGAGTAGGTAACATTAATTTTAGTGTTTCCTATCTTTTACACACTGCACTCTGCAGAGGCAAGAATTTTCTTTAACCCGAGTTTATTCCATGTAATATATAAATAATAATTATTGGAAGAAAAATAAATATACCATCCAACCTCAAATTTTAAGTGTATTAACAAATCACTCCTACTTCATTCAGAAGGTTTAAATGCCAAATATCAGTCCCCAGAAAGAATTTGGTCTATAAAGATTTAGGCCTGAAATTCAGTTAGCATATTTACTTTTTAGAGACAACATATAATCAGGAAATATTGAATACAGGATCAGACAGTAAAAAATACCTGTGACACAATATAAGCTAGAAATTTCTATTGCATCTAGTTGCTGTTATCTAAATCAAACTGAACAGATACATCAGAGAATCTAAATCAATATATAGCATGGCCAAGACACAGGAAAATAAGATAACAGTTATAAATTAGAATAAGCTACTTAAGCCTTTTCTCAGACGTAATGACTTGTAGGTAAACTGATGAGAACCAGCTAATAAATGTAATGGGACATTGTACTCATCACCTTAAATATCACTGAGTTTAGCTCACTGCTTCTTCATCAAGAAAAAAGAAATGAAGAAATAATTAAGTTCTCAAACAAAAACATCAGCTTTCAATCTACTAAATCAATTATATTTGGGACATAGATCTTGCCTGCAATACTCTCACAAACTGAACTCACCTACTGCATTGGTTTTCTGTAGAAAAGTAGATTTGAAAGTCATCAGAGTTGTCATGGACATAAAGAAAACAACATCGTTCATCAAACTTGGAAATGCTGTAAATTCACATTAAGAAAGGATTATTTGGGATACAACTATTAAAAGAAATAGAGCAAGAAGGAATTAATTAGCTCAGAGAGGCAGTATGGAATTCTATTTATTTTCCTTACAAGTAGAAGCTTTGAGTTTATTTATATACTCTATAAACCTATCTCCAGTTTGATAAATGACTAAGCTACTGCTTACTTTGGTAACATTCTTGTTTATCTGAAGTGTTCTGAGGTTTGTTGTTTGCCTCCCCTTCCAGTTTTACACAGTCCATCAGATTTCTTGGTATTTCATGACATCTCTATGGAAAGCAAATTGCTTTGACACTAATCTAGCTATCAGGAAAGCCTTTCTTTTAAGGCTGACAAGTACTTCTGGTTTTTATAATTCTGTTACTCTTATAGTGAAACCGAACCGGGAAATACCTGCAGTGTAGCAGTTCCTTTGCAGTATGTACTTTTATGGCCCTAATATCGATGAACAAGTTTCAAGATCAAAATCCATGACAGTAGACTACAGTAAAATTGCAGATGTTACAAGACCAACTTGCTGTACAATCACTGAGGGCAATCACTGAGGGCTCATCTTTCTTATAAGCCCCCTTTAGGTACTGGAAGACTGTTATAAGGTCTCCCTGGACCTTTCTCTTTACTTCTTTTAGCTAGTATGTTTTCAGATAAAGACATATCAGAAACATTTCTGAATTCCAAATAGAAAATAGATACCATGTTTTCTTTTCTTAAAGCAAAACAGACAAACTGTTCTTTCACTTATGGAAAGATGCAAAAAGAGCTAAGGGCTCTTCTTTCCTTTTGCCATCCATGTTTTTAAATGCAGAGATGGCAATAACTTCACTGAAAAAATTAGAAAAATATATACAAAGTAGGCACATGACTGAAAACAGGGAAGTCTACCAGAGAATACACACGTCCACATCCCTCCCTCAGATAAATATTCCTATCTGAAACATACAGCTCTGCCCATGCATGGAAAGGTAAACTCTTTTGTGTTGACATTTCAAGGTAGGTCGAAAAGAACAAGCTTTTATAACAGGCAATGCAAAGAAGAGATTTAAGGCAGAATCCCAATTTTCCAATTAAAGGAGATATAAAACATAAACAAAAACCACTTAACTGTTTTCTGACATACCAACCTTATTCCCCTAATGGAAGAAGCTGCAAAATTCCATTCATTAATCTGTTTCTGTAAAGAAGAAAGAAATATAATCAACCACAGTTTAACTTTGACTTACTATTGAAAACAAAGTCACAGCATGGTAAGCAAAATAAAATTTTTCCAACACGTCTCTCTTCCTTTCTTTCTTTCTCCCCAAATTTCAAATAAGATTGATGTATAGGTAAAGAAAGGCTATGCCACTTGAGGAAAAATAAATATGAATGGCACAGGGTGGAATTAAAGGCTGCATTTCCTCATGTAAACTTAAATTTGAAGAGTAAATCTTGAAGTACAATTTACCAAACATTATGTTTTGACTCAATACATCAACATTTCATATTAAATATGGAGCAGACTATGCTCTACTCTTATCTAGGTTTGAAGGGAAAGGAAACTTCATACATCTTCCTTAGAGGTACTGAGACAACAGCTTTGGCCCAGGGAGCACACTGGAGGCAAAACAGAGGAAGGAGAGCCTGTGCCTAGGACCGTAGCCCTCCATAAATCTCTATCTAATCGCTGGATCTTATTTAGCACTGTCAGATATGCACCAAGAATCTGTTCCATAAAGCAAAGTTGTCTCTGACTCATTCACTTGAAGTAGTGAAGTAGAACAGTGTAATGGAAAATAAGTTCACAGATCCAGGTAATTATGTGGCCTTCTCTTACTCTAATATGCTTCTTTTCCACACTTTGCCTCTCTATATTTTTAGTCTATTCTCCACCTATGTTGTTCTGATATTAAGAACAGGTGGTGAAATACATTCCAGATTTCAAGTCTTTCAATATGAAACTGCAATTATTTCTCACCTTTAAGAGATTTCACTGTCCATAACTGTGCCTACTCCTTTCCTAATCTCGTGTGCCACATCCAATAATCCAAGACACCAAACATTTCATCTCTTGACACTTGGTTGTCACAGGCTGCCATTTTTTCTAGTTTCTAATCTTATAATTGTAAAACTTTAAAATTTCTAAAGCATTAAACAAAATATCAGGCTTTATCTTTGTTTTTTTGCCTAGCTTTGAGCTACATCTTAATAAAAATCAGACAATTCTAATGAGAAATATTATAAGCAGACCAAGTAACTCAAGCACTTCTGAGAGACATGGTTAAGATCAGTGAAATTTAAGCTAGAGGTCAAAACCACTTCAGTTCTAATTGTAGTACCTCCTTTACTTTCTTTGTAAAAAGTCTTCATATCTGCATAAAAGAGACATTGAGGCTTGTGCTTCACAGAAATGTAGCAAACTTTAAATTATTGTAAAGTGCTCAAAAGTCTACATGTAAAAAAGTTACTTTAAGCACAATGAATCAGAATACATGAGATGCATCTGCTGGTAGTTTTACCATCTCAGTGGGAGAGACGTGCCACAAAGAGAGAGATCTCTCATCTGCTTCATTGTTGATTGAAACATATGCAGGCTGGTAGACTTTAGTTGGTTCTATCACCAAAACCTGAAGAGAGAGAATATTTTTCCTTAATAAACCAGCAGTTAACACATGACAGTATCTTTAGATACTGATCTGATATAGACAATATACTGTCTGATATAGACAATGGGTAACCCCAAAGCAAGGCCTAAAAAATTTCCAGGGGGAGAAAGAAGGGCAAGGCAAGGCTGTGTTCCTATGTACAACAAAACAGTATTATCACAATTTATTGTAGAAGACCTAAAATTTTCTTAGAATGCTTTTAGGGTGGTGGGTTAATGTTTTTTATAAAGTAAAGATTAGCAGAATACAGGGGTTTGATTCATGCAATGAAATAACAGGCAGTTAAGTATGTAAGTACTGTGTTTAGAGCCTTCCAATTCTTGTTATATCCTATCCAGAAACATAAGACATACAAAACTTGTTTGGACATGACATCTTACTGGAAATCTCAGTCCATTAGTTGTTTCTTTCGTTGCCTCAAAAATTATATCTAGCCAGAAAGTCAATCTTTCTTGTCTAGGAGAATGTTCTATGGTGAGTTTCTTGAAACGCTGAATTAACATCAGATTCTGAACTAATGATTTCAAGTACCTAGAATGTATTGAATTAGTGAGTTAACTGAGAGAAAACAAAATTTGACCAGATTCTAAAACCACTTAACAGACTTATACATCCAAAAATTAACTGCAAAATTAGATGTACTTTAAGATCTACAATAATAGAAATGATTGTGTTGATTTTTACAAATTTCTGGAAAGAATAGCAAGTTTAGTCAAAATCTTAAGTCATAAGCTCACATTGATGTTCATGAGCAATATCTTTATGCAAAAGGGTATAGTTACATGAGTAGTTACATGGTGATTAGACAGCATATTATGAACTAGAAGATGGTGGGGGATGGAAGCAGCAGCTAGCTAAACTCTGAAAAGAATGGTTTCACAATCTTTTCACAATTGTTACACAAGCAATCATCCCTAATTTCTGACTTCTTTCTTACAGAAGACATGCTTCAATGGGATATAAACCCAACAACGATTAGTAACTTAATTTCTTACCTTCCCCGTTCCTTCCCAAAATAAAAGAACAGAGTATAAAGTCACAGTTACAAACAATCCAAGATGGAAAAATCCAGTGAAGTTATCCAAGTGACTACAAGATTTTAAAAATTTATATACTTCCCCATAGTTGGGTACTTGAGCTACAGCCTTCTACCACATACCACACTGGAGGTTTCAGCTTAAAAAGTTTCTCTGCTGCTTGTACTGCTTTACCAACATCATTAGCCAGCATGCTCACACTGAAGAACTGTCCCACATCCCAGTAACTGTTCATTTTTTCTAGGCTTCCTTTTCTTCCCAATAAACTGTTTAACCGTACACCTGTAAAATTTCAATTAAAAACCATATTTTTCTGTCAATAAAACACTAACAAGTGTTTTTTAGTGATAAGTCAATCAGTAAAAGACTAATAAGACTTGATTAAGCATTAGCAATAAAAATAAAGTGGAGCAAGTTTTCCTCACAAAAAAACCCCAGCATTGCCCAACACCGAGGCTGGGTCTGCAAATAACATCCCCAATACACAGTCAGAACTCCTACCACACAATGGTGTTGAAAAAACTCTTGTGCTATCTGTCTGGGCTATCTGCCTCTTGATTCTCTAAGCTGTGCATCTCTGTGTCCTCAAGATCTGTATCTTCTGCAAGAGATCAATGGCTAGGGGCTTACGCAAGTCCACCCTAGAGTAAGGTCAGAGGAGTTACTCAAAGCCACCTTTGCATTCTTCTCCTCCTTTAAGGTTCAAAAATGCGTTTTGGACATGATCTGACGCCAAATATAATTTTCAACTATTATCTTTCTAGGAAGAACTGTATATCTGCTTCTATCATGTGATTTCATTACAGATGTATAGTGGTGCATTTCTGTTAGCATCTACATGGAAGATGTGAATCTAAGTAGACAACTAGTTACTGCCCCGGTAGATCCTTCCAGATGGTACTTCCAGTGGATCTCTCACTTCAGGGACAACAGAAACCCTGTGGATCCTTCCCTGGAATGCCTGAGGAGAGCTGGGCCACAGTCTGTCATTTCCTGTCTTGGTCCCCTGTTGGCTATGCAATGGGATAATCTCTGTGGTGTAGTAAAGGCAGTTTACAGATAGTGCTGAAGTTGGTCCTTCCTTGTTCCTCTCCCATATCTGGGACTCTTCAGATGGACCAAGTTACTAGAAAGCTACTCCAAGGCAACAAGGAGAAAAATGGTCCTTCAAGACCCCTGTGTTTTAGACTGCCATCTAAAACCTGCCACTAAAATGCCTGTGCCACCTTTCTGTCTACACAACCCACAACTAAAACATTTTGTTTTCCTCACAGGGAGAGAGGCAGAAAACTTGTCTGTGGCACTTTGTGTGGATATTTACCTATTTTTCTCAGTTCCATTGAGCTTTCAAACTGTTGTCCTGCAACGAGTAGCAAAACTGCAAGGTTAATTCCAGAATACAGAGTTGACTGGAGTTCAAATCCTTTGCGATACCTGCAGAGAAGAGTCAAGAGCTCACATCTCACTGTACAGAAGAACTGAAATACTGCAAAGTTCTGGTAGGCATTTTAAGCTACTAATTTACTGTAAGGACTACATGGCTAGTTGGTACCAATGGCACTCTTTTAAAAGAGCACTTGAAAGAAAGCAGCTTTTTGTCTTATGGTGAGAAAGAAAAACTTTTGCTCAGTTTTATGTCCTGCTATCTTGTGTACTTGTGTGAAAATAAAACAAACTGGTTACTGCAAAACTCTTAAATGCAATAGAACCTAATTTTATTGCGTTATTCAGATAAGAAAAGTAATGAAAATATTAGTTTTAAGCACAAGTTTTTTTAAAAAGGCTCCAAATCCTTTGTTTTAAAGCTTCACATTCACTAAAGGTAACTGAGACAGCTGACAAAGGCTGAATGTACACCACTAGCAAGTGCAGAATGAGATCCATCTGAAGCCTCCAACTTCAATACTACCCATCCACCTTGCCCTCACCATGTTGAGGTGATTCAGGGCAGGGAAAGAGAGAGAGAGGGGAGTATTTCACAGATACAGCACAAACCCACATTGCTTATATTACTGTACTCAGCAACACTTCATATGATTACACAAACGTACCTATGTGAAGAGTACATCAGTGAGAGCCTGTGTGCACATGCATGCCCTACTATCTTAAGAATATTCATAATGCGGTTTATCAATATTTTGCCTTATATACAGTAGATCATTGCATTTCCTGAGGATCTAGCATGAAAATCATCCTTGCACAGGGGACCAACATAAGACCCATGATCTCACTGGTACTTCATTTTGGTTTTCAAGCAGATTAATTGTGCATTTTCTCTATAAAGACGTGGGTGAATCATTGGGTCCCCCAATAAACCAAGCATATCATTCTATATGCATGATAGTCTATAAAGAGAAGCAAGGAAACACATATCCAAAGATCTGGTGCTCAGTAAACCAATTATTCAAACAGGACCCTGAAAAAAGAGCTAAGTAGAAGAATTGATCTTCTAATTCTTACAGCCTTGCTTCTCCTAACCAGAAGTAAAAGTCTGAAAATGTTTTTAAACAGATATTTTGGATTGTTTTTTTTTTTTATCTGTTACCATTCAATGGCATGATCTCGACTATTGGTATCTTTACAGTCAGAATCAAGAAACATATCCTTGTAGATCCTCCCACATAAGCAAAACATGTCTGGAGCAGGGTGATCACATGTCTGCAGGACTTGAAGCATAACTTGCAGTGCCTTCTCTCTATCACCTACATTATTTCTTCTGAAATCAAATACAGAGAATAAAATACATTAGTTCAGATCTGAAATAGTAACTGCAAGATGGAGGAATAACATTATCCCCCATCTATCCCATAACCTATCCATCATTATTATATACAGACTTGACTTTATTTAGACTGTTGTATGATTGTTGGTTGATTGATCAAAAAAAAAAAAATATTCTCCTATCATGGGACTCTACTTCTAGCTCACATAAGAGCTGATTTAAGCCCAGAACTCCTTTATGAAAAAAATCTGTGAAGTCACTTGACTCTATAAGCACACAGACTCTGCATATCCTGAAATGAGAAGCAAGTGCTTGTTTAGTGTTAATTCCTGACAACACTTAACCAAATTGGACATTTTCAGTGTTCAAGGTTACAGCTTATTCAGCTATGCCCAAGATTTGTAATCTTGAATCCAGAGGATCCAGAGCCAATACTGACTAACCACAGGAGAAGCCAGGTCAGCGCTATTTTAGTGAAAAGAATGATGGTGCTCTAGCCTTTGAACTACAACAAGAATAAAAGGAAAAAAATAAACTGTATTTATTTCTCAATTAAAATTCTTCAGATTAGAAAAAATCTGAACAGCTGTCACGAAGCTTCTTTTGACAAATATTTAACAATCGTATACGTAAGAAATCAGTGATTAAATAAGACTTCCATTTCTCATTATTGCTATTAAACACATCCAAATTTTTGCCTTTCTTTACCTTGCTGTTTTGTAAGTTTAGAATTCGCTATTTACTGCAAAAAGTCACTTAGAAGAATAACAACAAAGTCTACTTGCAAGAGTAATGCAAAAACAGCATAAGCCTCTTCAAGACATTTTTTAATCACCAGAGAGATTTAAAATATTTACTAACCCCTTTACAGAACTGTTTACAATTTTCTGATCCCTGCCTAGGTATCTAGGAACAGACTTACAACTACTATGATTACTTTGTCAGCATTACCAGTAGCAGATAATGGTTTCTGGTAAATTTATTATTTGCATGCCCTGAAAGGATTAATATTTACTGTAAAGTGGCTCAGTTCCTTAGGCAATCAACTGATGCAGTAAGACCAGTAACAATACATCTGTAGCAAAATTCAGGCTTCTGTGCATGTTAGGTGAGGGTGAACATCTAAGAAGATTAAACAAATTTGTAGCTAGTTGTGCAGGCTTTATCCTGCCTTTGATGTTGCTGGCAAGAGCGTGAACTTTCACAGCAAGTACTTGAATATTTTATAAAACATTATTTCATCAGATTGACTGCTGTTCTCAAATTAATACTGATCTTCTCTAATGGGGACACAAGGAGAAAGTATCTTTTTTCTGTTTTAGATAAGAAGTTTAGATAGAAGTTTAGATAGAAGTTTAGATAGAAGTTTAAAAGTGTGGGGGTAAATCCATTGCACAGGTCAGTGTGCTGTAACCAAACTTGTTCTGAACCAACCAGATTCTCTCAGTAATAGTACCCAAGTTTCACTGCTGTTAATATGAGCCATCTCCCAATAGTAGACCATGGTAGCCTTGGCTTTGTCTGAAAAGCTGAATCATTTAAACCTCCAAGGATGGAGATGCCACCGCCTCTCTGAACAGGGAAAGCTGAAGTACTGCATGTTATAACATACAGGCATGCGAAGGAAGGTACAAAATGTTCTCTTTCTGCAGCAAAGTCGTACATCAGGTGAGACCAATTCTGTGAAGCAAATCCCCTCAATACTAAGTTTTATAAGCTAGAGCAGAATCCCAATAGGCTACTACAGAAAGGACCTACCTTAAACAATTCTGCATACACATAAAGTGAAAATATTTGTTACTCTTCATGGTTTGTCTGGGTTTGGGAGGAGCAGTTTTTAAAATGACTAATCACAACCTGAAAATTCTTTCAAAATACAGTTTTACCTTTACAGAATATAGTTCAATGGTAAATGAACTATAAAAAATAATACTACAACTTATTCAGGAACTATATTAAAACAAAGCACATATTGTGAGAGAACTGGTAATAATACTTTTTTTTTCCCCACACTGGTTTCTTTGTTAGCACATTTTAGTTCTCTCCCTAAAACCTTGCCAAAGCTTGCACAGTATCCAAATAGTGAAAAGCAGGCTAAATTATGTAAAGATGATAAATGGAAAAGCTACTGCCAGTGAGGAAAGAGATCTTCAACTTATTTCTAAATACAAGGGCAATTATGAAAATATCCTAGTGCTCAATGAAACAGTGCCAAGACCCCACACAAGCAAAATGCTAGGAATTAAAAGGAAATGGACAGAGAGTAAAAATTTAAAACATCATGATGCCTTCTCACAAATATCCATCACATTGATCTTCATTACTGTGTACAGTTTTAGGCTGTATTTAAAAAAAAGAAACTAAACTATTAGGATTAGGGAAAAAAAAAATGAAGGGAGAGAAGAGTGATCAATGGGATGGGATGGTTTCTGTAGGAAGGAAGCTATTCAGACAGAAATAAGTCTACAGATATTTTTTTTTTCCCCAAAAAACGTTGTCCTGCAGGTCACCTTTACAGCCTCTAATTTCTTCTTCTAAATTACTCTCAGTGTTCTGTAGCCAGTTTAGTTTTGCCTGATAGCCAGAAACTGCTCACTGATTCTCTTGCCACTTTGCTGAAGTTGCCATGTGATTTATCTGTCTGCTTACTCTACCATGCTGCTTTAATTGCAGAAGCAGTCTTCTCCCTTCCCTGTCTACACAAGCCTCTTTTACCTGTCTCCCTATCCTGCACATTATCCACTCCTCCTTTACCTCTCTGAATCACTCCATACAGCTATGGAGGTGGTTTCTGTTATCCTTCATATTGACATTGATTTTATCTTCTCTTATTATTTTAAGGCCTCTATAAGCAAACACATTTCTGGAAGAGTAATGCACAGGGGAATAAATCAAACCGTAACAAACGATTCTGAAAACATTTCCCACAGAATAGTACATTCAAAAAGAGTAACCTGCTTTTTCTTACTCTATTCCTATCTGAATCTTGTTTATCTTCTGATTTCAGCCTTGAAGCAGCTATCAATAGTTTACTACACATATTACGATTAAAAAAACCTCTGATCTCATTGTCACATTGCAGAGGAAATGTCAGTGAGACAACTGAAGTAGTTAGTATAAATACAACCATTCATAAAATAACTAGTATTCATATACAATACTGTGTTCATTTATTATCATGTACCTTTGCTTGCAGTAATTATATATAATTAATAATATGTATTTTGAATTTTCTTGCATAAAAATAGGACCCTCTTAGTTAAGGATGCCTTAAGGACTCCATAGTAGATGACCTCAACTGCTACTAACTGTACAGAAATCTACAGCAAAAAATATTTTAAAAAAAATTCTTAATTATTGAGGAATACAACAAATAATTTGAATTAGAGTTATTACACTTGCACTCTCGCTTAAAACAAGAGACTAATTTGTGAGTTAAGACACAGTTCAGTGAGGATGCAATCTAATTATAGAACCTTCAATATTTGAAACAGTGAATGAGGAAACCAAGACCCTAAATTGGGCTTTGAGACTGGAACTAAATTTGCAAGTCTCCAGTTAGATATGTCAATGAAAATAATGAGCTTTTTCTTTCCCCTTCATATACACTTCAAGTGCTTCACGCAGTCCACTTATACAAAATAAGGAACCCCATGATGTGTTTTTTACTAAATCCGAATAATCACAGAACAGAACACTTTAAATAACCCAGTATTTTACAATGGGAATAATTTCCTATGGCTACTATTACTCACAATTACTAGTGATTTTCTACTTGCACCGTTACGCCCCTCACTTGCTAATTGCCCTTTTTTATTATTGTATTGGAATATGTTGTTTGTTAAAAACACAGCATGCTGAGTTAAATAATAGTGACTGCAGCTGCCCTTCATACAAGTAAAGATAGAATTGCCTTGGAAAGAGATTGAAGAGAGATTGAAATCTTCACAGCTCTGGCCTCATGCCAAGGCTGGATTTGGTTTTAAAGTCTACTCTGTTTTGAACAGAATTTGGCATACCCTTTGGCCTCTTTGCAAGCTTCCAGAACTTGGTAACTCCAGTTCTGGTAAATAATGACAACTGGAAAATACTCAAGCGTAAGTGTACTTTGAGTCATTAAAAAGCTTTGCTAGGCAGCCCTAAATTAGTGAAGTAGATTCTAAGCAAACAGCCAGCTGACAAGCACACCTAGCATTTGAATTAACTGCAAATATATGTACTATCTATATATAGTACAGTAACAGAAAATAAAAAAATAAAGAACAAACTAGCATCCTTTTTTTCATTATTCTCTTAACCTGATTAAAAGCAAGTAAAACTCACAGAAATGGATTGCAAAACTTTCCTTTCCCATCAGCTTTGATCACGATTTGTACTGCTTATGTGACTTGCTCAATATTTTTAGATAATGTGAGGGAATATAAAACACAGAATAGGAAATTCTTTTTTTAAAACTTTTTTTTAAAATGCAATATCACAGTTATTGCTTTCTGCAAAAGACTTGGTGGAAAACAATAGTAGGTTTTTTTAAAAAAAAAAACAAACAAAACTTTAAGATCTTCTTTCACTGTTTGTTTGGGTTGGGTTCTTTTCCAGATGGACAGAAAATTTAACTGTTGCTTATAATTAATTCATATAACTTAAAACATTGAAATATTGTGATTCCAAACACTAATGGCATGAATAGATGCATATTCTAAGCATATTAAAGCACATTAATAAAACATATTAAATCACTTTATAGGTCCATCTCCCTTGAGAAGAATCTTGGGGTTTTTTAATTTTAAAAAGGGAAGAAAAAAGCCGTAATACTAGAGAACTAGTTTTAACACCATGCCACACGTGCAGGTAGTATTTCTACCTTCTTTTCATTAATAAGACAGCTGTTGCACTAGATATTCTGGCAAATTACTTATTGGAGGAGTAGCTGGATGTGTTCACACATTCAGATTCTGTAAGACATCAAATCCCAGGGTAAAAGCTTCTGCAACAAAAGGATGATTGACCAGCTCCTCTGTGGGTGAATCTAGAAATTAATCAATAAAAGCACTCAGCAGTCTTCAGCTATAACAGCAGTACATGAAAGAGCTCATCTGGCAAGAGCCAGGTCCTAAGTCCAGCAGCATTAACTTAAACCAACTGCATGAACTATAGCAGTAACTCACACAGGAGAGTGGAATAAACAAAAGTAACAAACATGGTGGCATGTAAACCATGGCATAACACACAGAAACACTCTTTAAAATGCCAAAACACTCAAAATTTCAGGAAAAAAAAACCCACCAGAAATTCATGTCACCATTACAATGTAAATTCAGGCCCCATATGTGCACTTGCCAACATAAAATTAAACTGTGTGATCAAGGGTAGGGGTTTGTGTAGTTTTTGTTTTGTTTCTTTGTTTAAAGGAACAATGACCACTAGTCATCTCATACAAGAGCTGGTTTTACTGTGAAGTTCTGCCATGGACTTGAATTCGCTATTGGTGTTGAGGCTCCTGTCTCGGAGCCGGGATGCAGGTAGAGCAGAGGCTGGGAGCTGCAGGAAAAATGACAACCATACACCTGAGGCAGCGGGAGGGCATGATGGTTCCTTGACCCAAAGACTTGCCACAGAAATGTGCAGTCCTCTTTTCGACTAGCTAGCTTGAGAGCCTGAAGGCTAATTAATAAAGATGCATTTACATTTATTGCTGAAGACAATGTGATTTTTAAATATATTTCATCATGCTTTATACTTCAAAAGAAAAATTACACTGTAGACACTTCAAGCTAAGAACCTTTAGTGGACTTTGTGTGTATCTCTGTTAGTTGCATATCTGTAAATGTAAGTAAACACCATTGTTCTATTTCTCCATGATACAGCGACAAATTGCTCAGGTATTACAACAATAAACATGACAGGAGCCATAAGGAATTAATGGTACTTCATGTTTGGGGTGGAGGGCTATGTCACATAATAAATGTGTATTTATTTATCATACAGCACTGTTATATCTTCAACACAAAATATTAAGATACTGACCAGCTGACATCCAGCTATTCCAGTGCACCACACCAGGCAAAGTTCTCAAGGGAAAAAAAATCAGACAGCTTTCAATTACACACACATTTAAAACAGAGGGGAAAAAAACCCCACAATCTTAATTCAGAAATTTCTTAGCTTTCAAGAATCTGGAACTATGAGAACATTCTTTCATGGCAGCTCCTATACCTCACCTTGTCCTTACACAGTGCTTGCCTCCCAGGCTAGGTATACCCATGGACTGAAGCAAACAGCCATCTACATCTGAAGCACCCAGTCCGCAATTACACAGCATCTTTTACTTCACACCAAAGCTGTGAATACAAATATTGAAAATGTTCACATTGCACATTTGGGCTGAACTTACACCTAAAGATGTTGTGAGAGACTGAATTGTGTGACTTTTGTCTCAAAGCCTGCTTGCATATGAAAGACTGAACTGCAGAGCATTTGTCTCAAAATATTGCTTGGCCAAATGAGAAACTCTGAATAAGACGTTGGATAAGATCAGGACAATTGCACGTAACAATTATGTGCAGAGCGGGGCCATAAGTCATGAAGTATGCGTGAATGTACAGAAATGTGGAAATGGTGCAGGTGGTCAGAAACCACAGCCCTTGTTGAGGGGGGATAAAAAGACTGTTAGGAAAAACCCTCACCGTGAAACACCAATGCAACATCCACTGCCGAAGACAAACACTGACACAATTGCCCACTGCCAAAGACAAGACCTCACTGCAATCGCCCACCACCAAAGCACGAAGAGATTTGGACCCCACAGATGCTGCAGATCCATGGTGACTCTTCTTGCAACTCTATCCCAAATGCTTGCTTAATTTCCACCTTTTCTTCTCACTCTGTCCTATCGCTACTATAATTTTCTACTTTTGACAATAAAAGCTGTTTTGTATACATCATTTGACCTTGTTTGTGTCTTAATCTTGCTCAAGATGATCGAACCTGCAGTGAGAGGTTGGCCTAGCTGGCCCTAGCCTCCCAGACTTGTCTGAGGTCAGCTAGAATGCAAGGGGGCCTTCCTCTCATCCGAAATCGGATGGTAAGAGATGTGTTCCATCCTATGCCTGAATTAAGATACAATCAGACCTAAATCTCAGCTGGGAGGCAACAAGGAACAACATCTTAAACGAACCCACATCTGTATAAAAGAAAGGACTCTGCTCTGTTTGTGTGTGGAGTCAAAATTAATTAGCTCTAGACACTGGTAGAGGGATGGCCTTTTGCTCCTTAGGACTTCTAAACAAGCAGCCAGGAGGGTGACCTATTTAGATAGCCCAGGCTTGGAAACAAGCACAAGCCTGTCATTGCAAACATCCATTATTAGCCTCTGTTATTAGACATCGTAGGACAAATCTAAGATGCTCTCTATGGTCTGCTCTGAAATGGAAACCAGGGAGGAAGAGAGTGATCTAGGAGAGGGGTTGTGCTTAAAAACCTGCTGTGTGAATCAGAGTACCAGAAATTAGCATTAAAATGTCGGCCTCCCCTGCATACGATAATACTAAGCGCTTTAGGACATTTATGCACAGTACTCTACAGGCAGGCCCAGGCTTGCTTTGCTCATGATTCAAGCCAGGTCAGACCCAGGCTGGCTCTGAACCAGAAGAGATGCAGCTAGGCTGGAACGCTGCTGAATCCAAAGTAAAACACCCGTGTTCCTTCCCTTAGTACAGCTTGTTAACTTGGACCCAGAACTGCGCACAACTGTGGCTCAGATGGGGCTTGTGTCCACTTGATGTACCAGCAAAGACCCAAGGTCCCCAGAAGCAATCAAGCAATCCTCTACCACTTGCCTGCCACTAGAATAACACTGACTTGAAAACACTAAATGCAATTAATTGCCAACAGAACTTAGTTACAGAGTCTAAGAGGAAATAAATGAATTACTTTCTCTGTTCATTATGATCACAGTTCTGGAACACTTTTGTAATGAAATTAAGCAAACAGTAACTTCTGCAGGGTCAAATATTCTTACAGATTGCTAATTCTGTTTTGCTTATGATGTATTTTGTTCCTGGTAGGCTCAATCAGTTGTACTGAGCAACATTAATACTGTTCTGTATGCTGAAATTAATAGAATATTAAGAGAAAACATTGTCCTGTATTTTTATAAATAGATACTGATAGAACTCACTAAATTATTTTTTTTTTTAAAAAGAAAAAAAAAAGTGATTAAAAAATCCCATGGAAGTAAGAAGCTAAAAGCAACATTCCAGAAATCATTTTTAACTAAGTGGATTTGTTTTGAAAATGTTCAAGTCTTAACTTTTGACTTTTGTCCTTCATTTTGTTTCAGGAAGGCAAAAACAACTGTAGAAGCTAAATTCTGCATTCCTACTGATGGATAATTGGTCATTTTTTTCTGAAAAAAACTTTTCAATACCAATGTTTAAATTGTTCCCAGAAGAACACAAGGAGAGTCACACTGGTTCAAGCTAGTAATCGATTTAATGAAACCTGTTGATAGGGAAAGTGAGTTCATGAGCAAATGATGAAACCACTTTTTTGTGTTTTTTCTTGAAACGACTCCTCAAGACATTGGTATGCTATCTTAAGAGGACCTGAATTTCAGAAGCTTTATAAGATCAAGCCTGCAATTTTTAGGGGTCAGGGGAAAAAAGGTGGAAAAACATGTAATTCAATAAAACTGTAATATTCAATAATAATAATAATGACTATACAGCCAGGAATAGGGCTTATAATTTACATAATTTAATTAAAGAAATGTCAGAACATTGGTTTCTGCTTTAAAATACCTACTTGTGCGGTACATTAAAAATTTTATACTGAAAGTATAACATTTATTTTTAAGCAGCCTAATGAGAAAATTATCTTTCATTAGGTGTGAAAAATACCAGAGCAAAGTGCAAGTTATTCACATCAAAACTTTCTGAAAGATTTACTTCAGCAAAACAAGTTAGCAGACTCAGTAGATTGTTAATCACCTAAGCTTTAATCGTCAATGATATCAGCAGTGGAGAAACAAGATACCCAGTTCACTTCCAGTCTTAAAAAACCCAAAAACCTACATAAGCTGAATTATATGTAGGAACTACATTAATATATTTGGTATCAAGAGTTAAATATTAACAATTTATCCTTCTTATTATTAAAAAGGCTTCATCATTATCTAAATTCGGGTTAAGGTTCCAAATGTGTGTAATTATCTTTTCCTGTGAGAGATTTGGGCATTGTCTAGCACTTGATACATCTCATCTCACAGAGGTAATTCTCATGTAATCAATTAACTTCTCAGAACTTATTAGTTTTGTTTTTTTTTTTTTTTACAAAAAAAATGCATTTTAAATAGATTTAATTGCAGCCTTCAAAAAACACAGAATCATAAAATAGTTTGGGTTGGAAGGGACCTTTAAAGGCCATCTAGTCCAACCCCGCTGCAGGGAGCAGGGACTTCTCCAACCAGATCAGGTTATTCAAAGCCACATCCAACCTGGCCCTGAATGTTTCCACCACCTCTCTTGGCAACCTGTTTCAGTGTTCCACCACCCTTACTGCAAAAAATGTCTTCCTTATATCTAGTCTGAATCTACCTCCTTCTATTTTAAAGCCATTACCCCTTGTCCTATCACAACAGGCCCTGCTAAAAAGAGTTTCTCCTTATCTTTTTTATAAGACCCCTTTAGGTAGCGGAAGGCCGCTGCAAGGCCTCCCTAGAGTCTGCTCTTCTCCAGCTGAACAGCCCCAACCCTCCCCACCTGCCCTCATAGGAGAGGTGCTTCAGCCCCCTGATCATCTTTGTGGCCCTCCTTTGGACCCACTCCAACAGGTCCACACCCTTCTTCTGTTGGGGGCTCCAGAGCTGGATGCAGTACTCCAGGTAGGGTCTCACGAGAGAAGGTAGAGGGGGAAAATCACCTCCCTTGACCTGCTGGCCAAGCTCATTTTGATGCAGTCCAGGATGCGGTTGCCTTTATGGGCTACAAATGCACATTGCCTGCTCACGTTGAGCTTCTCATCCACCAGCACACCCAAGTCCTTCTCCTCAGGGCTGCTCTCAATCCATTCTCTGCCCAGCCTGCATCTGTGCTTGGGATTACCCCAACTCATGTGCAGGACCTTGCACTTGGCCTGGTTGAACTTCATGAGGTTTGCACTGGCCCACTATCTCTATAGCTACAAAGAGCTAACTGTCCATCATAAAAGAACGGACATTAGAATTATGCACAGTATCAGACACACCTATGCTGAATATTCTATATACTCTGTATTAGTCACTACTACATTATTTCAAAGATCACTTCAAGCTACTTGCCACTGCATCACTCAGATGATCTCTCAGCCTATTAACAAACCACCAGATCCTTTTCAAAAATCACTGTTTTCTATGAACTTTCCCGTTGGCTTCTACTGCATTCTTTGTTCCTATGTGTATGACCTTGTACATGGCTGCATGAGAACGATTTTTTTTTTTTTTTTTAGAGAACACAGCCTATAAAATGCTGTGAGATGCAGCTATTTCCAATACTTTTCTGAGCAATGATTTTGCATTTACTCCTAAGTCGAATCAAAATGTCAAATGGCACCAGACTTATTACCACATTCCATAAAATGGCACAGGAACTGCTTTTCTAGATCTATTATTAAGTTCTTAATCCCTTTGACACAGGCCATCCTGACGCTGCCCAGTGCTAATTTTTTAGTTAGATTGCAGGTCACAGCTTCTAGTAGCATGGGAATTGCATCTAACCAGTTACATTTATTATTACACGTGATTTTATTTGTATAAGATCTATTTTCTACAGTACAATCTTAATATAAATTCTTTAGAAATGAAATAACTATTATACACAGGCACTAGAGAAATCTGTAGCTAACTAGAAGAGTTCAATAGTATTGCTGTGCTTCCTAATCTAGCAACATGCCCGTAGGTCCAGATCACCTTCCAGCCTTTCAAGGAAGCTGTATCATGAATGTGTATTCATGGATCAAGCAGTGTTTGTTACCTATTACTTTAATAACTCACTTATAACTCTGTTATGCTAAACTTTGCAAGACGTTCAGAATAATCAGTGACTCAGAATAAACAATCTCAGCCTGACCAAAAACCCACTGGTATCATTGGAGTCTTTCGTAATTACTCAAGCGGCCTTCAGAACAGATCCACTCTCGTCAGATTGTTGACAAAATGATGGTTGTTGGAAAACAATTATTTCAAAAGTTACAAGCTGTTCTAGTACAGGAAGTATGAGATTAAGGAAAGATGACTGTGGTGAATATCAGTGTGTGCAGAAAGGGAAAACAATTTGATATTATCTGCACTGTAAATTTATAGATAAGCCCATATGGAACAGCAGTAAAATGAAACAACCTAAATTAATCATCCTTACCGATTCAATGCAAAAGCATAATGAAATTTAATGTTGTGTTGATCAGCCAGATCACAGGTAGGAAGCATTTCTAGTGTTTCTACCAGCTTCACCATAGCATCATAGTCCTGGAATGAATTAAGAAAAAAAGAAAAAAGAAAGAAAATAAAAGAAACTGAAAGCAGACGACAGCAACACTAAACTAAAATGTATCATGACTGCTTGACAGTATCTCAGTTGACTGTTCCTAGAAGAGTCAGGGAAATAGCCACAGACTCAGTGTAAGGAAATAAATAGGGATTTGACCTATCCATGTCAGTACTTGCCTCTTCCTCACCTCCATGCTGCTGTCCAAATTACTGAATCCCTCTCGTGAATTTCATCAGTTACACATCCAGCACCAGGAAGGAGAGGTGAAGAGTCTGGCTCTTTCAGGCCTTATTAAGGACTTCTGATGAATGACACTTCATCAGGTGATTGCAGACTCCAGTACAGTTAATTTTGCAGTATGTCAGCCGGTTGTGTGTTCATTTTGGTTTCTCATGGGTAACCTACATACACATTGCTGAAGAGGCCAGTTTATTGACATCACAAATAGCCTCAGATTACTTAATTTGTTTGTTCAAAAATTGTTTCCAGATTATGACATTTCTCAAAAGAGAAGATCTTTCAAAAGAATGCAAATTATCACCAGAGTTGAACAAAACGAGGCTGGATAAAGTGCTGAAGGAAAATACGCATCTTAGAATGGAAAGTTAGGTTATGTAGTATGATGTGGTCAATCACTGCTCTCACAACCCACCTATACTTATGAAATAACCAATGTAGCTCCTAAAAATGTCCTTAGAATAGTTGGAAGTATATTTTTAAAGAGATGTCAAACATAGGCAGTTTGGAAATACAGTACACAGGCTGTGTTTTAGCAAAAGCAGAACTTACTTAAGAAAAAAAAAAAAAAAGAAAAAAAGTGCAGTTACACTTGAAAACAAATTAAGGTTTTTTTGAATGATACTTCTCAACTTGGACACCTTTGGCCAATATAAATGCATTTCCTTCATTTATAAATGTATTTGACTTTGAGAGTGGTGAAGGAAAGAGAGGGAAGGGAAAAGCAAACATCTTGCTTCGGTAGGGGATTTTTAATTTTTTTTTTTAAAGGAGGTTAAAAATTACTAAAAACAAAATATGAGACCTCATCTAATCTGTGTCTCTGCTTCACAGGCAAAATAAATAAAAGCTTGAAGCCCTTTAAGTTGCCCAACAAACAAATCAAACTGTTAAACAATGTAACAATTCAGTGTCAGCTTTGAATCCCTGTTTAACAAACAGTGAAGTACAGAAAAACAAACAAGAGCCAAAATCCCATGGTAAAATAATCTTCCTTAGTCTTTAGGAACATACCTGAATATCTCTGTAAGAAAGAAGCAGGTTTATGACAATGTCAGAAGTCAGCACTTCAGTATTATCCATACGAAGCTTAATCCTGGCCAGCTCCTTAGCCAGTTCATCTCCTTGATACTTCTCTCTAGCTTTTCTAATATCGTTTAGCAGTGTTTCTTTATAATAGGCACTAAAGAAATAAAAGATAGAAATACAGGAATAAGATTGTTAGATATTTCTTAGTTATATTTCTGATAAAAAGCATAATTTCTAATAAAAGTACCATTTCCTCAGAGTGAGGTACACATCAAAATGTTTCCACATTATTCATTAACCCATTATAAATATTCCACCTTGCCCCACCTCAGACTGTGGGGCTATTTATCAATAAGTTTATAACCAGGACTGTGAGATAATTTTATCAACACAGTAAAACTGGAGCATTTCTTTGCCCCATTTGTATCCCTGTCCTAAAGAGAGCAGTAACTGGGATAATAAAGTGACAGAGAGAGGAAAGACCAGCCTGATGTAAAAAGGAGGTACATGATTTTATCACGAAAGGAGGAAAGAGGCTTTCAAACAAAGAAACTAAACCAAAAACAAGCTACCAAAAGTTGCTTTAGTTGCAACCTGTTTGATGAACTTAATACATAATGGGGGGAGGACATATGTGAAAGCCCCAGTAAGTGCATCTTATTTACACTAACATCAGTGCACAATGCATCAGAACACAAAATCATAAATACATTAGCAGTATGACAATTATAAGCAACCTAGACAGGCTACTTACAGGTAACTTTATGTGGAGTAGCTTACGGAATTTATAGTTTGGAAGTTATCAAATGTCACCTGACAAATACTCAAGTGCATACAGTGTTGTCTTTGTTCACAAATGAGTATTGCAAAGTATTCAGCTTTGCTTAGCATAAGCCCTACACATAGCAAAGAATGTTCTCTGTCTAATAGACCATTGGGGATTAAAATAAATTTACTTATAGAATGTTAGAATTAATTGTGTGACTGCTTAGAGGTAAGCTAAATTAGAATCAAGCGTGCTTGAATTGTAGCTTGCCTATAGCTTAGCACAAGTAGGCCTTTTTTAAAGCTCAGCATAAGTGAATTTTACATGACCTCTGTACATTAGCATGGATGGCTATGCAGATGAGGTAAACAAAGGAGTACTCGACATCCTAGTCTACAAGATAAGGGGAACCAAACCCATGACTCAAGAAAAAAGATCACCTTCAAAACAGGTAGCAGACAGTGAACAAAGACCTTGATAACTGAGGAGCCCAAGCCAGGAGCTGCAAACTTTGAAGATAAGGAGATGGCCTGTCTAGAGATGAGGAGGGGATCTGATGAGGAACAAGAAAACCCCAGCCCCGAAATACCATTGGACTAACTGTTGTGTGGGCAGCATGTGAAGAGTGCATGGGGTGGGGGGGTGACTTAGATTGTGAAGGGTATAATTGCCCAAGGGTTTATTTTTTCAGGGTCCCTCAAGGGAGGGGGCCAGCTTGAGCTGAAATTAACCGACTCTATGGCAGAACTCAGGGTCCAAACTCTTCATTACATTCACGGCTAAGTCTGGGTCCAGCTGCACCTAGGCTCTTTCCTATGAGGGGGTTTAGAAAGCAAGGGGGTCCAGTCTGAGTCCTGCAACTCAGTGGAAGGGTCTTCCCAGATTCTTCTTTAACATACACATCACACCTTTCATACAAAGTGTAAGATCAGTTTATAATGTAAAGCAGCAAGGTCACAGTAAGCACTATTGGAAAGCTTTAAATAGTTGTTTTACTGTCAGTGGAGTTTAGGCCTAATTCATCAGGGATTTCCAATCTCAGGTTTCTATCCAGCATTGTCTTCTACCAGGCTAATGATAATTAGTCCTTCTTGTGCTAATTAAACCAAAGGGAGACACTGGGTAATGTTTTTCAAAAGTATCCAAGTGACTTAGGAATGGAAGTCTCACTTTCAAGAACGACGTCTCACTTAACCTCTTCAAACTTACTCAAGATTTTGGCAGGAATGAGGAATCATCTAGCGACATCTCCCTCTTCACAAGGATCTACCAAAACAGTGTCTAATTTTGCAGTTGTACAGAAGCCTCTGTCAGGCAATTAAGCCTGCAAATGGGAGAGATAAAAGGGGCTTTACTGTAGGACTTCACAACACAATTATGAAACCAAAATCACTCACAATCCTTGTCATAAATGTCAGAGACAAAGTGTACAGGTAGCTTTGGACAGCTGGTGCCCAGAGCACAATTCCATAATGACACAAACACTAAGTGGTACCAAAATCTACTACTACCAGGACCAACTGCGCTAACTAGTTTCACGAGTCTGCACTGCTGAGCACAGCTCTCCTGTATCCTGACCAAATTTACTGAGTTTCTGCCCCTCCTCTTGCTCCTTTCCTCAAAGTGGACCTGTGTTGCCTGCATGTAGTCTCCACTCTAGCTCTGTTCTGGAGAAGCAGGAGGCAGCTTGCACTTCTTCAGGCCAACAATATCCCAGTTGCTGCCCAACAAGATGCCAGAGAATAGCAGACCTGCCATGGACAGAGGTGTAAGGGACAAGATGTGTGTGGGCAAGGTCATCTATGGGATCCTAAAAGTGGGACCAGGCGAGAAATGGAGTTTTTTTTAGGCGAGCCTTTCACTTGGGTAGGATGGCAATGGGGAAAGAGAAAGAAATCCGAGGGCCCTCAGCGCTCCCTCATACTTCATACACTGGGAAAAAGAAAATCTAGAAGCTTAGTCTCTCACAGTGTTTTCCAGAAATACAAAAAAAAAAAAAAACCCAGACTAGCTGCAGAGTACAGGGTGAGCAATTGAGAGAGACATCCATGTCCAGCCCCAATTCTCAAAACTAACAGACCCTTGTAGAAGTCACTGAACAGTATCATGTTTATTAGGTGACATTAGAAGGCTAATAATAAAAAAAAAACAAACAAAAAAAAACTATGGAAGTTACATTTGATTGCCCATTGCTGCCATATCTATACACTTATTTGGTGACAGAAAAGGACAGGTTTTGGCTTTGAGCTCTATGAAGAGTTTGTGATCTTAGAATCATAGAATCATAGAACGGTTAGAGTTGGAAGGGACCTTCAAAGGTCATCTAGTCCAACCCCCCTGCAAGGAGCAGGGACATCCCTGACTAGATCCGGTTGCTCAGAGCCTCATCCAGCCTGGCCTTGAACATTTCCAGGGATGGGGCATCCACCACCTCTCTGGGCAACCTGTTCCAGTGTTCCACCACTGTCAGTGTAAAAATTTTTTTTTTAGTATCTAATCTAAACCTACCTCCTTCTAATTTAAACCCATTACCCCTTGTCCTATCACAACAGGCCCTACTGAACAGCCTCTCCCCATCTTTCCTGTAGGCCCCCTTGAGGTATTGGAAGACCGCTATCAGGTCTCCCCGGAGCCTCCTCTTCTCCAGGCTGAACAGCCCCAAGTCTCTCAGCCTGTCCTCATAGGAGAGGTGCTCC
>WHYT01017192.1:36189-71391 GCA_009806455.1 Tetrax tetrax | reverse complement strand
TGTCCTATCACAACAGGCCCTACTGAACAGCCTCTCCCCATCTTTCCTGTAGGCCCCCTTGAGGTATTGGAAGACCGCTATCAGGTCTCCCCGGAGCCTCCTCTTCTCCAGGCTGAACAGCCCCAAGTCTCTCAGCCTGTCCTCATAGGAGAGGTGCTCCAGCCTTCTGATCATCTTCGTGGCCCTTATCTCCTGTTACAACCTTATGCACCGTAATTTATACTTGAGCACTTTACCTATGGACCGCCTTTGCTTACTCATATTTCAGAAAATAACTGTAAATCAATTTCTAGCATAACATGGTTAGTTAGCTGTAACAGCTGCAGCACATCAATACAGAAAGCAGTAAAGTTAGCAGCTTCTTTTAACACTATATTAAGTGCAGTTGAAAAAAAAAAAATCAATGCTATTAGAGATTGTGCATCTTTTTCATAACATTAAAAAGAGACTATCAAAGGTTCTGGAGGTGCATGTTTTATAAAATTACCAGGATGTAACATGAACATCCTTGAGAAGGCTGATAAACTTGTCCACCAGTGGGACACAAAGTGGCCCCAGGATATTGTCCCAGTTGGGTTGCATATACTCAGAAGCTCTTCGCTGGGCATCACTTTCACAGCAAAAGTAGTCAGCACAAGGTGTGACGATGTATGGAATAAAATAATAATTGCCACTGGAAGCCTAAAAGAAAAACAGGCAGAGTTTAGAAAATATATGAAAGTGGAAATATGCTTGCGTGTACATAGAATCTTTTACTGTCAGAAAAAAAAGCTATATTAGGGCTGGTGCACTATGAAGCTTTAGTGCACTATTTAATACAAGATTTGCAACCATTAAATTCAAGGAATTTTCTGAGGAAGTTACAAATATTAATAAGGGTGACAATAAGGGTCCAGATCTGTTAAGCGACAATAGAATGAAACTGTTCCATTTTTTAATGCAATGCATGGACCCTAATAGGATCTGACAGTTGCAAGCTAAGCTTCTGCTCCCAGATTTTTGAGGTCAGAGATGTACTTGCATCCTCTAGGCTCACTCTGTGCTAGGAAGTACATGATGCAGAGCTCCCCACAATGAGAGAAATACAGAAACACAGGCATTGAAAGGACTTTATGGAGATGTTTAACCCAGAAGAGCCTACAAAACATCTGCTACATGCTGTCATCAAACACCAAACCAAACAACCAAACTTTGAAATGTTTTGTGATATATGTAAGAACTTTCAACACAGAATTCTAGAAGTAAAACCCAAAAATCCTTAATATGGCACATAAAAAGTGTAAACATGTTCAAGGTGCTGAAAGGGGAGAGGAAATAGGAAATGCTCTTCAGAGCCCCAAACCAGTAAGTTCAGAATCTTCAACTCCTCAGCAAGACCCCAAAAACCAGACAACTGTGAAGTTTTCCACAGCTACTAGAAACACCAGTGTCCTATTTTGAGCTATGACAATTCTCTGCTGTTTAAAATAAAAGTAAACTTTGCATCTCAGAGTAACTAGATAAAGTACTGAGGCATGGGTCAGTATGATACATTTAACCAAGCAGCTACCACTAAATACCCTTCAGCCGCCAACCTGTGGATGTCAAGGCATCAAACACGTACAGCAAAATCATATATTTCATTTTTTCATATCATCTAAGCATGCTGTAAAGCTGTAGCCACTTCAAGTCACCTTGAACAATGGGAGAATGTTGAGATGCTAGAAAGAATGGATATGAAGATGTCACATTTTTATACGCATTAATAAACTAGACAAGAGAAATAAACTGTTCACAGGAAGTAACAATGCAGTTACTAAAAATACAGATTAAAAAAATCTGTATCAATGACATCCTGTTGTTGATTTGAGTCTGTAAGGATTTAGAATTATAAATTATTTCTAGCAGATACAGATCAAGCCACATTCCTTCCTCATAAACCCTATACAGTACAGTATCTCTGTTGTAACAATATAATTATCTGTTGCAATGTTATCTTTACTTCCTACTAAAAAAAGTCAGAAAACTTGCAAGCCAAACCACCGGTATGTTAAAACAACTTAGTCTCAGGTTTATTCAAATAAACACTGAGTTCAGTGCAATGCTAAAGTTGTTCCTGTATAAACTCTATTCTTAAACTTGTAACAGTGAATTAGCAATTCCTGCAATGGAAAAAAAAAACAAAAACAATCCAATTTGAAGGTATGATGTATCTTGTGACGCAAAGAGACCTGCAATTATCTATTGAAAAAGTGAAGCCATTTTCAGAAAAAACAAATTACACACTTGAAAGACTGTATTAATTTTACTCAGCCAATATCTCATCTATTTGATGCAGATTTCTCACCTCTTTTGGGACAGAGAAATCTGTGCAATTAAAAAACACATTTTTATCCATGACAGACACATTTTTGTGTGCACAAGTCAGGAACCCTGCACGTATTTGAGCATATCATCTTGTCTGAAAAGCAACCAGCTCCAATTTTCTAGCTCCTTCTGTCCAATATGTATTCATAATAAATTATAAAGCCCCTTCATACAGCATGTGTAGCCTAAGAGAGTCTTTTTTAATTACATAAAAAAAAAGTTCTGTCCATCTACTTTTCTTACACTATTAAGAGCTAGAGATGGCTGAAAATATCATCCTTGCTTCTTCAAATCGTCTACTCAGGATGCTGGTCTCCAACATCAAAAGCTAATCATTGTGAAAATTACTGTCCTGTCATACACCAACTATTGCTTTTTAAGATAATGAATAAATGGTAAGGTATGGATGAAGTAACATCTACAGCAATTCTAGCTGCAAACATACATAATCTATTAATTATTACTTATTTAACTGTAATAAAGTTATAACTTCATAGCTTATAAAGACTATATGCTGACTTGGTTTATTTCAGGATTAGTAGTTAAGCTATTTTTATTGTCTTATTTTGAGAATTTTTTAAGTTAGAAAATACAAAAAACCAAGCAGACTGAAAAATAAAGGTCCCAATAGCTCATCTTCCAGCAAATAATGTATGCCCAGTATGCTAGCAATGCAAGTTTTGTATTCTATAACACTTTTAAAATCTACCACCAAAAGAGATAAAAGTTTAGGAACATTTAAAAAAAAAACAAACAGGAAATAACTGCAAGTAAGTTGAGAGAGGGATCTGTTCTTCAGGGTAAAATGTTTAAAGGAATTAAACACAGAGCCATGCCTTTGCTGAAGGGCTGAAAGTATTAGGCCCACATAGACCATTTTTAGGCTCTAGGCAAGACAAGTCAAACGTAGAGTGCTTTCTGTCTTGAAATACTACTCTTAACACTTTGCTAACCCTGTTAAAAGTAAACTTTTAACCTTAATAACAAAGTTTTTTAAATTGTACTGTTACAGTTACTCTGGTGCAACTGCCACTTTGTGACAGACGTGCTATGCTACAATTAAAGGGCTTTTTTTTTTTCCTCAACATTATTTACTTGCAAAATCTCTGCATTTTTAGAGGGGGAATTATGCTTGCAGAGCTAATAGCACAATTATTTCACTTGTTCATATTTCACAGTTCATTTTGCCATTTACTCACGCATCAGGAGTATTAGGAGTGCTTACCCTACCTTAATTTTGCCACTTTCTCTCAAAGAAGTCACAAACTTTTGAGTGTTCAGGGAGTTTAATCCACTGCTGTCTTAAGAATTAAGGTTTTCACGCTAGTTTTCTGTGACACCACACTCCTGTCCATCTTACAATACAGATAACTATTAGAAACTTTAAAAAAATACTTCCTCTTCTGAAGTTGAATATATACAGTATTTTTATAGAAAGACTGAAGAGATATTATTACAAGCCAAACATTCTAAGTGCTTGGGATTTAGCTTGCGAGGAACGAGTACACCAAGATTACAACCGCTTCGAAGGAAAGACCCTGCCAAGCACTATTCTTAAAGAATCCTTATATAAAAATGCCTAGAAACACAATAATAAGGTGGCATATTTATTCAACAGAAGGCAGATATAAAGTGATACATACTTTGCCTATCAGATTACCATTGTGGTATTCAGGAGATACTTGAACCCGAAGAAAAGCTTTGTGGTTGGCAACCTACTCCAAATTAAAATAAAACAAAGAGGAAAACACCACCACAAAACAGCATAAGAATCAAAAAGACAGACATGACACATGAATAGAGAAATTATTAAAGAAAGAAACAACAGAAAATGAATACAGATATTTACAGCAAGTCCATATTTACAAGGCCAAGAAAATACTGCAATATTTTGCCACCCAGAATATAAGATTTCTGTCTACGTGACTTATTTGTCTATACATCTCCTTGTGTCATCATTAAGATGTTTCCACGTCTTACTTTTATAAGCCCATCAGATTAATTACCTGATTAGTTAACTACAATCCAACCACTATAAATACACATCCCTTGATACAATAACATTTCCATAAAAACTAACTTTGATAAATAAATTTTAAAAGCCTTTATTTTCATTGTATCAATAGTAACAGTGGCATATTTCATTATTAGAAACATTAAAAGCAATACTTACTGGGTCAGTCTTTGCCTTTATACTATTCTCTCAAAAGGAAAAACAATTGTCTGTATGTAGGATGTTCCCAGTCTTTCATTCTGTACCCTTTTGCAAACTCTTTTAATATTTCTACTATCTCAGGTTTTTTTAGAAATATATCATTAAATGATCATATCATGCAAATGTTTATATGTTGTAAAAATAGTCAGAAAATAAAAAATAGAAAGCTACTCTGCTATACTACTACTTCAGATTATTAAATTAATATAATTTAATAGTACCGTAGAGTCTTCCCTCTCATTTCAATCCATTGGGGCTACTAAATTGGAGAACAGGAGTTGAAGTGCCAAAATTTTTCTATTTAGTTTTCTTAAATGTTCATTGCCTTGAAACAGTAGATACAATCTAATTTATATAGCTACTGAAACTCTGAAGAGACTTTCTGGCAATTACAATAAAAAGTTATTTTTCTACATAAAAATTCCTAGTGGCAAGGATAAATTGCAATCCTATTCCCCTTAGATCAAGAAGAATTTTTGCTAATGACTCCTTTGTGGCCCAGACATTATTCTCTACCGTAAGAGCTGCTACAGGATTTAATAAAAAAAAAAAAACAAAAAACAAAAAAAAACAAACCAAACATTTAAATCTCTGAAAATACTTCATCGGCCCAGAGGCCTCAGTATACTACAGTAAAGCTTTTGGTTTAATAGCCAGCTTGCTTTCCTTTAAAATATCTTCCCCAAAAGCAATTAATAGGGTTATTCAA
Organism: Tetrax tetrax; assembly: GCA_009806455.1. Lineage (NCBI taxonomy): Eukaryota > Metazoa > Chordata > Aves > Otidiformes > Otididae > Tetrax > Tetrax tetrax. The sequence goes on along the minus strand of WHYT01017192.1, from coordinate 66,121 downwards.
ATTTCTTCAGGCATACCATCAACTGAAAAATTAACTACTACGTTTTTCTCTTTATATTCTGTACTTGCCACAATAATTTGTCCATAGTGGGAAGTTCTAGTTTGTATTCTCAATGCCACATTCAAACAAACCAAATGGACCAAAGCTATGTGCAACCAATGCTAGAACCATTGCCAGAAAGCCTGTACATTTTGCTTCCTGACTCCAGCATTTTTTAAAAAGCTCCTTGTCCACTCTTTTCCTTCACCCAATCTTGGAATCCTTTTTTGTACCACACTTTAAAATTCTATAGAGGGAGAGGAAATTTCCTTATTGAAAGGAAAAAAAAATAATAAAAAAATCAAGGATAGCAACAAAATGTTGGATCAAAATAAAACAACTTTCCCATGGATGTTTTCTATTATATTGGTTTGGGAGAAAATTTTTTTTTTAAGCATTTTTTGCTTTAGAAAAATCCTTGAAATTTCATTTGTTTGGTAAATCAATGTTTATCGGACATCTAAAGAAACTCCAAAGCACAAGCCCATTTTCCACAGATAAATTTATTTTCCCTACAGTGCAGCAGCATCCACTCTGCTCTCAACCTTGATTTTTCCGTAATGACACAGGAAACAAACTGTTCTGCAAGACTGCATATTTGCAATTTATTTAATCTGTGATAATTTTGACAGAAAGTAGGAGTGTATATACCCTGGGTAAAATTAGCAGAAGTCTTCCTAAAAGCTCAGAGGAGCTCCACAGAAGGAAACCTAACTGATGGAACACAGGATCTTGACCTTGAAATTAATGCCAGGGCAATTTTTCCTTGGGAACTGAACTCCCATAGACAATAATTGTTTCCTTTTGTATCCAAGTACACAATAAATTATCAATACAGAATTTTCATTGCTTGTTTGGGGGAGTCAAGTAGAACTGAATCACATTTCCCATCTTATCTTATCCCTGAAAACTTCATTCCTGAATGGTGGAGGGGAAGAAGGAAATTCTGCTCTTACACTCTTTTTTCAGACAGCAAGCTATTAAATATCTCAGACTCACACCACCGCAGCATGCTGCTGTATAATTTTCACTGTTAGATCAGCTGTACTCCGGCCAAAACTCAAATGAATTGCTGACCTTTTTCCTATGCATTGTTTTCAGCTGTATGTCCAGTTTCCTTGCTCTTGCCTCCTCCTTGATGCTGAATTGGAATTATGTTTTCCTTACAAGAAAAACATCCATTTTCTTCAAGGCCTACTTGTAATACACAGATCACTCCAGATGACACACTAGACATTCATCTTCTCTGCCTCTTTAACATGGCTTTACATCCATCCTATGCTATATTTTTTTTTGTATCTTTGTACACGACTTGAGATTTGCAAGATAAATAGCAAAGGTGCGGGACAGGGAAACCTTAGAGAAAGCTCTGAGCTACAGCAGCCAGCACAGAAATTTTCACTCATGCTTCTGGAAAAATGGTGTGCTTTGCCTGGTAGCAATCTCAGTTGTTCCCCTTCCCTTACACACAGTGCAGATACATACACACGTTGCTTACAATACATGGAGAGGACTTCTCTTTATAAAACCACCAATGATATTCCTGTGTCTACCTCTGGCTTGGAGAAAGATTTGGCAGATCAAGTGTCTAGTCTCTCTTTTCAACATGTCTCCAAACACTAACGATGAATCACTAAAGCTCTTTCTGCTATTCCACAGCTATGGCAGAGGCATACTCACACTTTTCAATCAGGAAAAGTGAAAGGAAAACACAAACCCCTAGTACAGTGGTATTAACTATTGTATCTCATATTCAGCACTTAAACTGAAATGGTTATGGTTGGACACAGTAAATTCACACCAATTCTGTTCCTACTTAATTAGCACAGCAACTCTCATTAGTAACTAACTTCAAACAAGACATTGCCCATACAGTTGTAACATATTTAACCAAGCAATGAAGCAATGGCGCCATACTGGGGCAGCAGCAAACTGCAAGGCTCTCATGACAACTCACTGGATCTGGAAAGAGGGGAAAGCAAGTGTCTATTTGAAGTCCACTCCAACTTAGAAAAACAATTTTTAACCTACTAGCTATTCAGCTTGCTAATTAGTTTGTTTTAATTTCTGATTTAAAAACTGATAAAAGAATGCAATATGGGAGCATGTTTATCTAATAAAAGAAAATATAAACAACTTCAACTAACGCAAAAGAGTCAAGAATCCATACTTGGTATTTAAAGTCATTTAAATTTTTCCTCACTGTATTTTACTCACAATTGTTTTCTTAATTTATGCACTTGAAGAAAGTGGGTTAGGCAATGCCTCCTTTTTAAAGGAAGGATCAGGATCCTAGTTTCAGGATGCCTCCCAGCCCCTTTTGCTAACCACATGGTCTTTACAGGTCTAATACCAGGCCCTGCTGTAGAAACCATGTCACCAGATTCATCTTTTCTTCTCTCCCACGTGAAGTAAATATCATCCTTTGCGGGAAGAAGAATCTGCTAAAAGAAAATATTGCAGACTGCTAATCTGATTATGCTAGGCTGAACTTTTTAAGAAGAAAAAAAATTGCTGCTATCCTCTTTGCCTTTACTCAACTTCTGGAATTACCACCAAATGGCTCAGTCACAATTCTCCCTCTTGCTCTGGAGGTGAAAACACATGCTTGTGCCATTTTGATCATCCACCACCGTAATTCTTCTCACCTCAAAATCTAAAGAGATTGATGGACAGTAGCATTCACAAGCAAATCTGCTGCATTCTGAGCCCCCCGTTCACAGAGCTACAGACTAGTAAATGCAGTTCACACCCCACATGTGAAACTAGTTCAAAGATCACCAGGACAGACAGGAAAATGACTGGATTTACTCATGTGCTCAACCTAACCTATCTTTAGCCTACATGCAGAGCTGTGACCAAGCATAAACAATAGCTCAAAATAAACTGCTGTGACTAATGCATTAGTTCTTCTAGCTCTCTTTTAAATTATTAGCAAATTCTAAGAACATTTTATTATTTTAGTCCTACTCAATTTTCTTCAAAAGAAAATAAAAGTACATGGTAAATGGGGGGAAATAGAAAGGAATAAATGTAAGTTTAAAATTTTTTTTGCAAATTCAATAGTCCTCAATGTAACAGTGTGGAGTGTTTAACGAAAATAAGCACTGACATGATGTGAACCATGACAAAATATATAACTGTCTAAGATATCATGGCATATTGCAATAAGTCTAAAATAACCACTAAATTTTATCTTGGTTCAGGCTCACTTACTTGTTCGGTTTTACTTGCATTAAGGGTAAGAATAGTTTTACTTTAGGAAATAAGCTTTTCTAAGTAAAATCCATGAATTTGTCACGAAGAGGATGTGTACACAGTAGCCAAAGCTGTTTGAGATACAAGAGTAAGCCCTATTAAGGCATCACGCACACATATACATCTGCAGAAGTGGGTAAAAGTGGTAGAGGGAGAATGATACTTTGAATTTCTGAGTTTGCATTTTGATCAATCAACCTACATATATCTACTGGCACTTTTCTAAAGCTTAAAAAGGAACTTCTAAAGAAAAGTAATTTTAAAATCTAGCTTTACTTTGGAAAGAAAATTGACAAGATTTCCACCAGTTTAAATTATAAATAGGTAAAACAGACTTCCTTCAATCATATAGAGCAAATATATGGTTGGCAGCATTAGAGTTGCTTCAAAGGTAGTATCTTCATTTTGTGTTTTAAAATTAATGAGGATTTAATACTTACTGTGTTTTTCTGAGATACCATATCCTGTGGGGGGAAAAAAAAAGATAATAAAAATGTTTATTCCTTTTTACTGGGAATTATTATTTCTGAGAAAAACAACTGGCATACATAAATAGATACATACACACAGAGATGTGTTCTTCACAGCATAATCCACGCAGCAAATTCCAGGTAAAAGGTTAGAACAACATAAAGAAAAGCCTTACTAGTTCAGGTTAGGAAAAAATGAATGATTCAAAGAAGAAACCTATTTAAAGAAGCACTCAGAAGATGAAGAAAGTTGTATTTGCCAGTAAATGGAGTTTCTCAGCCTCGGCACTCCACATACCCAGTCACACTCCAGGCATTTGTGAGACAAAATCATTCAAAGCTGGAGATTTCTTTTCTCTGAAAGAGTATCCTTAAGATTCCTAGGTCCCTTTCCTACCTGGATGGGCATACAACAACACATTCCTCCTATACCCTAATTCTTCTCACCTCAAAATCTAAAGAGATATTGAAACTATGAGGCAGATGATAAACTAACGGACATATAAACCAGACCTCAAAGATTTCCAGTTGCTGGTAAGTAACCTCCTCCTTCTAGTAATCACTTACATGTCCAGTGAGTACTGCTTTGTGAAACTAAAGAAATCACCAAGTAAGTCACACTACAAATGTTAGATATAGACTTGTTTCTAAGCAAGGTTATTGATATAATTTAATTGTATGTGGTCTGACAAGTTAAGATGATTCTCCTTGAGCAACTTCACATCTGACAGCCTGAAATCCACTTGGACAACCACTGCACAGAAATTATCATCCCCATGCACCCTCTTCCTCAACAACAGACAAAATATCAGGGACCATCCAAGAGGTTTCGTTCTGCTAATACGACCGTCTCAAAATCTGGATTATTTATTATTTTATATGCTTGGAACTAGGTTGTTTTGGAAAGAACATGGGTGAAACTGAAGAGACAACTCTTGGAAGAATTTCAGGATGGGTCCTAAGAAATAAGCTATTTAAAGTCAGGCTGCCCGGACTTCACAGATCTTCCCAGAGAAGTGATAACACTTACACTAACCGCTCTTGAGAGGCAGGCACAGCAATCTAGATCCAAGTACAGTAATAAATTCCTGAAAGGAAGGGAAAAAAAATCCTGACCAAATGAGTCAAGCCTGAGAATAAAGAAACACCAGCAAAGTGTAAAAAATACATATTAATGTACCAAATCCTAAACAGAAATACTGATTAACTTAAAGTCCTTAAGCCCAATAAAATACTTCAGAACAAAAGTGACGGAAGGCTTAAACATACGAAATATCACGCATCTGAAAATGAATATGTCTATGTAGCTGAGCAAATATCTCCAGTAGAGCTTTACCTACTGCAGATAAAGACCTTTGTCAGCAGAGAGAAATTAACTCTTCTGAGAACTGTCCAGCACCTAAGTCATGAAATATGTCATGAATATGTCATGAAATATGTTCTTCAGTGAAAGACTCCAAGAACAATCTCTATCTACCTTCTGAAGTATTCCTAAAAAAAGTGTATCAGCCTATTTGAATGGTATTCCAACACTGAATCAGGGCTTAATTGCAGAAATAATATCAAGGCCATCAGGGTAGGACTGAACCATGTCCCAGTGCCCTGCTTAAACTACTCTAGCACTTGATCCAGCAAATCTCTTTTACTTGGTTCCAGCAACTTAAATCAAGCCTTCTGCTGCCATAATAAGATACACTAGGGGTCTACGTAGGCCAAGGAGGTTAGGCAAACAGCTCGGAGATAAGAAAGAGATTAGCAGCATTGACAGAGTTCCCAGCAGAAGAGAGATGAAGGCAGATAATAGATTTTCTAGTCTTAAGTGATCCAGTCATGCTCCAGTGTTCCCAGGTCCCCAGACTTGCCCTTGGGCTTTACATCCTTGGGAAAAAAGCTCCAGAACTGACACTACCAACAAATAATCTGAAGATCCAGCCCATGGATGGATGTAACCCTGGATGGATGTAACCCTGGACGTTATTCAGCACTCCAATTATGGAGCAGGTGCTTGCATATGTGCTTGGTACAAATGGCAGAAATCAAAGCCATCCCCAGAGGTCTTCACTGGGTAGAGACAAATAGAAAATGACTAGCCTGTGCTTCTCAAACTTTGGCACAACCTTGGGAGAATTGAGTTGATCAGAACATTTGAGTGACAGCATAAAAGAAAGGTAAATATGTGTTAATGAAAAACAAAAATGCACAATCTCTTTGCAGTTAGGTATATTAACAATGCAATATGAAAAGCTGTATGCCTGCCCACCCAGATTAACCAGAGGAATGGACGGCATGCAAGTATGCCTTAGCACATATCCACACGGATCACCTCTTTGAGCAGAGGGCGAGAGGCTGCAACTCTGAGTTCTTGTGACTCCAGGTCATGTGGAACGTGAATGTGGACTACCACCCAAAGAAAGGAAGTATAAGATACTAGACAAATCAGGGTAAAATCGATGACACCGAGAGCAGAAAAGAGGAAAGAGATGTGACAGAACAGAGCATTTCTGGGACAAATGGAGGAGACTTCTACAAAATTAAGATTAAACTTAATATTCTTATAGATCAAGAGAGGTTGGAGAATTCCAAAAAGGATTTTTAAACACTAGTGGTGTGAAAAAATATAAAGTATCAAGGGCCAGTAACTCAAAACAAGGAAAAAGCCACAAAGCATGAACAACACTGCTCTCAATGAAGGTAGCAAGAAAATGGATTCTATTAAAAGCAGCAATAGGTGAGGATAGAGAGGATGAAAGTCTAAATACGATCTAAACCAAAGAGAACCTGCACTGAGAAAGACAAAAACATCCACAACATTGGACTTGCATTCACAATATATGACTTGCACCCAGAACAGTAATTTCAGGACTGAATGTATATAGCATGTGTTATCCTACTACAAAAATTAAAAACAAGCCTACAAAAACATCTGATGAAGATCTGTTTTTTTTTTTTAATTTATTTTCAAACAGTAATAAAAAGGAGATTCCTGTAGTCTTAGCTACTCAGCATCCAGGAGATACAGCCGTCATCTGATAGAAGTGCTTCAACAGTAGGAGTAGTTTGCAATGCAGCCCTTGTTCAAGTGTCGTTACTATACAGGCCATAACATTTTTTACATATACTGTAATTAAAAAGGGAAAGGAAGGAAAAAAAAAAAAATCACACTTGCACTCTCACTTCCAAGTTTAACCATCTGAAGCAAGATCAGCACCATACTATGGATCTTTTAATAAACAATCTTTTATGCTATTCTAATCACTACTACATTTTTGCTAGCAGCTAGCAGCAGTTTTTCTTAGTATGATTTTGTTACGTAGCTATGAGGAAATCATGTTCAATGGAAGTTTCAGAAAAACAAGCATTTGCAGGATCAGGTATTTAAAGATACTTTTGAAATTAATCAGATTTCAAAGTGAGAACCTTACTTTGAGAGATTGAGCAGTGTCAGCATCAGTGTCATGGTAGAGTATAACATTATTAGCCATGTCAAAGCTTTCACGCACGCCAAGGTGGTAGAACAGTGATGGCTGCTTGGAAATATCACTCATGTCCACAACTGCAACATCTGAAATGAGAGAGGGATAAGGAAAAGTGCTAAAAAAATAGTAATCTTAAAACTAATCTTATTCTTAGAGAGGATTTAAAACAAATCCTGAAATTACACATATATTTGGACAGACAAAATAAATATAATCAAATAAGGATCATTTTCTCATGATACAAGTAAATTTTACCATTAATACAAAGAACAACTCAGGAAATTATCACAGAGTTACAGTAACTGAGAGGCAGAATTTATGAATTCTGCTTGAAGTTTTGAAATCACTGCATCAGAAATACCTCAGGTGAAGCAGCAGTTCTGTATTTGCTCTACGAGCTAGGCCTGACAGCCTGAACACCCAATAGGATGAACTTCCCAACAGGAAGGCTCCAAACTTCAGGTGGAACCCCTAAGAACAATAACGTAGCAGAAATATTACTTCTCGGAAAGGGTAGTCAGGCACTGGAATGCACTGCCCAGGGAGGTGGCGGAGTCACTGATCATGGGAGTGTTCAAGAAACGTTTGGATGTTGTGTTGAGGGATATGATTTAGCTGAGAAGTATTGGTGATGGTTGGACTGGATGATCTTTTAGGTCTTTTCCAATCATGATTATTCTGTGATTCTGTGAAAATGAGGGAAAACTGCAAGACCAAGTTTATCTTAAGAGGCTGAGGTTTGGAGAACAGGAAATTCCTAAACAGTAGAAAAAGAAACAACTGTTAAAGTTGACTCTTAAAAGCTACAGGCAAGATGTTCAAGACTAGGTGTGCAGGAATGAGGACATTCAACCACAAGTAGCCACAGCAAGACTTCCACTGCTGTTGGGTCGTATTCTAGTCAGAAATGGAAGCAAAAAAAAATTATGTTAGTGGAAGATGACCTAAATAGAGATCTAAGGAGAAATATGCCATGTTATGCAGAACAGCTGAGATACAGGCAAAAGATTCAGAGTTCACCATTTGGCTCTCATATAAGCCTGAAGACCAGTAAAGAGAGAAGAGGTAACTGGAGAAGAGGACAATTAACGCTGAGTTTTTCTCCTTGATCCTTATATCCTCTATGCTGCCTAAGAAAATTTTGTTTTAAAGCTTTTTAAAGATCTGCATCTATACGCCTGTCTGCTTTCTCCGTGATAGAATAGATGGATGAACTTAAATCCAAAGTATTCATAAGACTAGAGCCTTGGCATTGAAACCACAGGGGAGTCTGTGGTTCAAAACAGATTCCAGAGACTCAGTGCAGCTGGGCAGTACATCCTACATCTCTGAAGAGGTAAAAGACAGTGTCTGTACCTACAGGGAATAATAGTGAAGGGTGAGCGACTACTAAATAAGAAATCTAAAAGCAGATTTGATGTATAACCTCCAAATACAGCAGCCAGTTTACCTGGGCTTCACCAAGGTTAGACATTACAAGAACCAATACCCTGTACTTAGTACGCAAGTTCTTGGAAACCCCTGCAATGAATATACACTCCTGTACAAATTCCACCAGCCTATGCTAACACACCACACCAGGGCCAACCAGTCCCTCTGATTACTAACAGACTCCCTGTTAAGGCACAAGGAATGTCTTGATTCCAAAGACAATGATCTGCCTTAAGACCAAAGCATCACCAAACACCACCCAACAAAACAAACAACACAAAAATCCAAACACACACCCCTCCTCCTAAAAAAACCAAAACCCTAACATAAAATCATGGCAACATGAGAAAATCCCCTTATTCCTGTGGAACCTCAAATCCTGCACCATCTACTGATGTTCTTTCCAGTTCCTATTTAAGCAGCTGTCTACAGCATGGACAAATTCTTACCACACTGCACACTGTAGGCTCACACAAACTGAGCAGGCTTGAAGCAGTAAATCCCAGCTCCATATACACATCCAAATCTACATTACCCCAATATTGCTAAATCATTTTCAAAAACATAAATTATTTATAAAAAAAAAAGTGAAGACAAACTAACAATCAGACCTAGAATCAAATACCATCTAGGAAAAAAAAAAAAGTCTAAGAGCTTGGACTGTTTTTCATGCTTGTATAAACTGTTTTTTTGTGGAACTAGAGTGCTGTGAAATCAAAATCACCATTGTGGTAAGAGAATTTGGACAATGTGTTCATGTAGCACATAGATACTGCATTTCACAATACAATGTGAGCAACGATCTGTAACAGAGTTTATTGAAACAAGGCTACACACAGTTCATTGCCATATGGAGTAGTCTACCACCGAAATTTGTCTTCTATTGACTGCTGCTAGGTAACAATGTAAGTAGCATCAGAAACACATTAAACAGACATAAGAACAGAAGTAAGCATCTGCATTAAGAAAGGTAATTATTCATCACTTAGCTATTAATTCACACTGATAAAAGAAGATTTATGAGAATGAGATTTTTCTTGTTTACTCACACCTCATGCACACAGGTATATAGGTACCTATATTTATTTTACCTTACCTGAATAAGGTAAAATAAAACAAATTGAAGACCAGCAGTGGAGATGAAGATTGTATCAGAAAAATATATACGCAAGTGAAAAAAAGCCCCAGGAAGACAATTGAATGGATCCAACTGGATCACACGAATCAAGGGATGACAAATGACAGCAAATAGAATGCAAATGACAGTAGATAGAAGCAGAGCATCAGAAGTGCTAGTGGCTGTGGATTACAGCAGTGATAAGAAGCTGTGTTCCCAGGTTGCTCTTCAAGCCTCCCTCCAGCAAGAACCGTAGCAGGCTTGGAGCAGGTAGGAGAGGAATCTGCTTACAAGCCAGCTTTAACTAATGTGCTAATGAAACAGTTTGAGTCCGGCGGGTCCAGGAAATGAATGCAATTTTTGGTGGAGTACAGATGACCAAGAACAAATGCTTATTAAAGAAGCAGATCCCTAACACGTACCCAGTGCACAGACAGCTGAGAGTATGGTGTTCATTGTCACTGATCCCTGGGTCTAAGCATGCTCCCCAATACCACTGTTTTAAGGGTTGCATCTCTCTTCTCAGTGTAGGCAGTTTTGTGAATCCCTCAATGAACAATGCTAATATGTGACACACAAATATTTGTTTCAGTTGTCCTGTATTATTTTATGATTTATGCTAAAATCTTTTATCTACAGTTCTTTAAACATGCTAAAATCTTTTATCTACAGTTCTTTAAACATAGTCCCATAAACATGGGACCCTGTACGTCAACCACATATTTAGTATGGCTGATAAGAAAGATATAAGAATTTCCTTAAACTTCCTGAGATATATAAAAAGAAATATTACAACACTAGTACCTGCTTTGCAAAGCTTGATTTATGAATAGAAACATAAGTCAATCACACTTCATCCTCAACTCCCATTCTCTCTATCAGGAGAGTCTGTTCAGTCAAATATGCTTCTGGGCTTCCCCTTCCAAATTTAGGATCAACCTCCTCCATTATAGACAAGTGTGAAGCAAGAGCTAATGCCAACTTTGATCAAATTTAATGAACGAGGAATTTTATGCAATAATGAAACATTCTGCATAGGTCTAAAAGACCAGTGGATATGGTTTCAGATGTTGAGAAGGAAAGAGAGCAGGGGAAGGTACAGTCCCTCTGTAGAGACAGAAGGCTTCCAAGTGAAGTACAAAGATCTCTACAATCTATCCACTAGAGGCTGTGGAGGGGTGGGGATGTGCTTAATGTTAAACATGACCAATTTTGGATGATTCTGGAACAGAACATTTAAACTCATGGCTTTGCTTCTGCAGCAGCAACTCACATTCAAAAGAGCATATCCATAAAAATGTCTCCTTCTTCCTTTATTCTTAATGATAAGACATGTTTTCAACTGTTTTTGTTCTCTCATAGTTGTGCAGGAAACTATTTTCATCCTGAAACTACTTCTTATTTGTCACAAACCCCAAAATTGATCTCACTTTATTAACTATCTTATTGCAGTTCATTTGTCTAAGCTTTTGTTTCAATTTTAAAACAAATACGCTATGTGTATATATTTTTGTGCATTAAGGTAATTAATTCATCAGTATTACTAGTAAAATCTCTCCATTGTTGCAGCAGATGGCATATAACTAATTTCTTATACTTTAGTTTACATATTTTAACACTAGCATGCCTTAAGAGACCAGACAGGGTAGAAATAAATATTATGGCAACTGAAATGAAGATTAGAGATCATTACATGTGGTAAAACAGGAGAGTATGAAATTAATAAATAATTCAACAGGAAAAACATTATTACACCCGTTAAAACCAGAGGACTTATTTCTCTATCTGGAATACACCTGAAGGCATCATATAATTCAATGATCTAAGCAAATCAGAAACCTTCATGTGACTGTTGTATGATTTATGGCACTGCTAGTATCAAAAGGAAAATTTTGGCACCAGGTTTTGAGATTTGTAAGTTAAAAGTAGCAAACAAAACAAAATGAAGAAATAGTCTGAAATATGCTGAAAGTTAAATGGAACCTAGAAGGCCTAACATGAAAAAGACAGAAAAAGTCTGTCGTGCTTTCAATGTGTAATCTAAGATTCATCTCCATCCAGCCTTATCTGTGTGGAAAGCAATAACCTTAGTCCATTATTATGGATTCATTATTCTTCATCATTTGGAACCCATCTATACATAATAGATCAAAAAAAAAACCAAAGCAAAAAAAAAAAAAAACAAAAAGAACCTTAACATGATAACAGAAACTTTACTGGAGGAAAATGCAGAACTCTGCCACTTGTTATTCACTAGTATCCTGGGAAATTATGAACTTTCAGATTACTATTGCTTCAGATTATTGTCTATTTGCATCAGTGTCCTTCATAGTTAGTAAATAAAGATAGAATCATAGAATCATAGAATCATAGAATGGCTAGAGTTGGAAGGGACCTTCAAAGGTCATCTAGTCCAACCCACCTGCAAGGAGCAGGGACATCCCTGACTAGATCAGGTTGCTCAGAGCCTTATCCAGCCTGGCCTTCAATGTTTCCAGGGATGGGGCATTCACCACCTCTCTGGGCAACCTGGGACAGTGCTCTACAACTCGCATTGTGAAAAAAAAATTTTCTAATATCTAATCTAAACCTACCTCCTAATTTAAACCCATTACCCCTTGTCCTATCACAACAGGCCCTACTGAACAGCCTGTCCCCATCCTTCCTGTAGGCCCCCTTGAGGTACTGGAAGACCGCTATCAGGTCTCCCCGGAGCCTCCTCTTCTCCAGGCTGAACAGCCCCAACTCTCTCAGCCTGTCCTCATAGGACAGGTGCTCCAGCCCTCTTATCATCTTTGTGGCCCTCTTCTGGACCCTCTCCAACAGCTCCATGTCCTTCTGATGTTGGGGACTCCAGAACTAGACGCAGTACTCCAGGTGGGGTCTCACCAGGGCAGAGTTAGAGGGGCAGAATCACCTCTCTCGACCTGCTGGCCACGTTCCTCTTGATGCAGCCCAGAATGCGGTTGGCCTTCTGAGCCGCAAGGAAGACACACTTGTTATCCTTGAAACAAACACACTTGTTATCCTTGAAATCCATCAGAGGAAACTGTCAAAGTTATTCTTTACAATAATATATTCTTAAAAATAATGGTACTAAAGGAAAAAAAAATCATAATAACTATCTTCAAGAACCCAGAGCTTCCGGATGCACATTCAAGTTTTTTTTCCTGCATGAGTGCATGGTCCTTTAAAGGAAAGAGTACCAAAGTTTTTACAGGGAAACAATTATGGCAAAATTTGAAGTGTATTCCAAGCGAACTAGGAACCCTTCACAGCTTTCATTTAAGCTAAAATAAAAGGCACAACACTCTCAACTTTAATACACTCTGTGCTCCCACAAACTGGGAGAGGGAATAGCTCAAGGTAACAAAGCACAGTAGTAACTACCAACAGAACTGTAGATTCTCAGCACAGTTTGCTATATGAACAAACAGTCAGGGCCTTCCCTTGGATCCTAAAGACAAGCCAACTTTAGTGTAAAAGCACTGTCAACATCTGTGATGCCATTATGGCGCTCTCAATGCAAAGTTTTATTAAAATCTCACTGCTCTAAAATCATGCCATTCTGCAAGAATCTGCTTCATTTTCTTTTAAAAAGATAATTAATTTGTTCTAATCATAATCACATAGTAAAATATAAAAATCTAACCAGAAGTTTCCTTAGAACATAAGTCTCATGAGAAATAAACACGCAACTTTATTTTTTACTTAGGAATTTCTAGCTGAAATCAAGAGTGTTTCAATTCAACCTCTTCAAGTTTGCAATATTATAGTATGAACTGTGCTAAGTTCACTGGTTTGCTACAGGGGCAGAATTGGTCACAAAAATAAAAACCAACTAGGCAGTAATGATTTATCCTACAATATAGACTTGTATATATTATAATCACATTAAATAGCATTTTAAAAACAATTTCATATATTTCAGACTAAGCTTAACTTCTTGTAGATTAAAACCAAGTGCTTCACTTTTCTGTAAATACTAAAATTAAAACTAACTGTAATAGTTTGGAAATTGCTTACAAAGCATCTTTAAGAAGGAAGGTTGTTCTTACAAGCTGCAATCAACTTTTGCACAAAAATTCAGTTGTGGCTGGAGTCTGACTACAAGTTTCAGCCTACTTCCTACTTCAGAAAAGGAAACAAGCATGAACACTGGAGGTCTGAAACTTTTTGATTCAATGAGGGTACTTCCCTTGGAAAGAATGTTTACTTCACAGGCCAAAGAAATTGAGAAATCAAAGGATAGGAAATTTAAGAATTAAATTAAGTATGAATCCTCATAGTAATTTGGGGGAAAAAAAAAGATTTCTTTCTGATCACATATAGTAAGCACTGAAGGAAAAACAGTGAGATTTTGGGCTTTTATTAATGACATATTAATCACAAATTGGAGAAAGAAGCCAACTTTAATACTGGCCAAATAATTTTTGATTCATTTTTTTAAAAAGGATTATTACCTTGGGAATGCAATAGAGAAAATTAGATTCTAATTCTGGTGTATCATCCATCACATCCACTCTGATTATAAAATTAAACAAAATCTAAACTAAGATATATCTCACTTTCAACAACTCTAATGGATTTGTTAAGTGCTTCAGGAATTCTGAAAACCCAGACATCAAATGGCAAAAATTCTGAAATGTGCTCATGCATTGTTTGCTTGCTCAGGAAAACAAAATGACTGTTGTAACGTGGTGATTTCAAGCACATGTTGTTTTATCAAAAACAATTTGAGGCAACGCCTCTAATTTGTGTTCTCAGGTTGAGCTTGTCACTTGCCTTTTACTTAGTTGTGACTTTAATCTCACCTTCATCTGCCACAGGTTTTACATTACAAAATGATCTACTGGTGAGAAAGGTGCACCACACACCAAAATGTATCAATTCTGCTCCTTTCACCTAGAAAAATGGAAGGCATGGGAAAAAAAAAGCCTAACAATTGGGATTCTCATAAAAGCCAACATTATCAGAACAGCAAACATAAGGAGGAAAGTCAGACCTTTCTTTTGCATTTCTTCCTTCTTGTGTGTCAAATCTTACTCTGGAAAGCAGTTTCACATCCTTCCCTGTGAAGTCATCCTGCTCTGTAGATGTCAATACTTCGAGTGCTGAAGAAGTTATTTTAACTACGTATTAGCTGAGCAGAAGAAGCACTCTTGGCTAAGGAAAGTCAGCTGTTAAATAACTTTCCTGAAAGGACTAGGCAAATCTAAAGCCTTGCCATTGCTAAGAAACTGTAAAACTTTACTTTTCAGATGAACCTTTCCACTATATAACAGCAGCTTTTAAACTACTAGAATGGTTGGAATTTGCCAAGCAAAGCTGTAGCCTGGATTACCCTCTGAAACTGGCGATAAGGAAGCTGGCACACTTTTTTTTTTAATGTATAGATCACAAAAGTGCCTCACAGGGCTTGCATTCGAACAACTGGGAGGAACCCCAGTGGCATGAGTGTTTTTTGGATAGCCATCCTGCAGGTGATGAAATGTGAAATCCAAAGAAGAAACTAGCAGAATAATCCAGTGTGGAAGACACGGAGGCACAGGCAGCTGGAGTGAAACCTAATGAATGCAACCAGCACAGCAATATGTACACAGAGCCTGAAAGCATTTTAATGTAGGTAGGGAATACAAAACCCATCTTTATTTTAAATATTTACTCAGTCATAATCAGAAAGAAACTTCATATTCATTAGATCAGTTCTTACCTGTAACCTTTTATGCTTTCAATTTCAAATACTGGCCTTTGGCAACAACATTTGAAAATTTTAGTCACAGGCTATCTTAGTAACATATGACACTATGGCAGGATCGATGGGCCGAGTCCAGTTGTATGAGGTTCAACAAGGCCAAGTGCTGGGCCTTGCACTTGGGTTACAACAACCTCATGCAATGCTACAGGCTTGGGGAAGAGTGGCTGGAAAGCTGTCTGTCAGAGAAGGACTTGGGGGTATTGGTCGACAGCAGGCTGAACATGAGCCAGCAGTGTGCCTAGGTGGCCAAGAAGGCCAACAGCATCCTGGCTTGTATCAGAAATAGTGTGGCCAGCAGGAGTAGGGAAGTGATCATGCCTGTACTCAGCACTGGTGAGGCCACACCTTGAATACTGTGCTCAGTTTTGGGCCACTCACTACAAGATATTGATGCACTGGAGCCTGTACAAAAAAAGAGCAACAAAGCTGGTGAAGGGTCACAAGTCTTATAAGAAGCAACTAAGGAACTGGGGTTATTGAGCCCAGAGAAAAGGAGGCTCAGTGGACACCTTATCACTCTCTACAACTACCTGAAAGGAGGTTATAGAGATATGGGTGTCAGTCTCTTCTCCCAAGTAACAAACGATAGGACAAGAGGAAATGGGCTCAAGTTGCAACAGGGAAGGTTTAGATCAGATATGAGGAAAAAAAATCTTATCACCAGAAGGGTTATCAAGCATCAGAACAGGCTGCCCAGGGAGGAGATGGAGTCTTCATTCCTGGAGATATTTAAAAGACATGTAGATGTGGAGCTTATGGACATGTTTTAGTGGTGGACTTGGCAGTGCTAGGTTAATGGTTGGACTTGATGTTCTTAAAGGTCTTTTCCAACCTAAACAATTCTATGATTATAACATTCACTAGCACTTCCGATGCAGCAAAACTGACCCTCTGTCTACAGTGAAAATCAGGCAACCATTCAAAATAACTGAGGGGCAAGTGCTCATTTCCAGCTTTCATAATTCTATATGAATACCCATTTCATGCAACAAACTCCACAACAGGGTCACATTCAGACCCAAATGTTACAGCCACTAATCATGTTAGCACTGTGGTGTTACTTTACAGTTGTACTCAGATACCACATCTTTCATCTGTCCTCTGGTACACAAACACACATTAAAAATAGAACTAGAACATATTTTTCATGCTCCAGTGGCATTCATTGCAACTCAGGAAAGCTAGTATCTAAAACTATTAATTTTTCTAAACTATGACAAAGTACTTGTGCCGTATTTATAATTGATACATATTCCTTAATACCAAAATAACCATCTGTTCCAAAAATTAAATCACTCAAGAAACTGCACTTCAGTTAAAAGGAACAGAACAAATTACAGCAGGTGAGCAACACTACCAATTCTAGGGGCTGACCTGTAACCTGAGTTCCTATTTATTTTTATATTTTGAGGTTTGCTTATTCATTAGAAACATCACCTGCAATTGCATAGTAGGAACTTTTTTTTTGTTAAATAGAAGCAAAGATTCTTCCAAAACTTTGGATACCAAAAGCAAAAGCTTTAAGAAACATTTTAGATGTTTCCAAAATATAAATGCACAGTAAAACTAAGTTTCAAACAAGGCAAAGCACTACACTAAGATAAGAATGCAGTTCCACCGATCCAGAAAAGCAAACATTGTGCCAAGAGCATGCCTGTGCTTATTATTTCTTTAACTGATCTTTAAAGACAGGCTCTCAGACTCTGCCAAAACACAATATAACTGAGCACTCACAAGAAATGGTGGGGAAAAAAAAGTGATGAAGTTAATAGGGCATCCAAACTTAGAATGCATTTTTAATGCTTTTATACAAGTATGAAGAAGAAAATGTTATGACTGGAATAGTGAAACATCTGAAAATAACCTGTCATTCAGAAGAGAGCACAAAACTTTATTATTTTTTGTACAGTTGGCAGTTTAGGGAAAGAAGGAAACAAAGAACTAATCCTCAAAAAACTTGTCTTGCAATACTGAATTGCAGAAATTAGGAAATACATAATTCACTGTAAACAGTGTAGGCCTAAACTTAGAAGTTGTTTCATGTTTTCCATGACAAAACTTTACTTTCAGTCCTTCTGAACTTTGCCAGTCTTTGCTTCAGGTTCAATTTTTTTTCTTTATAAAAGATTTAATTAAAAACAACCCAGACATTTCTGAGACCACTGGAGAACTTTTTCTGGCCAATGTTAAACATCCTCTCATGTCAAATTAAGAAGCCCTAGTGCTTCCAAGCACCAAAACAGAAATTTGTCAGACAAGTCAGGTTGTCTGGAAGTACTCTTGTTAGCCTCATGAAACACTGCTTGTTCCAAAGCTAAGATTTCAGCAGTGAGTTGGGCAGAGTCACAAGGCAGATGTTCGGTCTCAGATGAGCCAGTCCTTACTCACTTCATTGTCAACACAGAGAGAGGAAAAACACTTTTAGAGCACCATTCATCTGATCTATCGAAAGTCTACTTCAGGATGAGATTACTCACAGCCCAGAAGTGCTTGTTTCTCTCCACTATGAAGGGGGTCAAAGCCAACTGCAGACACCCACAATAAAGGTGTTCACTGCTATGAACCCCCTCCATAGAGCCTCACAGCTCTGCATGGAAGAATTTAATTAAGCTTCAAGGCACTTCAGTCAAGAATTATATCATCTCAGTAGATATTTCCCTTCAGATGTTCCCACCAGCTGACCAATGAATTGCTGGCCAATGGAGAAGGACTACAGATCATAGAATCATAGAATGGCTAGAGTTGGAAGGGACCTTCAAAGGTCATCTAGTCCAACCCACCTGCAAGGAGCAGGGACATCCCTGACTAGATCAGGTTGCTCAGAGCCTTATCCAGCCTGGCCTTCAATGTTTCCAGGGATGGGGCATTCACCACCTCTCTGGGCAACCTGTTCCAGTGCTCTACAACTCGCATTGTAAAAAATTTTTTTCTAATATCTAATCTAAATCTCCCTCCTTCTAATTTAAACCCATTACCCCTTGTCCTAACACAACAGGCCCTACTGAACAGCCTCTCCCCATCTTCCCTCTAGGCCCCCTTGAGGTATTGGAAGACCGCTATCAGGTCTCCCCGGAGCCTCCTCTTCTCCAGGCTGAACAGCCCCAACTCTCTCAGCCTGTCCTCATAGGAGAGGTGCTCCAGCCCTCTGATCATCTTCATGGACCTCCTCTGGACCCTCTCCAACTGGTCCATGTCCTTCTTATGTTGGGGACTCCAGAACTGGACGCAGTACTCCAGGTGGGGTCTCACCAGGGCAGAGTTAGAGGGGCAGAATCACCTCCCTTGACCTGCTGGCCACGCTCCTCTTGATGCAGCCCAGAATGCGGTTGGCCTTCTGGGCCGCAAGGGCGCACTGCCCACTCATGTTGAGCCTCTCGTCCACCAGCACTCCCAAATCCTTCTCCTCAGGGCTGCTCTCAATCCATTCTCCTCCCAGCCTGTATTTGTGCCTGGGATTGCCACGACCCCAGTGCAGGACCTTCCTCATTGGTACTACACCCACAGTCACTCTGCCTGTGGGAAAGAAAAGGAAGGACTGTCATAATTCAAACCCTCAGCTAAGACTTCCCAAGGAATCTCTGAAACACCTAACTCTTGCTCAAGTTTTCCATAAATTGGGATCTCGTTTGTGAATCTCAGCTTACGATATTTTTTGTGGAAAACTCAAGATTATACAATTGTGTGGATGACTATTCCTTAAGAGGTGTTTTGGTATGTACTGTCTCAGCCCAGAGTCTTTTCTGCTATTCATATAATCTGTTTAGTTACACTGAAGCATTGACTATAACCTCCTGGCCCAATGGATGAAGTAGCCTCAAGTCAGAGGGAGCTAACTCACACTGATGTGAGAGATCACAGTAAAAAAAGGAACATCTGCACACTGGAAACTCACCCAGTATACACCCCTTTGCACAGCCACCCTTCCCTGAGGAAGGATTGTAAAAACTAACCTTCTGGGATGACAATCAAAGTCATCCATCTTTAGTTACCAACAAGAATCACATCAGATGGGTCCTACCAAGGTCTTCACACTGCTAATAAATGAATACTGAAAGTTGTGACATGCACTAAAGACCAACATTTATACAATTTCTTTGTAAAATTACAGCCTTCAAGCTCCTGGGTTAGAAACTGAGACAGAGGTCTCATCACTTGGATCTTAGCCATTTGAGCAGTTTCAAGGCTCAGGCAGATGAATGCTTGTGCCTGCCTGCAACTCCTACCTCTTTCCCATGACCAATGGTCTCTGCTTCTCTCTCTTCCCATTCTGTCCTCCCCTTATCCCTCAACCTACATGTAACTTGATAATTTCTGCCTAACTTAGTGCTAGCACAGCAGCTAGCAGAAGCTCTGTCACTACAGTTTATCAGTCCTGTGAGTGGTATTACCTATCAGCTTCCCGCTAGCCACCTGGAAAAGCACTTAAGAAACTGTTAGACTTTACAGCAATTGAAAGAAATAAAGGTTAAAAACTTAATTTCACAAAAACTCACTCTTTACATATTATATAATAAAACACAGTTGCATCTGTAAAAAAATCAGATTCTGTAAGACTCTGGACTGAGATAGTACTCACACCTCTTAAATAACAGTCATCCACACTCACTGTTGTATAATTATATATCTTGAGTGTAAAAAAAAAAAAAAAAAAAAAAAAAGTCATGTATGGGATAATCTGGCATATGTGAAATTAAGAAGATTATAAAATTCAACAAGAAAGGCTGTCTCTTCCTTCCTGAATGCAGACAAATAAATTTCTAGGCGAGGAAGGTTTAGATAAGCTCCAAATTTCTAGACATTTATCGAAACTAAACCACTTGAGAGTCACACATCATTTCATGTTGAATACCTTGGCTGAGGAGCAGAAAAAAAACCTGCCAAATCTGCATATCTCCAATAGACCACACACTGGCCAACAACATATATCAAAAATATTTCAAAAAATTAAATTATGCTGAGCTTTATATTCTGCCCAAATAAATGTAAGAGGTAATACAAGTAATCAAAAGAAAAGGCACTACAGTGAAAAGAAAAAGGATTTCAGTACACTACAGTTCATAAGTCTAGGTTAAGCTAAGATCTTTATTCTTTTCTTTAAGAACTAAAAATACAGCATACAAAGATAAACAAGACTTTTCTACTCTGAATCTCTTATTTTTCCCCAATATCTTTTTTTAAAAGAAAACATCAAGACACAACTCCATCACTAGCACTGGGAACTTCTATGTATCGAACTGAGATATCCTGCCTCTTAACTAGGTTACAGATTTCCTCCATATGTTGATAGACTCCTAGACTGTCATTTAGGACCCACATAAAAGCATAACAAATTATGCACAGGGAAAATGTTAATTGAGGAAAGGCAGTATTATTAAAGTGCAAATGAAAACAAAGTTTACATAAAGCTACAACATCCTCCATGAGCCAAGAGACTTGTACTCGCATACAGATACAGAGTTCTTAATTTAGTATTCTGGAGGTTGGGCAGATGTGGATTCAATTTGCTATTTTTAACTTTCCTATAAACAGTACAAGCTTTATGTGCCAACCTAAAAGACTGCATGCGCTACTGAAAAAAATCCTTATGTACCACTGAACACTAATTTCAAAAATGGGCAACATTCAGTAAAAAATTAGAAAAAAATTATATATTTTAAGGCACTAAGTAGTGATCAAAATCTAGAATTTCAGTAGAAGTTGGCCTTTCCAAAGCAAGTCACAAACATTATGTACTTAATCTTTAATTATCCTACAAATACAGTATATATTATTACTTCCAGCATGGACATAAGGAATATTAAGCATAAACATAGCTTATTTGTTATCATAGCGGATCCATTCCAGATTACCCTACTTTAACTAAGATTACAACTAAAAGTAAGACAGCCAAAGCTAATCATCACAGGATCTCTCTAGAGTCAGAGGAATATTAGTACTTCCAAATTGATTCATCAGACACAATGAATCACATGAATTCATGTTTTTACAACAAGCCTTTAAACACGGCCTTCAGCATTTATTAAGTGTAGTATAGGACGGTTCACCTCAAAATCTTTAAACATATAAAGTTGTCATAGATGAATCCCAGCATGGATGCTGACAATATCTCAGTTTAGTATTCAGTGGTGTATTCTTTCTCTTTTTAATAAAGTCCAAGATAGATCAGCTTTTCCCCTGTAAATTTAACTCTACAAGTATTGTTTTGAGGCTGATTTCTTGCAACATTCTATTTATCACATAGCTGAATCCACAACTGAATTTTTTACACTGCTGTTTAAAACAGCAGTCCATGAGTACTTTCATTGTCCAAAGTCCCAAACAGAGGGACAAACAAATACATGCAGTCCTTTGCACTTCTTGATGGAGCATCCTTTTCTTCTTACTTTGGGGAAAGGCCATAGTCAGATTTGGGGATGATCAGCAAAGAAGAACAAAAAGAAAACTGGGAAAAAAAAAAAAAAAAAAAGGTTGCAAGTTGCAAGAAGCAGTGAGCATCTTTATTAACGTGCAAGTTTTTCTACTAAGTAGATTTTCCCTTTTGATGATCTCTGAATTCTGTGTATTGCATGTCCTGTAGAGAGGATGGGTGTGAAGCCATGATATTAAGACAGACTGCTTTACCTCAAGTTCATGCATATTCACCCTAGAACCACCTCTTTGCATCGCCCTCGCAATCACAGTGTAGTGTATTATAGTTAACAGATCAGAGTCCAGCAGTGAAAAAAACCCTAATGTTTGTTATACTAGTCAGTCTAAAAATTAGTTTACAACTTTGAACTGGCTTGAAACATGGAGCAGGGAATTCCACGAATCTACAATTTCACGTTCAAAATCCACAATCCACAGTTCCACGAATCTACAATTCTTTTTTCAACTGGCTTGGAGGCCACGGAGTACCACAATGCAGAGACAGCACTGCTGACACTGGTAGGAATCTGAAGAATTCTAGGGAAAGCTCATTATCATGCTGATTTACATGGGAGCTTGTTTGTTTGTCTTCCAGAACTAATGTGTTTTGGGCTTAGACTTCAAAAGCTTTAGGTATTATGTGAACAGCATTTCTCAAATTGTTGAGAGGCCAGTGACCATCAGTGGTTGAGCTACAGTTCCGTGTACGAAGGCCTGTTTTCCTAAGCCAAAAAAAACATAAACAGCAGAAAGTCTAGACATTTCCTTCCATAACTTGATACAAAGTGAAACAAAAAAAAAATTATACTGAGTGAAATGGCATTAAAAAGCACTTCAGTATGATTCTATTTAGAACTACACTTTGTTTCTTACTTTAAAGAGATACTGAAGAATTTTTAAACATAATTTAAGCATAATAGCAGTGTACACTACAGTAGACACAACTATATGCGCACAAGTTCAGATATGATAAACCAGCATACTTCCCTTAATACTGAATTCAGCTATACCACCCCAGAGGAGCAAAATGCCAGGGACATAGTCTTAACGGTGTCATTACTGGTTTGGATTTGTGCCTGTCATCAGAGCCCGCTTCAGTCAATGAAAGGTCATGCTTACCAAGGTTGAGATTATGTACATTCAATGCAATAAAAGCCGGGGTACATTTTTTAAAGTTGTGAATCCCTTTTGGCTTTGAGCTCCAAGGCATAACTGTTGTTGAACTACTGACTTAGACCAAAGTTTAAACGCTCAGCAGTTTTACCAGAGAATATCTGAAAAGTTTCAGTTTTATCACCTTGAATACCACAACAGAATCATTTACCTTGTCAGGCTGAATATTATGAAAGATAAAAAAAAAAGCAAGCACAGTTTATCATGACACAGTGATCCAGTATTTTTAAGTGTCAGAATTCATGTCCCAGGTTTGGGTTCCTCCTTGCAGACTACAGGGATGCAGCTTTTGCTCCTGGCATGCCTCTCTAGCCACTCCAATCTCCCAGGAAAAGGTGAAGATATTTGCAGCACTCTTGAGAGAAGAAAGACAGCCTAGGTGAAATCATACTGTGGGACATGTTTGACCCATGAGCTGCCAGCTGAATCACACTGACCTCAGCAGAGAGCAGAGCTACACTGTTTATAGCAAGCCTGTGCCAGGGAGCGGGATAAAACAACAGCTGCACTCCCTCTCTTGGCTCAATCGCAGGCACCCACGTGGCTGTTCAAAGGTAGCCTGAGGCTAAAGCAGTTCACATCCCTGCTGAAGGGCAAGGCAAACAGAGCCTACCACGTTCACACAAATTGCACCTGCAAGTGGCAAATCACATTGAAGTCCTCCCAAGAAAGACCCTACATCTATCTTGACTGCCTAATTTCAGCCACATAACATCACTGCAGCATGAAAAGGGGGAGCAGCTAGGCCAAGCGATCTCCACTGGGGCTGCTCCTCCATGTGCCTCAAAGTAGCAGTATGTCCCAAGAATCAATTCAACGCAAGCTTGCACCCACCGCAGACAGCCAGTGAGTTTGAACTTGAGGCCATTTTACAAGTAGAATATAGAGGAAGCCAAAAAAATCTAGAGTTTTCACTCGAGTCCTACACCAAGCCCGTACACATCAGAAGAGCTTTGCCTCAAGCTTCTAGGTCTGCAAACCAGGAACATTAGTTACTTTTTAACTAGGGAGCACATCGACATTTCTTAACATGCAAGTGTAATTTGATGATTAAAAAAGCAATGTATGATTACACTGATAAAAGCAGGACATGACTGCAGAACATAAAATGAGCTACCACATATCGATCATAACTTTTCTGTTTTATGCGAGGACAGAAATTAAAGCACTGTAATTAACCCACATAAGCAAATATTTCCTTTTTCTTTCTTTAAATTTAATTTTGTGATCTCAGGTCTTAGGGAAACAATTCTTAAACCTATGAAGAATATGCTACACACAGCACAGCAAGACAGAATATGCATACAATCACTGCAAAGGAGATGAGTGCCCAAGAACCAGGCTCCCACATGTGCCCATCCTGGTTGACTCAAGTCTGTCAGCCTCATGTACAGCTGCTTCTCTGGAGCTCTCTGACACTGACAGTCAACTTGAAATGCAACAAGGTAGAACCAGAGATCTGCCTGACAACATCTCACGGTCAAATGGCACAGCAGATTCCTTCAGAGTAACTTAGGAACTATGTTGAAAAACATGTTTGTATATGATTCTTAAACAAAAAAACCCAAACAAAACAAAACTGTAACCTTGAGAATTCACTGACTGGCATGCATAGCCAGAACTTTGTTTTTCTCCTACCAGTAATCAGAACAACATTTACTTACATGAAAACCCTACAGAAATGTTTCACTTCCAAAAAAAAAAAAAAAAATTTAAGCAATATTTAAAAACAAAACTCATCCTAGCTGCAGTGTTTTCAAGGGCCATAAGTTTGACAATAATTGAACTTCAGATCAAAGGCAGCTCAAGATAGATGCAGTTGTTCATCTCTTCAGAATAACCCTAAATGTTCAAATTTTCTAAATCATTTGTAACGGCTGTAAGGGGCGTAAAAGCTTCTGTCTAACTAAGTCTATTTATCAAGAATCAGTAAGATTTTTAATCATATAGCAAAAAACATTACTTGCAGAGTAAATTAAAACAAACACACACAATTTGTATCATAATTAGGAAGAAGATTCCTTCTCAGCTGATTCAACACCTAGAAATCATCTGGGTTCCTAGCTACAAAACCCAGCGACACAGGGTTCACAGTCAGATTCCAGAAATCCTTCTCAGATTTAATGCTCAGGAGGAGAGAAAGGCATGCAGAGAAAATGGAAACTTGTAGGTTAGGTTGTTTTTTGGTTATGTTATTGGCTTTTTTAACGCAAGTACAGGAACAGGGAGGTAATTGTCCCCCTGTACTCGGCACTGGTGAGGCCGCACCTCAAGTACTGTGTTCAGTTTTGGGCCCCTCACCGCAAGAAAGACATTGAGGCCCTGGAACGTGTTCAGAGGAGGGCTACGAAGCTGGTGAGGGGTCTGGAGCACAGGCCTTACGAGGAGCGGCTGAGGGAGCTGGGATTGTTCAGTCTGGAGAAGAGGAGGCTCAGGGGAGACCTTATAGCTCTCTATAACTTCCTGAAGGGAGGTTGTGGTGAGCTGGGGGTCGGCCTTTTCTCTCGTGTAGACTGTGATAGAACTAGAGGCAATGGTTTCAAGCTGCGCCAGGGGAGATTCAGGCTGGACATTAGGAAATATTACTTCTCGGAAAGGGTAGTCAGGCACTGGAATGCACTGCCCAGGGAGGTGGTGGAGTCACCGACCATGGGGGTGTTCAAGAAACGTTTGGATGTTGTGTTGAGGGATATGATTTAGCTGAGAAGTATTGGTGATGGTTGGACTGGATGATCTTTTAGGTCTTTTTCAATCATGATAATTCTGTGATTCTGTGAAGTAAGTTTCATGGAGAGGAAAGAACAGGAAAAAAAAAAAACTGAATTTTAATTTTTTTTTTCCTTTATCCAAAAGTCATAGCACAGAAACGAGTCACTTCAGATAGACAGTGCATGCACATGTACATACTCTCACCTTAGAACAATTAAAGGAATCCAAATTGGCATGGTTAGCACCAGATTTTTAGACATGCAAACAACTTCATTCAAAGCTTCACTAAAAGTTAGTATCCATACAGGTTTTGGATTGTCGGTATGTCTTTCCACATGACCCATCACAACTAAAAAGAGATGTTAGTTCCAAAAGGAGAAATAATAAAACAGAATCTCTCTCCATTAGAGAATCAAGGAATATTTCTTCATTTTGTTTTAACGTCGTCATCATTCTCTGAATACAGCTCTGATCTTGCATTTGGCCCATGGCAATATACCAAAGGAAAGTTTATGAATTCCACACAGCCTATTTATGGTTATTTATTTGCATAACCAGTGTTTGGTTATTTATTTGCATGTTTCTAAGCTTGTTTAACTGACATTAAAGGAGCTATTTCATAGAACGCACACAAGTTGAATCAAAGTGAAGCCTTTCAGGTCATACACAGAAAAAGCAACAGAATTGATACAAAGACATTTTTCACAGGTGACAGTTAGCAAATATTCTCCACTATTGAGCAAAAGCATGCAAATCTCTGAATGCAAATAAGCATTTCTACAAGAAGACTTCATGTTGGAAATTGACCCCAATTAATATAATTAAAGCAAAATATACCTCTTGAATGTAATGCAGGTGTCATAGCACCCGAGATGTATCATAGCACAGTAACATATACTCAATGGATTGCATCAGGCTTGTTACTATAATTTAAAACTCACCTCATGCTCTTCGATATTGGCATATTACAGGGTCTTGTAATAATATTTAGTTCAATGTAACAACCCAGAGCTTTTCTGGAGACACCTGTAGTCGCTCCAGATGTGCAGTACCATGCAGAGATAAAAACATCAGGTTCTAATAGCTCTGCTGTTGTGTTAAAGCAGCACAACATTCAACCTAGTTAGTCTTAGCCTCTCAGCCACCACCTTCCCGTTTTGAAGATGGTTGGTTTGCTTCTCTTCACATTTCTGTATTCTGTGGTATATACATCTCCTCAGGTGATTTAAAGAAAATATACACCTAACCATTGAGCCAGTTGCAGGGGGAAAGAAAGGAAAGAAAAAATACTAATTACTCCTCAGAAAACCAGCAAACCCTGCCTGCTGAAGTAAGCATCAGAGAGCTAATCCTTAACCCCTTCCCCATTGCTCACTGGCACACCCAGGGGCAAAGATAAATTGCAGCAGAAATGCTTGTCACAGTTTATTTAATAAGTTATTGCCCTCAGCTGTCATTCTCACCTTCCTGTCAGAGATTACAATCCCTGTGGCAGAGCCAGCAAGACAAGCATGTGCTTCCAGCTCAGCTACACTGCTGTCATGCTGTACATTAGCTTAAACTAGCAACAAATGCTTACTGTACCCTGACATACTACTCTTTGGGCTGAAGAAGCTGAGGGGTCCCTGCCAATTCTGAATTCAGGACACTAGCCTTCAGAGGGCAGAGGGCTTCAGGACAAGCAACGATGATTCCTTCAGTAGCTGCCAGAGCCTGAAAATTAGGATCCAGAACACATTTCCTCCTTCCTTTTTCATGGTCTAACATAAAGAGAAAGAGTTTCAGGGACAAGAAATTAAGGTTACATTAAGTGGTTCAAGTATGGTACAGAAGGAGGAACCATGTTTCGGTCTCTGTCTAGGCCCCCTTCCAAGTCTAACATTGGCCCCGAGTGAAGATGGGGCTGCAGAGAGAGATAACAGACAATGCATTTTGGGGCTGCCTTATCATTCAGGATGTTGGTTAGAGAAGTTCATATGTAGCAAAACAACAGAAACAGACTTCAAAATACTCACAAATGATCTGACATAGTTTCCTGGATTGTCAGAGGAATACTCATTTTTTCCTCAGGCAAACTTTATCCCTCAGTACTCCTAGTCTCTTTCTAGCTTGTATTCCTTTCAGTTGACTTTCATCTTACTGACTTCAGTGACTGTAGCAATCTCTAAATGCTGTGGTCAAGCGGTTGAAGAAATATTCCAAGCCTCAAAACAGATCACTGTACATCCCTCATGAGGTAAAAGGGTGACCAGCTACAGAAACAGGATTTCACAGACCCCCAAAAGAAACATCCAAAAGGAACCATCCAAAACTCATACAAGTGTAGAGGCTACTCCTTGACACTGTAGCACTTCAGGCAAGTTTCAGGTAGACAAGTAAAAGCTACATCACTCTATATATAGCATCACCCTTCCATAGGTACAGGTCAGACATTTAACTATGACATCACTTTTGCCTTCTTAGTACATTCAGAACAGAAAGATCATTTGCAGCTACAGTAAGAGCACAAAGAGGTTGAATCACTATCTGTAACATCACTAATCAAAATATGCTCACCTTTTCACCACATCCCTTAAGCTGTTTAGGAATGCACTACAATGCCTGTAGTCTGACTTTCTGTATGGGATAATTCTGAAGACTTTTTAAAATCCTCAGTCAGCTCATTGTTCCTGTGTAAAATTGCTTTTCTTTTGTGCCAAAAAAAAAAAAGCTTCACTAATGCCTTCTATCTGTGGCTTTCATTCTGAACTTATTGCCTCTCTGTCTTCCCAGAGAGATACAGTCAATATATGCAAGCATCCTTGTTGCTTCTCTATTAGGTAAATACAACCACCCACTTATGCATAACATAAATTACTCCGTTGACAGGCTTGTTTCTAGCACAGACTGAGCAAAGAGATCTCACCTCTCTGTTATCAAGCTCTTATTTCACAATTTGTTGTGAGTTCACTCTCACAAGTGCTGTAGTTCCCCTTTAGCAAAGCATCTTAGAAAGTTTAGTGATTTCTTAAGATCAGGGTCATTCTGCACTACCTGCTGGTCTGCAATAACTAACTTAAGGCATGAAGTCACACTTCCATTCATGAGAAGATTTCAAATGGTGGGAAGTCAGTCTTGAGTACGCTCAAGGAGAAAAGAGACATCATACTCTTATTATGGAATACAGGTGGTTTTGTAGCACTCTTCTTAGTGGTCTTACTGAAAAATGGTCTGCTAGAAAATCTGCCTTTGCATTCTGTCCTTAAAGTTTGCTGGTTTTGTCATCAAAGATACCAATACCAAGAGTCACCACATTATACATTCATAGTAAATAAGACAGATAAGCTTGCTTGGGAAGGGGGTGCCTTATGACTTTAAGTAAACGGCTACGATTTCAGGCAGAGTAGGGGAAAAGGGGTAATGGATAGCACTTTTAACAAAGACCTCATCCTTACTATTCACAATGAGATGGACCTCACTGCTCACTCTAAGAACTAGTAGTTACTTACCAGTTAAGGTTCCAACTAGTAAACCAAGAGATGGGTACAGGCAAGCATCTTTTAGATAACTCCTGCTCTGATAACAGAGCAAGAGGAACTGCTTCTAAAGGTTCTGCCCATGGTGTACAGAAAGTAAATATACATTATAATAGGTATCTTCAGTATGGGAAATATCTGCTCAATACCTTACACAAGCAGTAATAAAAATTCTTTAGATTTTTTTCCTTTTAAAAGTAAACACACAGTGATTTTCTAACACAGAAAGTTCATCGTAAGGCATAGGATTGCTCATATTAAAATTCATGCTTAATGTTGTCGTTCATTAGGAACTGAATAGATGCCAACAGTCCTAATCTGACACATATTCTGGAAAAAGAATATGGCAACAATGAATTGTATCTATAAAATACAGACATTAAAAAGGATTTATTTTTCAAAGATTAAAGAAATTGCAGAGTAGTGGATTAAGAATGTTCCATGTAAATGAACAATTATCAGACACAGCATTTTTGGATAACAGCTTGATATATGTTAAAAAAAAAAAAAAAGAGATAGTGAGAACCCACCAATTAACAACATGGAGCAAGAAAACAAGAAAGGCATAACAAAAGTTC
>WHYT01017192.1:0-36169 GCA_009806455.1 Tetrax tetrax | reverse complement strand
TGAGTGCAAAAAAAAAAAAAAAAGTACTTAAATTTACAGTAGATGTTTAAACCTTGTAAGCATGCACTCAACAGAAGTAAAAAGAAAAAAAAAGGTGGCAAATCAAAGCAATTCGCTATTGCAATTTGACATCTATCATTTGACCATGTATAATGTAAATGGCAACAACTATTAATCACTGCAAGTTTCAGGAAAAACAATCCTTCCTTTATAAAGCCAATATATAGTGTGAAATACCCTATACTCACTACCTATTATTCTAAGAAACTTTTTTTAAACACCACAGCTCATAGAAGACAAGTGACTGTGGGGTACGTGATGACCAAAGCAGTTCCCACTCATCTCAGTGGCTGCAGACAATGAGCGGGCACATTGTGACAGAGGCTGACAAGATTGCAGGAAGAGAAAGGGCAGTAGCATGGCTTAAGCAGCTGAATGCTTGCCTGCAAAACTGACTTCTATCCCTGCGTCTTTCTGTCCCATAGCTGCTGCATGATTCTATCCTAGTCACATAAACTGAGATTTCAGAGATGGACTTGATGACTATACAGTTACTAAGATTCTACTTTTCAGGGGGAAAATAAAATAATCAAAATACTCCACTGGAACACAAAAAGTGGCTTTGAAAAAGAGAGCCCCCATCTTAAAGGTAGTTTGTAGCAAACTCATTGGCTTTAGAGAGAAAATTCCTAGTACTTTACCTAAGCTATTCCCTTCTATCTTCCAGTTGTACCTCTGCATGTGTTACAACTCAAATAGTCTTTGATTTAGCATCTGTAGTCTTTCATCTGCAAAACAGACGGGCATCTATAGAGCAATCAACATGTCTGAATCCTACCTCAAAAAAGACAGGTATTTGCACTTCCCAGGTGCTCATTCAATCTTTATACCCAAACTAATACTAAGAAAGCAGCATTCAAAATTCTCAAAGAGTATTTAAATAATCTACATTTGTTTTCCTTTTTGTTATTCACAGACATTAAGCAAATGAAGATTCCAGAAATCACTCACTTCTCACTTTTTTCTGAAAGTCATTATCATTAATTGAAAAAGGCTTTCCAATCTATACATCCAGGACACTACAAAAACACTTTACCATCACAGATGATCTGAGAAAGATACCGGTTCAATAATTTTCCCTGTTTATAATGCTCTTAGTATATTAAAAAATTTGACACAGATGCTAGACAGCCATAATGAGTAGATGTCTCACATTGTGCATACTTTCCCTATGCCAGGTCATTAAGGATAACATTACTTCCTACAATTTCTCTGCAAGCCAAAGAGCCTACTATTTATACAGAATCTGTCATTTCTCTGCCCTGCTTAACAGCAGAGAAGAAAAGAAATAACAGAGTAAATTAAAAACAGGCACTTCACACTTGCCTGCCACACTAGCAGTGCGCCAAGCATCACATGAGAGTATTTCCACTGCAGTGTTTACTAGAGCTGAGATAGCCAGTTGAGAGAGCATACAGAAAAAAAAACCACCCCAACCCTGAACCTAATTTGAACCTTGCCTGTAGTTTGGGGGGGGGGAATGAGAAAGGTGAACTTTATTTAACTTCTCCTACACCTCTGCACTTGCTACACTAAGTCATAAAAGGCAATGAAAGGGAGTACTAAAAAAAAAAAAAAAAAAAAAAAAAAAAAAAAAAAAAAGAGGCAGCACTTTAAAATCCATGGTAATGAAAATTCAATATGAAATTTAGCGGGAGGAAATGAAGCAGCAAGTACTAAGATAAAGACAATTCATCTCAAGGTGCCAGCATAACATGCCAGCATAAACTTACAAAAGTTTAAATTTTAGAAGTTTAAAGGTTCTGACAAGGACTTCTCTGAACATCGGTTTTAGACATAGCATAGGAACTGGGAAAACTCCAAAGGATGGGACACATGTCAGTACAGTCTGGCTATTTAAAAAAAAAGATAAAAAGATAAAAGGAAACTACAGAGATGTTCAGCTTAAAAATTCAGTAACTGCAGCAATGCAAGAAAAAAAAGCTATTAAAAATGTCGATGCTAGAAGAGCAATTAATAATATCATGAAAATATTAAAGCAATAGAAGAACAAAATAAATGCTCCATTAAAAGGATTGTTTATACTCAATAGCATTTTTTTTCAATTAAGGATGTTTGCATTTTCAGGGTAACATTGCAGTTAATGGCAGTTAATGTGGGACCTGTGACAATTAATTAATGCTAAAATACTACTAACATATTCAGCATGGTTTTCAAAAAGGTATATACAGAAAAACAAATCTCTGCTTTTTAGCAACTTGCAGATCTGGTTGGCTGATAAAGGTGATTGATGCTAATATATCCAAGTTTCTCTAAATACAGGTAACTTATCATTAAAAGATGCTTTGACCAAAAAGTTTGCCAAATAAAGGCAATACATTACACCAGTTAAAAAGTTGCTCCCCCTAGCTCATCTAAAAATGTGGGTACTGGAAAAAAATCCACACAAAGACTACTTTGAATAGTTTCCTTTGGAACAATTACTGGTTCAGGACTATTCAATTAGTTTTTAAAGGACACTAAAAATAAAGTCGTTCCTGACTAAACCTGGACATAAGAGTGTTGCAGGAGTATCCAGTAAAAAGGCACTTTACTATTACAAAGTGGTATTAATCACTGATAAAATTATCATGGTCCTACATGATGACTTGAATGCAAAAGTCTGCAAAGGTAGGCCATATTCCCAGACAAGGGACACTCATTTTAGAATGCAGGAACTCAAGAAAACGTTTTAAATAACTGTCTGAAGCTCTCAGTACAATGCAGAGCAGGTGTGTGCATAATACCTTAATATGACTATTAGTAGAAACAGAGAAATAACTTTGCAGGGATGAGACCATCATTACACTATTATATGCTTACCTTCAGAAAGGCTACAAAAATGTGATACACAAAGAAATTACTAGTTCATGGTTGTGTACTAAGACACACAAAGAATATATTTATTCTGTACTTTTCAACCTTACTAGCAGAGATATAACAAAATCCCCTGACTGGGAAGTTAAAAAACAACAACAACAAAGGGTGTAAGGTTCCTCAATATTTGAGTGACTTATCAGGGGATGAAATGGACTCATCATCATATGAGAATTTAAAATAAGACTAAAGTTTTAAGAAGTATTCTTTAACACATCTCATGATCAAAACAAAGTTCTTCTTGTGAAAGATGGACACCAACATGGACTTAACAGTACTTTCCCTCTTCAGAGTCTGTGAATCCCCGAGTTTCCTAATGCCTGCTGATACAGATAAGAGAAAAAGTATGTCTGCACATCTGCAATGTGTCCACATACTCACCTCGCTTAGTTTTAATAACATCTATTGACTATGGGGCTTCCTCTGCTTGCTCACAAAGCTCACAACTTTCTCCCACACCACCCAGCCAGCCAGTTTTTTGAGCAGAGAAGGGACAGCAGCTCACTTTTGAACCATGAGAGACCAGACACCATTTGGAGCCTGGACAGGGTGGACAACACTCCCAAGTCTCCTTCCTTAGGGTCTGTTTCTACACTCTCTTGTTCAGAGCAATCCTGGATTGCTTGGCTATGTGCAAGCCAATTTCACTGTCCAGGTCTGGGGTTAGAGAATGGGAATCAACTGGTCAAGCCAGCTCAGAGGCTTCTGGCTGACCTGTCTTCATGCTATGTCTTGCTCTAAGCTCCCAACCAGGCTGGGAGCTAGAAGAGGGTTCTTAGCAAGTCACACTAGCAAGAATTTTGTTACTCCTTAAGGCTCAGTTAGTTCCATAAGATACCCAGTCCTGATAGGGCAACACACGGTGGTGACTGAAAGAGCAGGTGTCAGGGCTTGAATTTTTTCCTCACGCCTCTGCCTCCTCCTCCATGTGCAGGACACTCCTGAAGACAGGGCTCTTGGTCCCATTGCACGAGGTTCCCCTCGCAGCCATTCTCTCATGTCTCTGTCTCCACA
Organism: Tetrax tetrax; assembly: GCA_009806455.1. NCBI lineage: Eukaryota > Metazoa > Chordata > Aves > Otidiformes > Otididae > Tetrax > Tetrax tetrax. Next base: position 32,218 of record WHYT01017192.1, on the reverse strand, counting down.
CCCCTTCTCAAGATCCCCTTTGACATGAGGGGGGTGCCCCGTGGCCTCTCTGGCACCACCTTTATGGACCCTTCCCCAGCTCGGCCGGCCGTGACCCCGCACCATCAGCGAGGGTGGGACCAGGCAGGACCCAGCCTCAGCCCCCGCCCCGCGGCCCCGCCTCAGCCCACCCCGCTCACCCGCGTCGTAGAAGGCGTCCAGCACCGCCGTCTCCCCGAAGTCCAGCTCCCCGAAGTTGATCGTGCCGAGCTGGGCCCCCTCGGCCTCGCAAGCCCGCAGCAGGCACTGCCGCGCCCCGGCGTCGGGGCTCCGCGCCCCGCCGGCCCCCTTGGGCGAGTCGTTCAGCACGTAAACGGCCCGCAGGCAGCGCGGCCGAGGGGCTGCCGCCCCCAGCGCCGCCCCGACCTCCGCCGCCTCTCCGCCGCCCGCTGTCGCCTCAGCCGGGCCAGCGGCCGGCAGCTCGGGTTCCGCAGGCTCCGCTGCCGCGCTGCCACCCGCGGGGCTCTCCATAGCGCCGTCGAGGGCTGGGGGGAGCCGGTGGCTGCCGGCAGGTGCTCAGGCGGAGCCGCGCCCCATCGCGAACAGTTGGGCAAACGCCGGGGTCGAAGGGTGAGCAGGCTCCCTCCCTCCCTCCGTCCCTCCCTCCGCTCGGCCCGCGCTTCACCCCCCGGCTCCGCGGCTGGGCGGCACCGCGCCCCGGCGGGCGGGCACGGGGGCGAGGTGAAGGCGGCCGGCGCGGAGCGAAGTGGAGCTCTGCACCGCCCTCTTCGGACGGGACAGCCCGGGAGAACCGCACGGTGTGGAGCCCGGCTCCCGTTCCCCGCAGCAGCACAGCCAGACAGCCCCGCCGTGCCTTCCCGGGACAAACTTCCCCCTTTCGCTCCGCGACCAACGCGGTTCTGAGGGAGAGGCTACAACCGTCGGGGCGATCACACCTCGCTTATGACTTCTCTTCCCTCCCCGCCCATCGCCGTGCAAGCAGTACCCCCGCGCACCGCCCGCCACTCGGCTGCCGCTGTCATTATTTTGACCGGCGGCACCGTACGCCCCGCCCGGGTTCCTCGGAGGGTTACGGGGGTTGGGTTAAGGCGAGCGGGGCTGTTACTGCCCCCCTTCCCGCGCGCTCTCCCGCGGCGCCCTTCCCGCTCCCCTGACTCCGCGCGCCCGGCCGTTGGGAGCCGTTGAACCGCCGCCTGGCACGCGGAGCCGGCTCGGCCCCGCCTGGGCTTCCCGCCACCGCCACCCTGACATGGCTGCCGCCTCCCGGGCCGCCCTTCGTAACCCAGGGTTCTGTCCGCTCTTGGTGTCTTAGAGCCGCCCTGGTCCTTCACAAGCAAAGGCAACTGCCGCCACTTTGCCTTCTCTCGACGGGGTGTAGAGTAGCTTTTCCCCGATTGATTCTTCTTTCTTTTACGGTTTGAACCACTTGAACCATAGAAGAACTGTATCAGAAGTTTGGATAATAGTTCATCCTCCAATTCCCTCCCTTTTCTTTAAAATGTCTCATGATCATGGCAAAGTCAGCTCCTAGAAACTCTGTGGCAACTCCTGCCTTCTTTATAAGAACAAAATTAATTTTGAGCATCTCATTTACTAATGTATTTTTCTCATTAGCTCAACTGACCACCTCAGCCTCAGCCCCGGCATGGCCGTTTGGCCAGTTGCTGACTTACGCAGGCCGCATGTGGATAACTTCATATCTTGGCCTTGTACCCCAGCTGTCAAAAGGACACCAGTACACTCTACAGAAACCATGGCCTACCCACTGTTCCTTCAGTGGATAGGGAAACTGCAAATTTGTATTTAAAGTAGTAAACCTGTCTGGAAAGCTTTTTCATCTCATTTTTCCCTCACTCTGCCGGAAGAGGTTTTCAACAAATGGCGCCTTTACCTACTGCAGCGTGGCTCCTTGTGGCTGTTCGAGGTTTATATATTTACCGTGTGCTATAATATAAGAAAAGCAACATCCAAAGACTTACAGCACACTTTTTTCCTCTTTAGGTGTCTGGCACCATGTTTGGGTGACTGTAAGAAGAATTGCAGTAGCCGGGTTTTTTGAGAAACACTCCAACATGAGGATAGTGTAGCTTTGTGCAGTGTTTATGTGTGCTTTAGTGCTTCATAAGCACTTTAGACAGAGAAATAATTTAAGAGGCAAACCTATTTCTCATTTTGAAGAGTTTGGGCCAAATAAACTATTAGATTTGGTCCACAGGTTGGGAATGTGTGCGCTTTTTTGACAAAAGCATGAGTACATGAGACTGGAGGAATGATATACCGTGACTACCAGAGATCCCACTCATTTCAAGCAGCTTTCCTCTTTAGGCAAGAGCAAGACTTTTTATATAACAACTCTATTAGCCTTGATGCAGTGATGCGCAATTAGCTGATCGGTAGGAGAAAAATCTAAATCTGCATTTAGAAGATACTCAGTGTGTACATGAAGGCTTTGACCAACAAAAAGCACTAGCACATACATTTATGATCCTCCACAATACAAATCCTGCTTTTCATTTTTTGCATTATAAGAAAGTTTGGTTGAACGGCTGATTAAAATTTGAGAAGAAAAATACAATATAGGCAGTTATTATTTGGGATTGTCTTACTCAAGAACATTCTTGGGCTTTCAGCAACTGACATGCAAAAACAAATTGCAATTTAATGGGTTCAGAACAACAGATGCTGTTGTGTGTGGTGCTTTCTGTAATTGTGAAAGTTGTTGAAGTGTTAATTGAGAACAAATATGTAGGCTAGAATTGCTTAGCAGGATACCACTGAGACATAACAAATAAGCCTTTTCTGCCTTCTAGAGATTATCAAAACCTAGTTTGTTGTAGATCTAACAGGTCTTCGGGTTTCATTTTGCAGTTTTTAACATTTGGTACCATTTAAAATCACTGAGAGTTCTGACTCTTGGTCTTGAAACAGAGTGACAGTCTCTTAGTAGATGTTTTATGTGAATATAATTAGGAAAAAGATATTTTCATCTTTTCTTAATTATATTCACTCATCTTCCAGACACTGTCTTCACTATTCCTTGGGCATTTTTCCTGAATATCCATTTTCAGTAGTTTAACCTGGTGCAATTTCAGAGTTTGTTTGCTTTTTTTTTTTTTTTAAGCTAGAAACAAGGAGCATTTTTAAAGGAAGAGGCTTCATTTTGTATATTGCAACCAAGTCCTCAGAAACTGTGGTTCAGTGCTGGTATGCCTGACATTTCCACTGAGCAACAGTATCTTCAGATCTTGCAAGTCACCTGAATAAGAACAAATGGGAGATTCAGGTTTGCGGATATTTGAACTGTTTCTGTGCAAACCAAAAAAATGTTATATCTAGAAGAAAAGAGGTAAGTCATGCAACGTTCTTTCCTCTTTTGGAAACATGGTCCAGTAACGAGGTTTTAAAAGGAGCCGCTCTTCCCCCAGTGTTGCTATTCAGAGGTCCAGGCCAGAAGTGAACATTCAGCTTTCATTCACCTTTGCAAGGCCTTTTGCCCTTGCAGAGAACCCAGCCTAACAAAACTAAGCAGCAACTCGAGAAATCAACATTTGCTCTTACACGGTAACATAAAGATGATGCCACAATTTTCTCAAGCAGTGCTTTGCACCCATCAATCAAATCCACTTAGGGCAGAATATTAATTACCACTTGAGACACCAGGAGCAATATGTTTGCTGCAATTCACAAAGACAGCAAGTACTCCAAAGAAAGTAGATGTCCTTGAAACCACCTTTTTTTTTTTTTTTTTTTCATTTTGCAGATCCCTAAGCAGCAGGTTTTTTTCTCTAGACATAACCGAGCTAAGGGGAGTAAGTTCTTCTTTTTTTTTTTTCCCCCGATGGCTACAAACTTTTAAAACAGTTCAAACAGAAAAACTGAGCTGTAAATGTGTACAAAGTTTGATTCCACAGGCAAGCATGCCTCCTTTTTCCCTGAAGCACATATAGCTGCAGCATAACTTAGCTTCTTTTTTTTTTAAAGAAAGGACACACTAGAACTGGTGGCATAAATGTCAGGCTGCAATTTCATTGCACTCAACATTTTCAGTTATAAAGAGGGCTCCTCCCATTTTACTGAGGATTGGGGAAAGCCAAGATCTTTTGGTTCAGGTAGATGCCAAATAAATGAGAAGACACCCAGCTCCGCGGGGAGTCTGCAGATCTTAGCTGTTCTTCCAAAGTGCAAGTCCACTCGCCTGTGCCCTGGCAGCATTTCCAGAAGACTGCCCACCAGCGCAGTATCTTGAACATCCATCACATCTGGTACAGTGGTGCCTGGAGGTCTGTCCACAGGCACTTGGCACTGAGCAGCCTCACACATGGGCACATCCTTAGCCATGACAACATCTCCATCCTGCCCTTGCATCCCAGGCAGTGAGCCCACAACTGGGGCTGGGTGGCAGCATCCTATACGGGCTCCCACAAGAAGCACTGGCAAGGCAACAACCATCTTGCCCAGACACACATCCATGAAGCCTGAAAAAAATTTTTTACAATGCGAGTCGTAGAACACTGGAACAGGTTGCCAGAGAGGTGGTGGATGCCCCATCCCTGGAAACATTCAAGGTCAGGTTGGATGAGGCTCTGAGCAACCTGATCTAGTCAGGGATGTCCCTGCTCCTTGCAGGGGGGTTGGACTGGAGGACCTTTAAAGGTCCTTTCCAACCCAAACCATTCTATGATTCTATGATTCTCCCTCGACCTGCTGGCCTCACTTCTTTTGATGCAGTTATTTACATGCTTCTCTCTATCTAGCTAGATCTGATCAATTATGCAAGACTCAGGTGTGTGCATTTGTAAAGTCTGATTAAAAACTTTCTTCTGATTTAAGTACCTGTCACTCTCTGGCCTTCATCACTCAGTTTGGGAACTGAGGAGCAAAGAGGCAGCTTAGAACCAGAAGTTAACTCAGGTTCTCTGAAGCAAAATCTTTAATCAATTAGTCAAACAGAAAATAACTTACCTGCAGTTTTCAGCAGATTTCAAATAACTTCAAGTTTATACTTCAGACAGGAGAAAACCAATCCAGACCCTCATCCAGGAAGATCTTCCTTAGACCCTGAAATTTCTGAACCCCCACTAGGATGAGTAACGCTAGAAAAAAACTCAAGAAAACCTGGGGAAAGATAAAACTTTCAACGTAGGAGGATGGAGTCGTCAGCTGTCTATATAATTCTGATTTTCAGTATTTGAGTACTAGATTTTAATACTTTAACAACATCAGTCCTAGATTTCTTCAGTCCTACAGCATCTTGACATGAGTATTTTCTCTTGTGCGATCCTAAACCTAAAAGATTGCACCCTGTGTTAGGTCTCTCTCCAATTCAGCAGGTCTTAGGGGTGAGAAATACACATTTCCTTGAGGAATAAGAAGCAACCTCAAGAGGTCTGGTTTAAAATGTTTGCACGGGCAGAAGATTAAATATTCTTACTGAGCTTGATTAGTTTTCCTGGTTTAGCTTGATCAAAGTATCTTTGACTTCTTCATGTGTTTTTTCATTGCAGTTGTTCTTACATACTGTTTTAAGACAAGACAAGATTGTCGCTTTTAGTGTTTCTCAAATTATTTCTCACTGAATAAATATTCTTGGTAAAGGCCACCTGAGTATTCACTTTCCTTCCAGTTAACCAGGCTTGTTCTGTCTACCGATTAATGAAAGCCTAGCAAAATTGTGGCTGGGAACACAACATGGGGTTTGTACACATATTGTACAAACAATGGAGAGGACTAGAATACGTGATTCGTTTTTATTCACTTTTAGGTGATTTTTTATATTGCTGTAGATGCCAGATACATAAGGATACATGAGGCCTAGAAGCTTACTGTAATCACAATGATCTTGGTATTAGCAGTTGGGACTATGAAAAGTAAAGGCATCCTGAAGAGGCAAAAATTGCATTGAAGTGACAAATAAAAAAACCCTCATCTCTTATGTTGATACTCACTTTTATAATAGATACTAATGAAAACTTCAAAATTTAGTACTTAGTAAGAATCCATAAATTGCACTCACATTTCCTTCTTGTTAAGGTAGCCAAGGAATTGCAACATTTATTAAATACTAGCTTGTTATGTGAAGAAAGAAGGCTACCAATGTCCAAAATAGGGGCTATTGTTTTGTTGTGGGTTTGGTTTTTTTTTTTAATAAATAGCTAATTCATATTCATGAACTATCAATGTGAAAAGTCATGGGAGGAGCAGGCAATAATTGGAAGGAGCACAGCCAAGGGCACCTAGTGAGACAGACACAACATTAGCTGTTCTCAAAACCTCTGGCAACTATTTTCTCTGCATGCTTTGTTAAGTGTGAGCTTATTAGCATTGGGTCTGATTTTAATATTTGGGTTTGGCTAGGTGCAGTTCTCAGTACTTTTAGTGATGGGACTGGTATGTAGGTAATACTTACCATGCACCAGTTTACAACTGGTCCTGATGCTCTCCCAGTTGCACAGTGGGGCAGGTGCGATGCCAGATACTTCGTCTTCTCTGCTTTGTCAACTTTTATTACATTTATTCTTTGCTACAGCAGTGTCACATGCTCGAGGCTATTAAAGCCACTGCCAAATAACACATCGCTCTTGTGTAGTTAGAAAGTTTTATGGCCAGATACATTGTCACTCAACTGCAGTCTCTTTTCAGACATCTGTCTGCAGCATGATAGGAATAATTCCCCAAAAGTTTTATAACGCGGTAAGAGTGAAACCTTCAGCCCATCATTGTGTCAAAGCACATTTCTGTCAAAGTACCGGAGAGTTTCTTTCTGCACTTTGCACTGAAAAACAAGTTAAATAATAGCTCCCTTCCTGTTCTAATCTAAGACACCTAGAAAGTACAGAGCATTCCTGACCTTTTCACGGGAACCAGTACATGCTTTGTCAATAATTTTGTAATAGAAGTATCTACCTCTTTTTTTTTTTTTTTTTTTTTTTTTTAAATTTGTGAAGTTCCAAATAACGGCTGATATTTGAAGAAAAGCATGTTTGGCTGATAAGAGCAGTAACATTTCCGGAAGCAGTGTAAAAAGGTAATCCTTTTTGTTACCTGATAGCTGCCTTCTCTTTAGAAGTCTAAATCCAGTTGGAAAACTGTGAATTATTTCAGTATTTTTCTGGAGTGTTCTTACCTATTCACACAGCAACAAAGAAGTAAAATATAAGGTTATTACTTTGGCACACACATGCATGTAGGACAGATACTCTTTCTTACATTCCCAAATGAGAAGACCAACGAGCTGCGGATTTCCATATGGTGTGCACGCACCACTGCAGCATGAAACCAACTTGTAGAGCATCCCGCTTGTTTTCTGTTTGAGAGGCACAGCAACATCTCAGGCCAGCCTGCACAGAGACCCCAGCCAGAGCCTGCAGAAGGCAACAAGCTTACCTCAGCTGCAGCATCAGCACCTTCACATGGGCCGAGGTGCTGGGCTGCACCCTTAGGTGGGCAGCTCCTCTGCTGTGTGTTACAGGGGTGCTAGAATATACATTTATAGAGCAGGAAGGTGTTAGATTCAAGACGAAAAGAGTTTTAGAGTCTGAGATTGCTGCTGTTTATAATTCTAGAGCAGAAGGCTGAGGAAGCATGAGGCCTGAGTCAGGGGACCTGGAAGGTGACTGAAACTGCGAGTGGGAGAACTGGCTTACCCCAGACTTGCACCCAGCTGGAGAGAATGGTGCTAGTGCAGTGGTGACAAGTGACATCTGGGAGCTCTGCATCAGCACTTTGACTGAATCAACCTCACTAACTTTAACATATCTCAGTTAGTCCAAGTCCAACACTGAAGCCTGTAGCCATTGCTGTAACGTGGCATCCTTGTGTTGGAGCTCCCCGAGCACAGGTTACTGAGCTGCGTTTCTGAGCTGTACAAGTGCTTTGGGTCAGAGCACTAAAAATTTTCCATTCCCCTGAGATCAGTGACACGTGCCAGGCACAACTGCGTAATCACAGCACAAACATCCTGAACCTCCAGTGAGAAACTTACCATCCATTAATGAACTCGTTTTCTCCAGACAACACTGCTTTTGCTGGGGTCTCAAAATTTATGTTATGTTTCCCTTTGCCTTGTGCTTTAATTTGCTAAATGGCTGCATCTGTGCTTCCAGCAGGGCTCAGTAAATTTGGCTCTTTGAATCCAGAGTAGCCAAATTATCTAGCAGCAGCAATTTCCATGCAGGTGCACCTACTTTACTACTTATCCTTTTTTAGCTGCTGTTCTGCTTTTTGGTGCCTGGTGCTGGGAGAAAGAGCATGGTGCACAGATTGCGTGAACCATGCTATCTCCTGCACTTGTAATACCCTTCACAAAGAAAATTGTCCCCAGAAGGGGGTAAACCCAAGTGATGGGTTATCCTGCGCAGGGACACCTGCCCAGCTTAATTTTTGCTTCCTCTATGAAGAGCCCGAAAAGCGCTCTCGCAAAATCCCCAACTCTTTGTTGCTGTGCTCTGAGGAGGGGAAGAGCAGCCCGACGGGTCCCTTTGCCTAAGCCTGCTTGCCAGCAGGGATGAAGCAAGCAGGGAAGAGCTTGTCGTGCTGAGGAAAATGATCTCCCACAGCACATGAATATACTGGCTGCAGTGAACCGAAGGGGTTTTACCAGAGAAAGTTTTGAAAACAGATGTCTCGATACTCAAAATTGCTTGTGAAGCTTGATTGTTCTTAACTAGTTTGCTTTGTAATTTTCCGATTTTTTCCTCCAAGAGAAACAGCCTATTAGAACTTTAAGATCATACTGATAAAAGCCTAGTTATGTTTTCCTATGACAGGAAATCAGCTATGTTCTACACAAAAAAAAAAAGGAAGATAAGAGTTCAAAACCTACTCATCTGAGGGGCTGAGAAAGACAGGTAGGCCCTGCCTCTCTATCTTAGCCTTTGCAATGTGTCAGAAAACTTAATTCTCATGGTTCTAGGGATTTGTTGAGAATTATAGTTAATTAACTAGCTAAAATACACTAAGATAGCACTCCAGTTTGTAGGGTAACAATTTCAATAAAATTAATTTACATCTTAAATTTTTCATCCTGCTGCTGTAACACATTTAAAAATATGATTACGTTTCTCATACCTTTAAAAAAATGCCCAAGAGCATTAAGCCATTTTGTTAGTTTAGCTATTTGCACTGCAAACCCTTACACCATCTAACAGTGAGCCCTGAAAGGGGAAACTCAGCTGCATCACCGGTTCAAGAAAAGCCTGACTGTGGCAGCTCAAAAAGTCTCTCAAGCATCCGTTCCTGAGGCTGCCAGTGGTTTACACTAGCTACCCCTAAAAGTTTGTGCCTGCATGGGACTGGAAATCACCTTTCTTACCCAACGAGAAAGCGGAGCGTGGGGCAGCCCAGAGCTCTGACCTGCCCAGCGCCAGGCTGTTGAGCGCCAAGGCCGTTCATCCTCTGGCAGCACACACGACACTGCCATTTCCTGCGGACATTTGAAATGTGTCTTTTGCTTCCTCTGCTGCTCCATTCCAGGCTGCGAAGAGCTCGCATGCTCTCACTTTCAGGGCTGATGACCTGAGGAAGCTGATTATTTTCTAAAGGCAGGGAACAGCAGGAGCAGAAGGCAGGAGGAGGAAGCAGCTGCAGGAAGTGAGGAGTGAATGGGCTGGGGCACAGGCAACCAGCTGCGAATTCCTAGGCCAGCTCAAGAGTCAGCTGAGGCCAAAGGTGCCAAGTGAAGTCTAATTTCTGGCTGAAGGGTATTAATAACCATGGATACAAGTACTCCATGTTTAGTGTGGGGACTTCAGCTCCACCCCTTCTGGCTCTTTTTGACCTAAGAATTGCCCTGAACAGAAGTCAATGCTTGGAGGACCCTCTCCTTCCCAAAGTGGAACCGCAGATGCCCAGCAGCACTGCCAGCCTCACAAGGCTGAAAAACCTCCTCAAAGCAGAAATTGCAGTGGTTGGTTGTTCCTGCTTTCAAGGCAGTATTCCTGTCTGCCTTTCAAACCACAGCCTGCCTGTGTGAAAGGTATCTTCTCTCTATCCAGGCTTCACACTTTCCTCATCAATGCGCCTCTGTCCTGTCTGCAGCCTCAGGGTCCTTTCTGCAGAGGAGAAGCTGACTCCAGAGACCTCACACCTCTTCCTGGCCTTGTACTGCAGCAGAGACTGCTGACCGGCCGCTCCCGCAGGCAGGGATGCTGCACGTCACCCCGGCCCCAGTTGTACTCTCCTTGGCTTCTGGTGCTTGGGTATTTGTGGGACTCAAACTGCAGCGCCTCTGACCTCGGCCTCCCCCAGCTCTGAGGGCAGGAGCATAAAAGCCCCAAACCAAGGCCAAAAGCGTGAGAGCTGTCAGCACAGTTATGACAGCAACATGGCACGGCCAAGGAATTCACAGGAACACCAGACATCTTCACACCACGCCAGCCCTGCAGCAGCAAACGTGTATTTCTGCCCGTACAGACTCCACGCACAGGCGCTGTGCAGAGGACCTGGTAACGCCACGGCCCCCAGGCAGCCACCCCTGCAGCAGGGCAGCCTGCACACACGTGGGTCAACTCCACCAGATGAGTGAAAAGATTCTGTAACTTCAGCAGAACATGAATTTCGGAGGGTGTTTCATGGTGCTCTCCCACCTTGCTTTTGACAGCATACGGCACTCCTATGGACATTTCATGCACAGAGGAGCTCACAAAACCAGCTGGCTATCATGCCTAGAAACAAAAATTTACTACATATAGCTGTGTTCAATCCTGTTAGCATAATAACAGATCAATTTCTTTTGCTCATTTAGGAGTGAACTGTTAAGAAGAAAAACACAAACAGAAGGTGAAATTTAAGTGACAGAACTTAATAAACACTTTGAATTTTTACCATCTTATTTCCATGTACAACTTTTTGAAGTGCTAAGTGCTATGATCCCACATTAAGAAATACTTGCTCCTTTTAGAGTTGAAAATATAACATTAAAAGAACATAAAGCTGTTTTCTTACTAACCTAAAATTTTTCCAAATCAAGAATTTGAATATTATCATCCAAAGGCATGAGTCTGATGTTTCACACCTGACAAGTAAACAGAAGTCTATCGCAAGACCAGTGTGTCTGCATATTAATGTCATTTTACACAGCTCTTCAAACAACATTTAATCGTTTTCACGTCAAAATCACTTTGTAGCTCACCAGCATTTTCTGTTTTTCTTTAAATATAAACCTAAACATTTTTAAAAGCAGTGGTTTATATCCATGGGTTTAATCCATAACTGATCCTCTTTAAAAAGGAAAATCTGGGTGTTATGTGAAAGACTTTCTATTATTTCAATGAAATGCGGCAAGAAGAGCTAGTATTTCTACAAACTCTTCTCCCAGAAAAATCAACTTCCAAAACAAAGCATTTTCACAAAATCTTATTTAACTTTTTACAAAGCATGGTATGTTGGAGTTCTAACTTGGATTTATAAAATGACAAGTTATCATCTCAACAGGAGGAAAAAAACCCAAATGTAATCCGATATAACAAAACTCTGTGCCAAATTCAGACTTGCAAAACATGTAGCATTTCTGAGATGTCTCTTGTATTTCTGACGTACAACTCAGGAATCAATACTTTATTTACCACAGATACGATAGTTCCTCTTTCCAGGGATGCAATTTGGAAGCCAAAGCTGTTCATTTCTGGATACGTTGCAAATGTATGACTGCAAACCCAAACAGAATTCTTATTTCTTATCCCTCATTTCCTTCTGTTCTCCCAACTCTGCTACTAACTTCACAAAAAATATGGAAGTAATCTAGAAATCTTTATTGCTGGAAAGCTATGATGGGATTACCATCCTTTGTATAAAAATATTTTAATGCAGTTATTTACAAAGGTTAAATAAGAGCATTTCAGTGATAAAATATTTTATTAGTGCTTCTGTTTGAGTACATGGAGCAATGTATTGGGATTTTAAAAAAAATTCTCAAGCTTCACTATCTGATCTTTCAATCTCAGACACTGCTGTTAAAATAGAAGCACAGCCTATGGCTGCAGAAACCATCCCAACAATGAGGTTCTGTATTGCCAGTTGAGACCCATAAAGCAAGATTCAGGTATGGTGAAGTGTGTATCTATATATCTATGCATATCAGAAAGATTGTGGGAACGCTGCCAGCCACGTGCGAACATCAGCAGCTGACTGAACGCTGTGTCTCATCAAGCTCCTGGCAGGCAGGGTGGTTAGCTGTGATACAGGATACACTGCCTGGAGCCAGCTCTACCATTTGATGAGGTGACATAGGGATCCTTTGTGTGTTTGTGTTGTTTTTGGTTTTTTCTTTGTCACTCTGAAGCATCACCAATATCACTCACCCACTCACTCCATGCTGTGCAAAAATATCCATTATTTAAAGGCTTTGTATAAACTCAACAGAGATTGCTGACAAGGTATGAGATACTCCGCTGCTAGTATCACACACAAAACCACAAACAGAAAAATGAGAGACCTTATTCTGAAAGGATGAAAGCAAACAGAGAAACTGGAAGACATACAGTAAGCATCAGGTTCAATAAAATGATGAAAGTCCTGCTGCAAAAACAGGACTATAAAGTGCATCAGTCCGTAAGCGTACAACACAATGTAGCAAACAACACCACATAAAAACAGCCAATGAAACAACATCACACGATAGAGACCCTTGTGCATGAAATAATACAACTTTTTATTAATGTTTTATAGATTACTTTTATTTATTTTTGCTTTAATAATGCATATTCTGTTCACTCTGTGCAAAACTGGGGACAGAGGCGGGCATTTAAATCGTCTAATGAAAATCAAGCGGAGATGAACATTCAGGTTGAGGGAGAGGCCCATCAAAACCAGGAAAGCTAAAAAGCCACAGCTGCTCAAGACAAAGCTGCTCTCAGCTGCGCCCTTTTGTCCTGCCACCTCGCACAAACCTGGCTCTACTGACTGAGCAGCTGTACACTGAGAAAGTGACCTCCGCCGGACACCGGGGACAGGAGTCGTCGTGGTAGCTACATTAGGGAGACCTGGCCTGCAACCGGCTCCAGTCAGTGTGTGGCAAAGAAAGGCACAAATCATTGCAAAGACCAGATTTCTGTTGGTTTGTTTCCTTCTTGTAAATACCTTACTGTACACAACGTAAGTTTAAGTTGTAGGGGATTTGGGGACATAAAATTGCATATTTAACAGAACTTAAAACCGTAACAAAAAGTAGGCTGTTCTATCCCGAAGCAAAAATAATCCCTCCAGCCCCAACGTTAACATTCATTCCTGGCTATATGCAGTACAAACATTTTAAAATCTGTGACAAAAGACAATTAAAAACCAAAAGTCAAAATCATAAAGCTTGTAAACAGATAATCTGAAATACACTTTATTTATGGAAAAATATCATCAAAATAGTACCACTAGGGACTAAACTGCCTGAGTTTTCATTTCACCTAGGATCTTGAAGTAGAGAGCCTTTAGCACAAGAAGATCAATTTCAGTCACAACTAGTGCCGCACAGCAGTGCTTCGGGTGGAAATTGTGTCCTCGTTGGTATTTTTGTTGTGCTATCAAAAACTGTTGTGCTAATCCTTCAAATAAAGGGATGTTGAGGCAATTCTTACATCATTTGGCACGAAGTTATTTTGGCTGGGGCGTAAATTTGAGTCTCAGTCATGAAGAATAATGCAACATTCCACCTATCAAGTATTCACTTTGATTGAAGAGCTTTCTTTATGTCATTAACTTCCATCTGAAAAGAAAAGAAAAATATTTGTGATGAAATTAGATGCTTTAACAAACTGAGGCACAGTTGGTGCTGCTTGCAAAGCACATGTTCCATCTTGTCCACAGGTGTGGAGTACGGGTTTTATACTACTTTTATTGCCACAGATTTCAGAAATTGAGGTGACCTTCTCAGCTGCATTAAGATGACCACTCATGGCTTCCTCCCTTTTAGCATGGTCATTGAATCTACCACAAGATCTTTCAAACTCTTTAAATTACAACCTTCACAAGCCACGCAGCTCGCTGCCAGCAATTACTTGCAGAATCAGCACTGTGTCCACGCACCAGCTGCTGCACTCACACCTGGCACAGGTAAGCTGATCTGCTGACAGTGAACACTGGTAGCTGAGGAGCAAAACCTACTGTCTCACTTCTGCAGGGATGGTTCTTGCTGTAGGGACAGCAGCTGCCTTCTACACCCATCAAGCCTGCGTCCAGGACCCTTCAGGGCTCTGACGGATGTTCAGCCCTGTGGTAAAAGGAGGTGGCTGAAACCAGCATCACTCCTAGTTGTACACTTGGCCCCTCTGACACTGGAAACCCTGAGGCAGGATTTATTCAAACGCATCCTCAGTGCTAAACTGTGCTATGTCATCAAGGCAGTCTTCTTTAATACGCAGACTGAGAGCTGCACTACTCGCTACTTTATGACTATCAGACCACTCAAACTTATGCTGCTTTTCTTTGTTGAATTTTCACCTCCATGTAAAGCTAATTATGCCACCTTGGCTAGCATCTGAAAATATACCAGTATATTTACTCCAACATTTAGATTGGAGTAAAAGCATTCAGCTGTACGATCATAACTTTAAAACTATCAATGCAGGCCTCTGTGTAAAGATGTAAAGCCATCCTTGGACGTGGAATCTCTGAACGGTTTGGCCTGTGAGACTAAATCAATAACGGCTATTAAAAATGTTCATCAATTTTATCTAAACAAATTTTCGTTTTTGTTTATCATGAACTGTTTGTTACTAGAATTGTGTTACTTCTCTTGCACACATAAAGTCCTTCAAGCAGCCCTGAAGTGCAGACATTGATGGTCCCCAGTTCTGCCACCCTTTGCCATGTTCCCAAAGCACTTTACTGAGCCTGAGCAGCCCAGTGAAATTACAATTTGAAGTTATATCTCTAGTACAAAGAAAAAGTACAGTTGACCTATACCATAAAAATATAAAACGGAATCCATACTGAAACACTTATCAAGTATATCGCTCTCCAAAATCCAGAAAAGCAGTTTCAACATCATTCCGTAGTGAAGCAGCCCAGCCGATGATCTTCGCAAGGCCCAGCCCCAGGACTCTCACACGAGCAGGGCAGGGTGCAACCTGGCACATGGCTGAGCCAGCACAACAACATCCAGAGCTAAGGTACTGTACAAACTATGGGCAGGAACTGGGCTCTTAATCAGAGCACCTTCTTTTATATTATTTAGGATGCTTTACTGAAGACAAACTGAGTACAGTCTGTAAAGCTGACATTAAATCTTGCGATATGAAATAATATTCCAAACATATGAACACTAAGACCAGCCTACTACAAAATACAAAGCTCTGGGAAACAGCAAGCCATGTAAGAAGACGTGATTTCACTTGTAACAAAATCAAACCAAAAAATTCAGACAAAAAAAAAAATCAAAGAGTGAATCCTATATTGTGTTTAATTTTTTTTTTTAAATTTGTATATTTGTACTGATAAATTTTTAGATAATTATCAGGCTTTCCAGTAAGAACTCAGTACTGCAATATGATGCAGAGTGGCAACACTACAAAGGGAACAGGTATATCCCTTGTAGAAATGTTCGTAGTTTTTGATTCCCTGGAATCTAAGTATCTTAGCAGAGTTTTATATCACATACCTGAGGATAAATCAAACCTGCCAATACTTCCATAACATTATAAATTATTTAAGTACCTGCAATCGTAGACGGATCTTCTTTTCTTCATCCAACTCAGACAGCAGCTGTTTAATCTCTTTTCTGTTAAAGGAATGCAAAAAAATTTTTGAATTCAAACAATTAAACTAGTAAAATACAAAAGATAACCTCTTGGAAACATATTTTCCCTGCTTCACCAGTTACCTTTTTTACTCTGAATAATATCATGTACTTAAGCCCCTTCAAAGCTGTTTATGCCAGCAATACAATGTAACCTTCAACTTAATTTCTAAGAAGTAACAATCCCAAATATGGACTTGCTGTCATCCTTCTTTGAAGGACGCTGAGATCCTTCCCTTTGAAAGGGAACACAGCTATAAGGAGCAGACACCTTCTTAATGTTCCCAGTGAGTGACCTCACCTTAAGACAGAAAACAGTAGGTGGAAGGAGCCCTTGCAAGAAGGG
Organism: Tetrax tetrax; assembly: GCA_009806455.1. Classification (NCBI taxonomy): domain Eukaryota; kingdom Metazoa; phylum Chordata; class Aves; order Otidiformes; family Otididae; genus Tetrax; species Tetrax tetrax. Next base: position 16,151 of record WHYT01017192.1, on the reverse strand, counting down.
CTGGGGAGACCAGAGGAGCAGAGGTCAGCCTAAGAGGCGATGCCATGGGGCTCACTGCCTAGATCCAGCTTGAACCATGCCCTCCCGCATCTTCTCCCAAACTCCCTGCACACCTCTGTTCTGCCACAGTCTCTGCACACTGCTTTCCCTTTTCTTTTTCCTTCCTGGGCTACACAAAACTGACAACATAAGTAAAAGTTTAGCTTCTAAAACATTAAATGCTCTCAGGAATAGCAGAAGCTACGTGCCAGCCCCAGTTTCTCCTAAGAAATGAACAGTGTAAAGAAAATAAAGATGCCCAACACTAAAATAGTACGATGCAGGGTCATAAACACAAAGGTCTTCCAGTGTCCTAACCACAATTCAAGTACTTCCTTTGTAATATGAGCTTCCTGGGAAAATGCGCTAACACTGAAACAATAAATTGATTTAACAATTTTAGGAACTTGTAGTAATTATTACAACTAGAACAGATGCACCCCTTATTAAGACCAATACATATGAGTTCCCAAATAGTTACTGGCAAATTAAACAACAGAAGAAACTTATTCACTGCTTATAGCTTGTACCTTAACTTTTTCAATACCCTGTAAACATCTACTTATATCATAACACAGGAAAAAAAAAAGCTGTTACGGATGGATAGTGCCAGTCTTTTTTTCCTGAGTTTCTCACCCTAAGCGTGTTCTGTCAGGGAAGTAGATGAAAATCACTCACAAACACAAAGGCAAAGTGTGCAGAGTAACATACATGAAGGCAAGCTCAAGAAGAAACTGCCACCACCAAGCATGAAACCCACCTACAGCTGTGATTTGCAGTACTTACTTTTGCTGGTCTTTCATGGTTTCAATGATGGTTCTTAGCTCCTTAATTTGTGTTCTCAGCTCCTCCAGGGGAGTCTGACCCTGGCTTGAGTGCTCAGTCTTTGGCTTTCCTTCAGAACCAAACAGGGATGGGGAATTTGACCTGTGACCTGTTGTTCCCATGGCAATTGAGTGAAATCCAGGTGACGGTGAAGGGGATAGTGATGGTGGTACATTACTGCCAGTAGCCAAACCTCCTGGTTTTGGAGGCAAGGAAGTTTTATTATCAGACACCTGCAGCAAAAAGAATAACACGTCATGTCTGAAGAAAGCTTTCTGAAAATCAGACCTCTAACAAACATGAAGTATTTTGCTGCCCTTCAGTAATGTTGAAAGTCCACAGTCAAACGTGGACAGTTTTGGCCAAAGCATGAGAAATATAACAATTACTCATTAGTTTTGTACATGTACATCAGACAGCGTCTAGTTGAGACGTGTGTGCACGTGTGAGTAATGTGTACCTATAAATGCATCTCTCGTGGCTAATAATCCTTATATCAGTAAATGCAAGTTTCCTTTAGACTGAAAAAGAGACGTCAGGTTGAGTTCAAACCTGGAGCGAGTGAGCAAGACACAACTGGAGTCATCCACACTGAACACCTTATTCCAGAGCTTAACTGGCTATCAACATTAAAGCCTCAAGCACCTACTTTCTGACAGAAGTCATCTTGCTTTACAGGAACAACATCTACATCCTTGACATACCAGCATATAATTTACAGATGTTGGCCCAAAAGCATTCCTTCACGCAAGTCCTCCCAGAAGAGGGAGCTAGATAGCAAAATACTGTCCTTGTAACTTGATCACAGAAATGCAAGACTTCATCTTTCAAATAATTTTGTTCTACTATTAGAATGTAATATTTGTATTATTAAAGGTATCCTTATATACAAAAAAAACCCAGCTCCAACCTCTAAAATCTGACCTACATAATTCTTCTGTAATATTTGATTATCCTATAGTTTTCTACCAATACACACTGAGAATGTCACAAACCTATAACATGGAAACAATTACACTAGTATAAAAAGTGATTATACATGAAAATTTAAATTCACATACTATTAGAGTGGGTCAAAGAATTGTATTTTCTCTGCTCACAGATTCTTCCAACATAAACTTAATTTACAGCTGAAAGAAAGGGCCTTTGTTTCTAAAATTTATTTCCCTTGCTTCTCTGATTCTGTGAAATGTATTTACACTAGAAGGATTTTTTCACAATATGGTTATGGAGATATTTTAACTGTGCAACTCACTTTACACTTGCATTTCAAACACAGAACAATCTTCTGTAACCCTTACCATTTTAAGCTTCTTTAAAGGGCCAGTTACCAGGTGATTGTTGAATTAAGTTTTTAAAATAAATATTTGAATACTGTTTTCAAAAATGAAGCTCAATGTCATAAGGTTAAGTAGTGATATTCTAATTAACTTACTTGTGATATTGTAACAGTTCTTGATTTCCTTGACACTTCAATAGTTTTGTGTGTAATGGAAACATGTTCCTCCTTCTCTTCTTCAGGACTCGGTGAGTCAAAGAAATCGGGGCTTGAAAGGGACGACTATGTAGACAAACACGCACATCCCAAGAGAGGAAGAAAGAAAAAGCAGGTATTTTCATTGTACAAGAATTTAACAAAGGAAGAAGAAAAGCATTTATGTGATGACTTTTTTTATTTTTAGTTATCATTTTCAAAGTAACAATACTTAAAATCAGGACTCTCCCTCCCCCTCTCCTCTCCTTTTTCAGGTATTTTTTTCAAGGCTACAATGCTTTCAAAACATTTATGAAATGAGATACACTAAAGAGTTGAACTCAACATTATTTTACATCTTTGCATTGCATTACACTGTAAGATGAAAGCACCTTTCTGTCTGCAAGAAGAGCTGTACCTCACTTGGCTAAGACACTGAGCATGGTGCTGTAGGGATGCCAGCTCTGCCATGGCTTTGCTCAGTGCAGGTCTCACTTTGCTGCTCTTCAGAGGACCCATGCTGCTCCCCGTGCACACTGCCGGCACTGCAGGGCTGCCCTGGCCTCTTTGTAAAGGTGCAAACAGGGAAGGTTCTTTCCGCCCCTTGTTCCTTCCCCCGTAGATTTGTCAGGGGAAGAAAGACCTTTGAACTGTCTTTTATGTTTCTATATTTACGCACATAATCAATTTTTAAACCTTTCTTTTTGTGTTCCATTAGTTTCACAAAACCCCTTTTTGTTTCCCTCCACTTTGTTTTTCTTCAGCAACATGAACCCGGGTACCCATCAGTAGTTGCTCTCATTCTGGTATTCCAGATGCAAAGAGCACAGAAATAACAAACTCCAAACCCCAAAGAAAATGACACTGAAAAACTAAGCAACAGTTTCCAAACTATGGTTTATGAGACCAACTTGTCTAAAGAAAAATATTAGAGAGTGACATTTAAATCACCCTTATATTTACAATTGTGAGCTTAAAGAGAATATGTGGTGGCTCAAGGAAAGCTGTTGAAGACTGACTATGGTCTGTTCGTTCTCAAAATCTGGTAGAGTGTTCCAGAGAAACCAACAGAAATACTTCTTTTGGGAAACACTTTTGAAATTCTTAATACTTAGCACAAACAAGCTCATTCCAAAGATTTTTATAAAGGCTTCTTCTGGCCTTGGTCGTGGTTGGCAAGGAATACCTGGCAGCACCCAAATAAAGGGGTACAAATCTTGTGAGGGAGGGAATGTTTTAAACATCAATATTCAAAACACTGGCAGCCTTTTGACACTAATATTCCTGAGCTGCATCTCTCTGCCTCACTGAATGTGTGAAGGAATGGCTGTGTAAGCATATGAAAAAACATCAGGGAACACAAATAGAAGGAGGGAAAAATCAGAGAAAAATATTTTTTAAAGAAAAGGAAAATTAACTTACAGATGTGAGAGACTGGGAGGGTGGTCGCCTGCCAGTAGCTTTTGGTCTGGTTGTAGTTGGATGATTAAGCTTCTCAGCAATTGGTACTACAGAGTCGAAACCTTCCAGGTCTTAAAAATAAAATAAAATTGATTTGGTTTTCAAGCAATAGTCCTCAAAGAGAAAGAATTACAATTTTTTTTTTCTAATTTCAGAGAAATCAAATCCCATTTTTCCCATTAGGTCACAATGTTCTGCACACATATAGCCACCATGACGCCATTAAAAAAAAACCCGCAAGTCAAAGGCAGCTCTAATCCCGTCACCCTTGCCAAGCACAATTACTCTTTTATCTCCAATGAAACAAAGCAGAGGGGGAACGTATAGAGGAGCCCCTGGCTTTGTTTTTGGCATAGTGAAAGCTGAATGACAACATGGGTCCTACGGCATGGAATAAACAGTTTCAAAATTTCCATCTTGCTATTAAAGAGTTTAGTAATTTTTTTCCTGAATAACTGGAGACCTAAGACAGTGCACATGTTGTCTCAAGAACTCTACTGTCAGTGCTGCACCTGCAGCAATTGCTTAGGGAAGCACAGAAAGAGAAAAAGCGAGCTGGAAGTGATCTGCAGGTGCCTGGACACTTGCAGCAGGACGCAGCATAGTTTCCAGAGCTATAGGTAAGAGGAACATCACCAGTATTCCAGAGGTTACAGTAAGTAAAAACTCCAACAGGCTCCTGAAGCTGTACAGAGCCCAGGAAAAACAGGTTGGCTAGAATGCAGTCTTGACTACCTCCACGCTTAGCGAAATGCACTGGGGGAGTGTTTACTGAATCCAGCCACGTGGTAGCATGTTTACATGAAAGAACGATGTGGAGGCTGAAGGAATACCGCAGCTCATGCCTACATGCCTGAATCAAATGGCTTAACACCATTCATCTATTTTTATGGGTTATATCAGTTTCACTCACCTCCATTTCAAAATGTCCTACTGCGTATGTTAAGCAGAAATGTGTCAGAAAACATACAAGAGGTACTTTAGTCAAGATAAATAAAAATTCTGTAAAATTACTTTCAGACATGAATCAAATACTAGAATGAAACTCATTATTCAGAGACTATTTTTCACTGCACACATGTAGGAAGGAATAGCTTTTAAGTTATTAGTTACCTGTAGTGGGCTCTTATTTTTCAGGTCTGTTACAGTACAATGAATCTCTGAAGATACAGCTTTGTTGCTGTATTACAACCATTGTATGAAATTACACAACAGAGAAACGAATTAATGGGCCTGTGCAATAAACTATATGCACTGAAGGACACTTTAACTGATTCTATGAAGTCATGATTTGGTAGCTAGGAAGTAAATGGGATCAGACATTCCTTATTCAGCATATTCTTCCATTTCTGGGAGATAAAAAAAAAATGGGAAAAAAAATGGGATCTCTTTCAAAAACCCTGAAATAGTCTAAGGGTATTCACCTCCAAATACTATATTTTTTGAGCAGCTCTTCCTATATATAAACAGTGACCCCACCGTCCTCCACCAGGTATTTCTCTCATTGCTTTTTTATTGACTATCACATCCCACATCCAAAGGCAGGTCACCCAGTCTGTAAATGTGAGTTTGGCAATCTGATGCCTCAACTGTACCCAGTTGGAGGAGGGAGGCTACAGTGCTTTTAATGTAAAAACAAGCTAACATTAGCAGACTGCACAAAATCTATCTGGAGTTCTACAGAACTTCAGAATTTCAGGAGAGGAGAAACAGAAGCAAATATTTATTTTCTGGGGTGAAAAAAAGCTAATGTAAGAGCTAGCTTCCAGTAATATCCAGTTTGAAGCTTATGCATGAGATGACAGCTAAATGATTTGCTTAAGATCACATAGCAAATCAGTTATGTATTCTAATACATTGTCTTCATTTTCACCACTGTGTTACTTTGTTCAGTTGCACAGCAAGAATATATTGCCATCGAAAATACACACATCATACCTATAAATATGTGAAGCTCACATACACGAGTACAAACGGAGGCTGAAGCAATCCTTCCATTTGTCCCAGCCACTCTTTCCCACCTAACTGTTTTTACCATTTTTTTTCCGAGCTAGTTTTAATTCAGCTCATTTTCCTACAGCATGTGCCCCTTCACACAAATACCTGTGCTGAAGGAAGGATCAATATCAGTACCAGAGGACTGACACAAGCTGCTAAAACTCAGAAGAACAGACTACTGCTTTGAGGGGCAGCAAACTGGCTGAAGTTACCTTGCAGCCTAGGAAGGCTCCAGTGTGTGACTTCTCTCTCTGTGTTGCTGCTTCTATGGTAAGCACCACTCTCCCTTCCTCTGTTCTTACAAATTTAAGTATCTACACTACTATGGAAAACAATCAACAAAAAACATAGTGAAGGCATTGACTCAATGTGTTTCTTTGGCTTAAATAAACTAAGAATTACCTAGAGTTCTATGTCTTACCAGAATAATCAAATATTCATGTTTAAATTGTAAAATGTATCAATAAACGGGGAGTGTATGAATTTGCGTCCTTGAGACCCATCTGCGCCTGTGCAGATAAAATCTGCTCCATGCTTTTTAGGAATACCATGAAAGATTTACATTTCTGTGCAAAGCTTGTATTATCAAGAAATACTGGGAATTCTCCATTTTTTCCACTTCTGAATGCACTTCTGATAGCTAGTAAAAGACACTAAAAAAGCCTATACCTGCACTGAATTTAAAAAAAAAAAAAAGAGCAGAGCAGAGGCTGGAAAAGCTCCACAGGTAAAAACCACTGCCATGCTAGTGAAATCACAGCCATTCAGCTGATACTATAAATGAAATGCTATTTAAGTGTAAAGGACAACACTTGGTACAATGCTAAAATAGTAAACCCATTTCTAGTATTTCCATATGCCCTTTATGCCCTCTGCTTGTTCTCCTTATTTAGATGTGGTTCGCACTCCCAAATCTGCTCTGCATCTAATGTTATCACCGCCTCCCGCGGTCATTGCCTATGAGGCATTCATTCAGGAAAATTCCCATATAGTAAATGGGTGAAGAAAATGAGGAACGCAGCCACTCAGGAAACCTCTGCCTTGCTGTCATCTGTACTGTAGCTTCAGTAATCATTTCACTTACACTGGTTATGTGATTATTTTTTGCAAATGGAAAGCAAAGTTATATGGGTGTGAGTATATTATACTCACCGAGATCATTAATTGCAGAGATTTGATTTTAGTTAGCTATCAGAAATTGGGAGCTTAGGTTTACTTAATAAGCAAAATGTAAAACCTTCCTGAGCAGGACCAAATCGTATGTCATTAAAAATAAAGCCCAGTCTACGGTATTCACAGCCATGTTAATTGCTCATAAGGCAGCATCAGCATCCAGCAGACCTGAACTCTGCACTGGCCCAGCTTTCTCTATGTCTGTTAGTAACAACAAACAGTAAGGAAGGTTCTGCTGAACACGTAGAACATCGAGGGCACCCTTGAATTAACAGTGGCACTCCCTAATTAAAAAAATAGTTGATGCTTGTTCTACAAATAAACAGATGCATTCGTCATTATTAGTCTCGCTGATCAAGGTGATAATTAATGAAGTAATCCATTAGATGGGGAGAAAGATAACAGAGCAATTCTAATATACTAGTGTAGTATACACAATAAGGTGTCTGACTTACTGAGCAAACTATATTTAATGAATATGAAAAATGTTAGCTGTGCAAGAATTATTCCCTGGTATCCTTCCAAGCCCTGGATATTTTTCTCCATTGCTATGTTCATTTGGAGACAGGGTTATTTAAAGCATGATTATGGTGTTTTTTAAAAAATGCTGAGATCTAGGAAAACACTTATTTAAGGAAAAACTTCTCAGCTTGTTAGACTTGTACTTTCCTGGAAAACAACCTTTAATCCCTCCAAAAAAACCAACAAAAAAAAAAATAAAAAAAATCAAAATCCAGAAAGAAAAAGTTAAATAGTTATGCATCCTTCCTTACCTCTTTCTCCCCCTGCATTTACTATTCTGGCATAAAATGTGTCTAGGCCTCACCTTTATTTCATGGTTAGGATTTTCAGTCTTTGGGCAAAGTAATTGATACACAATGAAGACCAAAAGCTTTTTGAATTAGCAGAGAGATTTCACCTTGAGAAACTGAAAGTGATGGATAATAGCACAATCAACACATTCAGAATGCTAACGGCAAGGTTTCATAGAAAAGAAATACAGTAAGGCTGAAAGAAATGAGGCAAAGGTGGCTTTCAATTCATTTGAAGAAGATAATGTCACAAAAGCCACAGAGGTAGATTTCATTTCATAATAATCTTGAATACATTTAAAAGACTGACAATAGGCTTGAGAAATGGTATATATACTGTCTTTAAATAAAATAACCCTGAAAGCTATCAAATGAGCCAGAGATACTGCAGACAAAATCTTCTGCATTAATGTCTATTCAACACATAGCACCAATTAAAAACCAACTCAAACAATAATCCAAATATTACTAGGAATTTCAGAAGACCACAATTATTTTAACTACTGCGAGCACCCACATTCTGCTACTCTCTCCATGCTGAACAGCATTGTCCCCTTCAAGGAATACAGCCATGCTCCCAGTCAGGGTCAGGGCCGCAGAATCCCACCCCTAAAGAACCGCAGACTCCTTTTTTAGATTTGAGTAACGTACTTTTAACAGGAGGGCGCCTGGGCTGCAAGGTTACTGTGTTCAGGAGTGCACAGCGATGTGCTGGCGATGCCTGCCCGCATGGTTCTTTGCTTTGGAGGTTAACAGCTTAGCTCACCTGGCTTCCCAGGACAGTCACTGGACAGTTACCTTTCCTAAAGTACACAATTATCTTTTCCCATTTCAGCCCTGACTTTCATCGCTTTAATAGCTGAATGTAGAAAGCTGCCATAAGGAGCTTTGCAAACCACTTGCCAGTGCCCTCATAAGGATTTTATTTTTAACAATTCAGAAGATGCCAAGAAAGAACTGAAAGGTCAAGAAAACTGAGCTAGAAGAAATGGATATGCTGTTTTCAGGCACCTCAACTTGACACACTTGAAGAATGATTTGTATTTCTGGTTTATTGCCTTTTTCTGGACCCTCCGGGGCAAGACACCTAATTAATTTATGTAATGGACCATTAAAATATCCCTGGTTACAATATTTACAATTCACAACTATATTTATGGGTGATTTTGATTCACTGACATAAATATTACAACTTAACCCAACTGGGTAGTTCTGTTCCTTTGCTTCGCTCCACTAAAATAAGCATGAACAGTATAGAATGAAATAACTGGTTTAGGCAGATTTCAGTATTCATTATGAATCATATTTTGTCCTTCAACCCTTATATTTACCAGTATTTTCTTTTTTCCAACTTTTACTCTGTGTCTTCAGGCAAAATAATTATAATGTCTCACAGTATAACAGCTTGTGATTTAAAGAGAAACCTGCTCCAGTCTACAACCTTTTACTGGAAATATTATCCATCTTTTTCCCTAGTGTGGGCCAAATCTTATTAGATCACTTTTTCTTCCAGTTAGAGGCACAGCGATCCCCCCTCCTAACAAATATGAGTGTAACAGCTCTAGAACAACTGCAAACGGGGCTCAAGGAAACATGAGATACTGAAGATTTTTTTTCTTATTTATTAGATATTTTCAAGTAGGGTATTTTAACTACCCTTCCAGGCAAGTTAGCACCAGCCTTGGAGGGAGGGACAGAAGAAGAGTAATGCTAATAACACGGGTTTGGCCAGTTCTTCATGACCCACCAGCAAATGCTCCAAACATTAGAGTACCAGGAAATGCTGAAAAATGGACTCACGTTACCCAGCTTTCAAGGAATCTCTTCAGAACATTCATACCAACACTACGCATTACAGAAGGAATCAATGAAGGCACATGTGCCTTACAATAGCACTGATTAAGTTTATTAACGGCTTTCATAAGTACTATGCAAAATGTGTAAAGAGCCAGGAAAAATATTGGAAAGATGTGTCTGCTTGGCTCTGCGTCGGAAGCGCCTGTGCACCTCAGTCTTTTTGCAAAGCTCAGAAACTGCTTCTTTTGTGGATTAACTGAGCGTTTTCACAGTAGATGTATTATTTTTATTTCTTTGTGGCTCTTGAAATAATTTAGCTTAAATCTATATGATTTTAGATTATTTCAAAGAAAATCTATTTTGGAGAGACAAGCCTTGTTTCAGGATTGCAGGATTCCAAAGTGTCTGTATACATGCACTTGGAAGATTTCGGATTAATCCTGACTTGCAGAAATAACTCAATCCCAATAATTAATTGGAATAATGCTTTTCTGGAAGCATTAAATTTCGATCCAGTAAGTTATTATATCTGCTAGATGTTTCTGTCATTGAACTGGCCATCAGATATAACAATTCTTTGTGAAACCAAGAAGCAACATGTAACCTAAAATAGTCAAGTTATGCAATAAGGCACAAATTTAAGCTGTTGAAATCGATGTAATTCTACCTAAAGGCTACTCTTCTGTTGGTAGAACAAGGCTTACTTTCAGTGTAGCTTATGTTGCTTTGGAAGCATTTTAAACTAAGCTCAGAAAGCAACTGTCAATTCAGAACAGTTATTGGACACGAGACTTTACAACAGATGTAACTCATATAACTACTGTGATTTAACCACAGCAGTACTGGAGACAGTCTTGGGTGACATGACTGTGTAAGTTCCACCGAGAGCCAATGAGTGCTCTTCAAATTTCTATGTTTTGTTTCCTTGCAGTCTTCTCCCTCTTTCAGATTAGAGAGCCATCCTGGCATGTTGCTAAATATTTTTGTTTTGTAACATGTAAGGACATCACAATGAAATACATGCATCAAACTCTGTGATGACATCACCTGTAAGAACAAGTTAATGAAACCACAGCATTGAGGAACAGCATGTGCAAACTGTACATGTCACGTCATTAAAATTTCTTATGGTAAAATAAAATAAACTAGAATGATTTCTCGTTTCAATGCTATGGTGCAAGATTTTCTATCACAGTATGCTCAATTTCAACTTTTAATTGAAAGAAACCAAACTGTAATAGCCATGTAGACATACTAGGTATTCTAAAAAATACTACTGTGTGTATTTTTTTGTTATGCATTGTCAACTAAAGCAAAGACAGGGCAGAAAAGTAATGGAGGAAAAAAAAGCCTTACCCTCATGAAATGAAGAAGAGATACCCATGGCAAAGAGATGTAAATAGGAAAAGCTGGATGAAAGATGTGTGGAAAGGAAAGTAAAGGCATCACTGAAAACAGGGAAAAAGAAAACAAAAGAAGTGAGGAGGAATGGGGAACTGTTCCTCTTAAATACTATATTCTGAAGGCTAGTTTTCCAACGTTTTTTGTAAGAATTGTGAAAAGAAGCAAAGACATGACAACAGTAGTAATAGCTGCCACTCTATTTACAATCAGCAGTGATGTTGCTGAACATGACTTGCTCTTGTCAGTACAGATTGCAAAATTGTAATCATTGCTGTATTATTATCAAGAAATTTAAATGTCAAGTCACAGCTCCGCAGAGCATGCTAGTGAAATCAAGCCATGCGCTAACATCTACACAAAAATAGCTTTTTATATATGCAACTGACAGGACATGATGCACAGTATTACACATAAACCTTGGCATTGCTCAAGCATTTGTGACTTTCTTGATCAGGAAAGTCAAGCGAATGTTTTTAAAGGTGTGAGGTTTTCTGACTAGACAACACTGATCCACTGGTGGAATATTACTTAGAAAATAAATAGAAAAATGCCTTTTCTGAAACAAGCAGCGTTTAACACACTGATCTAGTAAAACAGGGGACCTAGACAGAATACAAATTTTGCACATGGAATCTTCAATTCCCCTCTGCATAGTGCTTCTTAATTGTTGATGGAATTACTGATTTTGTTGTTGCTGATGACTTGTTTGAGTTTTGGGAAACGACATATGGAAAGACCTTATAACTTCTCCTCCCTCATTGTAAAGATTTTGGTCTCATCATGATAAAGAAAAGGAACCAGCTTAGAAATCCTTAAAAGTTTCCACAGAATGGAAAATTGCTCTCCACCCAGCTTTAGTATGGTTTGCTTTTATAACCACAATTGTCTCTCCAGTGCTTTTGTACATCCCTCTGCTTTGAATGAAAGAACAAGAACTTTAAAATCATAGAATGGTTTGGGTTGGAAGGGACCTTCAAAGGTCATCTAGTCCAACCCCCCTGCAAGGAGCAGGGGCACCTTCAACTAGATCAGGTTGCAGAGGCCAGTCCAACCTGGTCTTGAACCAGAGCCTTGAACCTAACCTTGCTCAGAGCCCTGTCCAACCTTTAGATTGGCTATAGGACTCAGAAAGCAACAGCCGTTATCCAGCTTAACACTGCTAGTGCAAAAAAAAAAGCCAGGAGAGTGCTGCAGTATTCATTTTCAGTTCACAATTCACCACTAGTACTTAGCATAAGCATGAAAGAGGGCGAGGCAACTTGCAACCGACTGCTGCTTTTTCCTTTGTCCTCCTGGACTGCACTAAGTGCCCGGGAATGGCATTGGGGCTAATGGAGGAGTAAAGAGGAACCCAGTAACCAGAATGGTCATACACTCAAGCTGCTGCAAAGGCCATTTAACTTCAATTTTTTTCAAATGCTACAAGCCCCACCTTGTCTGTCACATAGGTCCACTCTAATTCATTGTGTAGATCTGGATTACTGAAGAGACATGAAATAATAGATTCAATCAGATCCATTTTGACTGGAGGGATGAACCTCAGAGAAGTTGAGGCTGTTCTCCTCACAGCGTACATGACACTGGGGCAACATTGCTAACACATGTCATAGTTAAATACTGTCTGGACTCACACTGCCTGATCTATCAGTGTTTTGGAACATATTGGACAACTCCACTCACTCATCCATAATTTTTACTAATAACTCATTTAGCCACAAGATTTCTCCAACCCATTGTTCTCTTTGTAAATAAATAAAAAATCTAACACATTTATCATAAATCTTTCCAATTACACTGCCCCATAAACTGTCCTGAACTCTAAACCTCTCCTCATAGTAAAAGACATTAATCCACTGTGAATTGTTTTGGCTTATTAAGTTTTAATTTATTGCTCTACCCTCTTTTAAAGGGCTGTTTATTTCTTTAACAATATTTTATATGAGCCTTCAAAAGCCTCCTGAAAATTTGTAACAGTTATGATCATTGGGTCCACTTTCATTCCAAAACAATAATTTATTTTTTTTTTTCTTTTAATAAGTTGTCTAACAGGCTAGAATGACATGATTTGCCCTTGTAAATGCCACTGTGGTTTGACCCTATCAAGTTATACTTATCTAAGTATTCACACTATTTTATCCTTGAGCTCAACAGGCTCCCCTTGCTAATGGTAACAGGAGGTCATTAGCTAAAGCTTTTGCAACACGTCGTGTGTGTTTGGTTTATGGACTCTTGTTGGCTCCTATTCTCCATCATTTAAAAAAAAAAAACAAAAAAACCACCAGCCCACAAAAAAAACCCCCAACCTAAGTCAAATCTCCCACCTAACCTTTTACAGGTTGTCAAAAAAAACCCAGAAAGAATACAAAATACTCTAAGCTTTTATCCTGATTCCAAGGAAACTAGCACAAGGATAAAGAAGTTTACTTCCATCACACCACTATATGCTATTTGCAGTCATAGCTTTCTCTTTCAAGTAAGCAAAGACTTATATGCTTTGAAGCAAGTTTGTAAACATGGATAACAAACAGTAAATGGTAGAACTTGACTGGATTTCCATACCATTCCTTTATATTAATCTCTACAATAAAAACGTTCCTGCAATTTATCACAAGCTTCTAGTTTTCCATGTTTATCCCAAATGAAAATCTGTAAAAAACATACTACTTGCTTCTCTAGAAGAATGTGACTATCATAAGCCGTAGCAATAGCAGAAGGTTAAAAAAAAGCAGACATGGATGCTGAAAAGCTCATAAACCTATGTGAAATCAATTTAGCATTTTATTGTTACATTGCACTTAAAACCCGTCTATAACTTAAAGCTCTGCTTTCAAGTCCAAAGAAAAGGCAGGTTTGGCTGTTGAAAGTATACTGTTCTACAGAAATGTTTCACTAATAAAGCAGTCTGGGTAGAAACCACCACATCGAAATAACATTTAATGCTGCTAGCGACAGGTAGTAACGCTTACACATTCAGAATACCCTGGTTCTGCCTTTTACAAACACAGGGCTCTCGCGGCACAGCTGCCACTGCAGAGCAGAGCGACAGCAGCAGCTGGTGCTGGCGTATTTCTAAGTAAAGGTAGAAGATGGCTGTCGCGGCTTTTGCTTACAGCACTGGGACAAGAGTCAGGGCACCTTGCTTTCCAAGTGCCACTTACTGCAGCAACCACCCCGGCAAACATTGCTCCTGCACTGCAAAACTTGAGAAGGAAGGAGGGTGAGAGAAGACAGAAAAATAACCTATCGTTACTCCTTTCCAGGTGATTTCCCGATTAAACTGTTTGTGTTGCAGGAACACAAATAAGAGAAATTTAGATTTCTTTTAATCAGTGTTTTCAGTAAAATTTATTCAAACTGGCCTCAATTTGCTCTCTATTCCTTTGTATTGGAAAGTGTAAAGATTACTAACTGCACCAAAACCACAATCTTTTGCAGCATTAAAAGTATGGCAGCACTAATATTACTTATTTTAAACTAGTATGACTTATAATGGTTGGCCGTCTCACTTGTTTCAGACTTTTAAACAGAAATAACAAAAGCCCTCCTATTCCCTATTTCCTTGAAAGAAAAATTTTAAACAGAAAATCCAACAACACTTTTTAAAGTTAAGCAGAAATTATCTTTAATCCTGCAGTTAAAATTTGATATAAATGCACTCAAATTCATTGCCAAATCCTCTATCTGCTTTTTGGATCATAACAAAGTCACTAAAAAGCAGAAATTCACACCATAAATTTCTTAGGCAAATTATAAAAAGCACTATAACTTACCGATGTCATTGCTTCTTTCAGAGGAGTCTTTCTCTAGAGTGCCGGATACCGTACTGCCCACTAATTCCACTTTTGGACTATCACTCCTGCATTTAGATCAAGAAGAGGAGATTTTTTATTGGAGTTTTTGTGTGGGTTACAGTAAATGATATCTAACTTGCAATTAATAATGAGAGGGGAAAATATTCTTCCTTTGTGGCACCAGAGTAATAGCAATGTGTCAGAGAGAGCAATCTCCAGTAAGTAGAGATGCTGTATGGATTAACCTTCTCATTTCTCATTAACACCTGTCAAAAAAGCCTATTTTAGACATCGTAGTGGCCTGAATAAATCTTCACATGTTCACAGCATCTCAACACGAAGGAAACCTAAGGGCACAGAGAGATTCTTCAATATCTTATTTGTATTTTTTTTCTAATTAATTGGCTTGCATAAACTATACTGATGGACTATCTAGAATACTGCAGAAAGGCAGAGAACCTCAAGCTAACGTCAATCTTTTCAACGGTACCTAGTATTTGCTCATAAATGCAGCTCCTCCACCACGTTTTTGCACGTTGCTTATGAGATTAGACTATTGATATTGTTTCCATAGATCCAAAGAACGAAGATCACCTAGTCTGTCTGAAATGTCTTTGGAATAGGCAAGTGTCAAGAGTTGGGGCACTCTATACAGAGGAACTACTTTTAAATCAAACAGGAGATCAAACATAAGCAGCATGATTATTCTTTCTATCTCACAACTACTTAAGTTTACTAAAATAATCTGACTATTGAAACAATTAATTAAAAAATGGCCACTGGTAGGCGAGCAGCTTGGCATTGCACAGGTCACACAGACAAATCCCTGTGACATTTACTGTGATAAAAACTGTTCAGTTAATGCAATAAATGGTACTTACCACCATTATCTTAACAAATATAATAGTCTTATTATCACTTAACAAATATAATAGTCTGTCCACAATGACTATTCCTGGTGTAGCGCTGTAACAATTATGATGTACATAAGGTACCCAAATTATGGGTAAAAATAATGATCTGTCCCTGAAACAACCCAGGCAAATGTGAACTTCTATGAACAGCCATAAGTAGCCATTGACAGTAAAATACATAGCGAGCTTCTGAACCTCGTTGATCTTTTCATTTTGATGCTATAAGCTAATGACAGATGGCCTGAACCTCAACTCATGTCAGCAGTTTATGAGTAAAACACAAAGTGGCTGGAAACTTTATTTCAGACTTCAGGAAGACTGTGATAAAGAGCCTGAAAATTTCGTGTTAAAAAAATGGAGAAGTCACAGATTAAGTGAATATATATCCAGTTAAACACTGTGGTATGAAGTATTCTATGAACTAAAAAAGACAGACAACCAGTTCATGACCTGAAAAACAAAC
>WHYT01017191.1:375499-395889 GCA_009806455.1 Tetrax tetrax | reverse complement strand
ACAAAAAAAAAAAAAAAAAAAAACCTGCGTGACAGTTTTAAAATAGAGGGAGGTAGATTTAGATTGGATATCAGGAAGAAATGTTTTACGCTGAGGGTGGTGGAGCCCTGTCCCAGGTTGCCCAGAGAGGCGGTGGATGCCCCATCCCTGGAAACATTCCAGGCCAGGTTGGCCGGGGCTGTGAGCAACCTGATCTGGTTGGAGATGTCCCTGCTCCTGGCAGGGGGGTTGGACTGGGTGGGCTGGAAAGGTCCCTTCCCAGCCAAACCAGTCTGTGATTCTCTATATGGGATGTGTGGCGCATTGATATAGAGAGGTCACGAGGAAAGACTGTTACTGTTTCCAACATGTAAAGGTTTTCTTTGCTGTTGACACCTTCAACAAATTCCAAAGACAAAGACAATGTCATCTGCGTGCCCCTGGTGCAGGATGGCTGGCAATGCTACTCAGGAACCAAAAGAGGAACAGTGCTGTTTGCCCTGGCTATCACAATTTTTCCATTTTTCAATAATTCTGCCCGACCTTTCTTTCGGTCCTTGTCTACTTCTGTCCCCTGTCCCTAGCCAACCATGCGTCGCTGTATTTCCACCCCAGAGAGTACAGACCCGCCATCGGGACCTGAACTGTCCTACCACACGCTTCTCTCCAATCTGCTTGCATCTCTCAGCCCTGCTCCCACCTTTTGCATATTCTTGCTTGTCAGTTACTGGTTTTAATTCCTTACTCAGCCTAATTCCTTCTAAATATGCAAAAACATAAGTGCTGAAAACACTACAATTATTATATGAAGTGATTTTCATATTTCAACATTATTTTTAGCTGTCACATCTCAAGTCCAACAACGACACAGTGTTATTTCATTGTGATGCTTTAGAGGTGCCTACCAAACACGGAGCAGCTAAGACTCCTCATTTCCATACATGTCTCTTTTTCTTCATTATCATTTTGTTTCAGTTTAAACACGACCCCCTTTCAAGTGCCATTGTCTTCCCAGCAGTGATGTTTCTATTCTTCATCACATTAAACAATACTTCCTTCTGTTAAAAAGCTCCACTCTGACATTTTACTGTGAACTTTTTCAGAAGCAGAAAAGAGCGGGGCCAAACACAGTTCATAGAAAATCTAAGTCAGTGGCGAAGTCAGATAAAACTGGAAAGCCAAAGCTCCAGCGTCAGAGTGGTAGAACCAGAGATGTATTCTGGCACAAAAGACCACTGGCAGCAGCAATGCTGGCACTTTTGCTTCCGTGGGCAAAGGCCGTGCATCCACGGCCCTCTGGCATGTCTAGTGTGGAATATCGCCGTGCTACAGCTGTTTATTACTGGTACTTTATTTGCAGAGTCCAAAGGAAGAAGTTGAGAATCAAAGCAACTTCTGAAGTCCAGGCACTGATGATGTATCAGAAGAATCTTTTGGGGGGAAGGTGGCAGAGATAATGTTAAGCCCAGAAGAGGGAGGGGTGGGGGGGGACGTTGTCTTGTTCCCTGTCTCATTCTCCTGCTTTGGTTATAATGATAAACAAATAGTTTTCCCCAAGTAGAGTCTGTTTTGCCCGTAAGGGTAACTTTAAGGATTTCTCCCCATCCTCATCTCAAACCTTGAGCATTTTTCTTATATTCTCTCTCCCTGTTCCCTCGGAGGGTGGGGGGGTGAGAAGAGACTGCGTAGCCTGGTCCCGAGCGGGGCTGGACTACGACACAAGGTAACATCCTTTAAGCACTAGATTAAAACTTCAAACCACACTCTTCATGAAAAAGGCATCAGTTCTCAAACGAAGGGAACTGATTTTCTTGCTGAATTCCACACAAGGCCTTTCTTTAAAATATTATCTTCATAAATTAAGATTAAATCATACTTTGTTCCAGCTAAATAAGAGACTTCTCTCTGAGGTTCTCACCATAAAACACCCTAGGGCTGCCCTACTTGCATATACTCTTCAGAGAAACTGAAGTAGGCAGAGATGGATTTGGGGAGAAGTGAAGAAAAAAAAAAAGAAAAAAAAAAGAAAGTATAAATGGAACTTTGCTTTTTGCATAACTTAAGTACACAAGTAACTACTTCTGGTCCTGCACTACTCTGGTATAAAAAAGCACTCTATTACAAAGTATTTATTAAATCTCAAGAGTAGTAGTAAGGAAATAAAGCAACCTCCAATGCTAAGCTAAAGGAACTGTAATGAGTAAACGATGCTTTACGAATGTGTCAGACAAACTGTCTGAGGAAGAGTATTTCCCCTCCAGGAACTTTATTTTTGTTCTTCTGCGATATCCTTGTAGAAAGCTTATTCTTCCACAGCTCCACCTCTGCAGTTGTCAGCAGCTGTCCCCAGGAAGTGTGTGCACTCTGCTAAGGACATACACATACTAGAGTCTAACAACAGTCAAATTGTGCTTCCTCTGCATAACAAATTACTATTTATCATTTTCTACAAGGCTTTGGGAGTGCCTGCTTTCTAACAGCGTAACATCAACTAATATATTTTGATGAGAAAAGAACAGCTGGCCTTTCTCTCCCTGTACAAAGAGTCATAATTACACACATAAGGCAACCCTGTGTTAACTTTTTTTACACAAATATAAGTTGTTAGCACACTATAGCAACATTTCACTTAAATAAAGTGCCATTTTAGAAAAGTCTAAAAAAATTAAACCCAAAAAATCTTTGCTGCAGTTATTGCGGGTTAAGTTTTATCCCACAAGAAAATACAAACTCTCAGAAACATCTTCAGTTCCTGAGTTCAAAGGAAAGAAGGCAGATTTGAAATGGAGTTTGAAGCCTGAGTAACAGCTAACACCAGTAAATCAAGCAACATCATTACAAGGACAAAGTCATCAGCAACAGAAAAAAAAATTAGGAAGTGAAGGTCTCACTCAGAGGGATATAATAGATGGGGTATCTACTGACAGACAACAGAGCTGCTGTCATCAGCGACGCCGGAATGAAACAATCGCAGTGGAGAACAGAGACTTCCACAAGAAGAGTGGAAATTGGAAAACTGCAAACTGGATGAAACAGAAAAGGTCAGAACAAACACGAAAGGAGTTTTATCCGGAAAAATCCCCAAAATGTAGTAAAACACAAACTTGCACAAAAGGACCAGACACCATCCTGCCAAAAAGCTAATTTGAGACCAAAAGATGCCGGTAAAAATAAGTTCATTTCAGAGACAAGAGGCTGCAAGACATCCAGTTCGTTCAGGTTTGGGATTGGAAAAACAGGTAGTTTATACTAACAAGGAATCATGTTAGTTTTCACAGGAATGATATAACCATCTTTCATGAAATAATAGTTCTGCACTCTCATCAAAGTGTTTTTTCCTAAGTACAGGGAGGAAAAAAAAAAATAAAAACCCCCACATTTTCCAGAAGAGTAAGAATAGTACTAATTAAAAAAAAAAAACAACAAACAAACAATTAAAGCAGTGAGGTGTATCCCAAGCCGTAAAGGACTCTGTTACCGCCACGGCGACATGTGGGGTTACACAAGTCAGGGCCAAAGGCGAGCATTTACAGCACCGCATATCCCAAGGACCAACACCAGTGCACCCTCACACCAGAGAGCCAGGACGAGCTCACCGTAACTGGGAAGAAACTCGAGAATTATCTTACGCATATTCAGCTCTGAAACACCACACAGCCGTTCTAACTTTCAAAACATCTAATGCTTTTTTTTCCTTTTTTTTCCTTCATTATTCATTAAAGTAAGAGTATAATAAGTTGTACATAAGATGACCAAAAAACCTGCAAAAATTGTTATCCTCTTACTGCAGGAGTTGCGCATGCAGGTATTTTGTACGGCCACTGTAAACAGGGCAATTTGGATCAGGTTGTGCCGTTAACCCCCTACACAGTATCTCACTCAGCGAGGAGTTTCACAAGGGTCAGCAATAAATCCACAGGGGAGGGTGGAAAACCAAGATGTATACCTGAAGGATCCCATAGCACCCTTAAACTCGTCCAAATATTTTCTAAATGCAAATAATTCTGAGAAGGAGCATGACGGCTTTCCTTTTAATACACTGGGAAAATCACCGTACACTGGTCAAAAGAAATCACAGCCTTGAGTCAAACCGTACCGGGCAACTGTTATAAGCTTCTGTTTTACACATTTATTTGTTCAGGAACACAGGAATACCTCCTCCAGAGATGCTCCAGTGAAGCTTCTATTTCAGTTGTGTTAAGAGTTTAACGTGAAGTTCGTAGAAGTAGGTAGGGTTTATTATTACACACTTTCAGGGGAAGCTCCAGCTACAGAAGTTTTTATTCTGGGTGGTCAGCTCACCTCCTACTCTTGCTAGGTGACTATCCTTGGACTTTCAAGATTCTCCTGACCATACCAGCGCCGTTGACGCTGACTGCAGGAATGGCTTACCTTTGTTCTGAATACGTCCGCCTACTTGTGAAGGTTTTGTTCTCAGAACTCAACAGGAAACAACTGCGTTGAGTCTGAGGGTTCATACTAGCTTAGTTCTAGGGAAGTATTTTACAAATATTTCTGAAAGAATCAAATTTGATTTAGCAAAATTAACAGATATGAAGTTTGACAAGAAAAAGAACTCCAGTATTAACGGCCTGGACCACGGGGACTTTAACAGAGAGGCGCATGAGGAATTTATCATAACACGTACAGGTTGTTACTATTTTATGTGATATTTTCTGTTATTTACAGACCAGACTGGATTTTGGTCGTAGAAATGTAAAACGGGTCATAAATAGATGTCATTTGGGGAAGGGAAAAAAAAAAGAGCTATGAAGAAGAAAATTAGTTGGAAATAGATGCAAAGTGGTAGTAGAAACACACAGGTTACAGAACAGCCGAAATCTTGCAAGTGTGAAATTATCACCTCTTCTTTTCGCAGAAAGGTCGTCCTTAGGGTCTCTGCGCAC
The DNA here is from genome assembly GCA_009806455.1 of Tetrax tetrax. NCBI lineage: Eukaryota > Metazoa > Chordata > Aves > Otidiformes > Otididae > Tetrax > Tetrax tetrax. The sequence goes on along the minus strand of WHYT01017191.1, from coordinate 391,003 downwards.
ACCTACTACAGAATAAGCGCACAGGGGAGGTATTTACATTTTCTGGTTGATAATGCAGCGGCCAGCGCGACGGTTCATGTAACAGCACGTTAACCTTTCTGTTGGCAAGAGGCAGCTGCAAGTAGAGCAGCATGCCTTCACCGCGTTAAATGTGAAATGGATATTATACACGCAAATTCTTCTAAATACGATACAGGTTTATGTAGCTGGTAACAAAACAGAAATGCTGTTAAGAAGCAAACTGACATGTTTATCAATTTCTGGCATATCCCGGGGATTAGCTAACAAATGTAACAAAGCGCTGAGGAAAGTGCCTGCCTTCCCTTCCAAAACATTCCTCCTTCACCAGTGAAAAAATTCCTCACTGGTTTTTGGCAGACGCTATCTCAAACATAAATCCCATTATCTGGCCCTCTGAGCAGTCTAAAGTCAGTATCAAAGGAGTACTGGAAAGTTTTGAATATTAATGCAATCCTTGAAGGCATAAACCAAGGAGGGAAGGGAGGATATAGAGGTGTTTTGAAGTTCACAGGTTACAGGAATACAGCTTTGTTTAAAGTCTCAGGGAATGGAAAAGAGAAAAGGAACCCAAGGAATTGCAGTAGGAGGTGCTTTCCCCAAGGTCCTTGGTAGGAAGAACAGAGTCTAACTACCAGAAAAGTCTGCTGGAAAAGTACAGCCAAACACAAAGTATCCGTCAAGACACCAAACGTGCAGGTCAGATGCAGACAACGGAGAAAGCTTCTAAATGAGCAGAGGAGGGCTGTACCAGTAAGAACAACTACAGCTCACTGGAAGAGAACACACCACCACACGCTTCACACTCACCCCACGCGTGAACTTCCACAACTGCATTTTAACATTAGCCTTATTTTCAGCTCTGTAGCAGCCTAATGTTCTATTTTACCAGAACAAGCTTGTACTGGTTTTATCCCGAAGGCTGTAAAGCTGGGAAGCCTCCATAAAGCCCGGAAATGCGACCACGTCACCTCTACGGAGAGCAACAAACCCGAGCAGCGCAGACAGCGGCTCACCCGACACCCTTAGAGGCAGCGTATAAAGCAGCATACGCACTTGAACAACCGCCGCTTCAAAGCCGTGATTTATCCACTCTGCAAGTGTAATTAATCTCGTATCATCTCCCGCTGTGCACTGGCGTATTAAACACTCGGCAGTAATATTTCATGACATGCAGCATACATGACAAAGAAGCTAGAAGTGTATTACACACATGGTTGTAACGGCGGTAAATCACTTTGCTGTGGCACAGCTTCCATGTCATTCCAGGCAGAAATAACCCGCACAACGTGACCACCTCTTCATTGAGGAATAAATCACGAGAAATGAAAATACTGCCATGTCCTACAATACTTTAGTTTACCAATTATCGGGTTCTAATGAAAGCCTGGCACACAGCGGCGTTAATTGCGGAGAAAGGGCTCCCAGGGGTTTGGCTAACCTAGCGGGACTGGGCTCTTGAGCAGCTACTACTCACACCTTAGCTGATGAGGTGATTTGCAGGAAAAACCTATTTAGGATAAAAGCCCAGGGGACCTGCGAACTGTAAGGACCAGGGAGGTAACGACCGGGCACAAAAGCCATTCTCCCCCAAGAAGAAGGACACGAAAGCAGCGTTGGGGCAGCACACGCGTGCTCGGGAGGGCTCTTTGGGCCCACAGGCAGGCATGAGGGATCCAAAGACGGGAAGCTGAAGAGATCTGTGCTTCCCAACAGCCGCAGAGAGTTCTTCTCCTTAGGAGTAAAACGAAGCACCCCTCTGAAGAACTACACAGCCTAAGGGGCAGCACCAGCCCTTGGCCACACCTGCTCCCTGGGTGAGGGATCCCCCTTTGTAAGGAAGGGGCAGGCACTTCCCTGCTCCTCGCGCCCCCCAGCTGCAGGTAATTAAGCAGGTGTTAATTGCACCTGGGCGTGGCAGGGCTGCGCAGTGCCTGGCCTGGAGCAGGTTCCTGTCCCTGTCCACAACATGGCCGCCGGGCTATCCGTCGCCCGCCCTGCTACGGCAGCCAAGGGCACATTCCCCAAAATCCACGGCCGGTCCGTGCACCTTCCACGCACCTCCGGCACAAAACCAAAACCAGCAGCTGGGCTGCAGCTTCGGCTGCGTACCAGCTACCCTGGAGTGTAGGCCAAATCCACACACCTGCACCTTCAGAAGGGGAGTCAGCCATTTTGGAAAGAAAAGAAACAAAACCAAGCAACCAAAAAGCAAAACAGAAGGATTATGTCTACTAATCACCTTTATTCAGAAACAACGCACTAAAAGATTTTGTTTACATAAAATATTTTGAGATACGACACTTGTCTTTTGTTATTGTTGGAACCATAGAATACATTTCTTCAGTAAACACTTTTCTGCAGGCTTATTTGCTGCACCACTACCAGAGAAATTTATAAGGGAAAGAAGACAAAATTACCATGCCTCATTCCAAGCTTGTGAGGATCTTATACATTTTCTGACTCATTTAGACCTTCTATCACAATGAACTTCAAAAACATTTCATAACAGGATTCTCAATTATCAAATGGAAAAAGTTATTAATTTCCATCCTAGTGTATGCACTGACAATTATCCAGCATGGACAAATGGAGTCACTACAGCGAACATGGGGGAGATTCACCTTCAAGAGTAAAAGATTCTGAATATTCTTCCAGATCCCCACATAAATTTCCTCAAACCAAAACAAGCCAGATCCTATGGCACTTGTAATCTCACCGATGCTTCGTCTGCTGTGCTGCCCCAGTAAAATGCCCCTGGCATCAGAAAGGAGGAGCTGATTTCTAGCGAGTTTTTAATACTGCAGTACATCCTACACTCATCCTACACAGCCCTGCTGCTGGCCCAGGTGAAAAAAAGAATTTCTTTGAAACTCAGCTGGAGAGGAGGTTGAAGCTTTAAAAGGCTTTTACTGCTTGATCCCTTGCTGCTACCCTGGCTTCAAAGCTTGGGAAAACCTAGGGAGAATCTAATAAAACAGAATCAGGCCTCTCGAGAGGCATGTTTTCTTTTACCAATTGTCCTTTGAAATTCCTTGATGGATGGCATCAGTGGCATAACAGATATGTGGCAGATGAGAGTTGAAGGCAAAGGAAATATTTTCTGTCTTATTCACATACTGTATATGGGGAAACGTTACAAATGGATGAGTATCCCTGCAACTTGGCAGTTGTAGCCATTGATTAGAGCACCATTAAACGTCGTTAAACATATTTTACACTTACATAGATAGCTCTTGTATGACACATTGCTAACTGCTTGCTTAATACAAAAGAAGTAAATTAAATGTTAATAATGAAACATTTTCTTTCTAATTTCCCAGTCACTTCAAATACAGGAATCCTCATGCACGTATAACCAATATATTTTCTCTGCATAAATATGACAGCATGTTTAATAGAATACTTAGGATAAAAATAATGAGATCATTTAATAACCAGTATTTAAATGATACAACTCACTTTTAGTGTAGTAGACCTAAATCATTAGAGGTTTACAGTCAGATCGCAGCTATAGGGTATCAGGGATAGCTTCATCGCAGAGCCTGTTCGACTCACAACCCCGCATCTTAGCCAGAGCGATTATTTTGAGACCCTTTCCAAATCCCTTGAGTATTTCTTTCCTAAATAGGAGACATTTTCCTGAAATTTTCATACAGTGTGCTTTTCCACTCTAAGAAAACTTTTGCACCTACTTAAATAAGCAAAGCAGAGGTGAATTTATTGACTGTATGTCAAAGATGTTTAAAAAATCATTTTTGAATGTCAAATGGCCTTTCATTTCCTCACCTTGAGATTCCTGTCTCTATTCTTTCTCTACATTTCATGTCTACTTGTTCTTTCAACCTCCTTGGAGTGCAGCCAGGCTCTACAGCCTACAGTATGAATATGCCTGCTATATTCCTGTTTGATCTTCTTCCCTTGATGTGTCAGTTTCTTTGTGGCCTGCCTACTTGTCAAACTATTTTCACTCTTCAAAACTTTTTATGAATTTTTAAAGAGCAGTGCAGATCTCAGGACATTTGACGAATTTTTCAAGAGCTAATCACCACTCAAATACCACAAATATGGCTGTTTATGTGTTTAATGTACTAAGGACAAACATTTATTTACAAATTTCTGCTCCTAAACCAGCCAGATAGATAGCAACAAAATACACTGCAAACACACTGAGTGGTAGGTAAAAGAGAGAATGCATTCCTCTTCTAACTGTAACAGGAGTAACTGCTTGTTAAAAATGTGAAAAACAGGGAGAAGTGCTGTTAAAAGTGTCAATGTCTACAAGTAAAATACTGAAGTATAAAGTCCTAGGAATATAAAAGAGATACAGATGAAGAAATAAAAAAGCCATCTTCACTTAAAATATATATTTTAGAAAAAAAAAATAACACATATAGTGGTGCAATTCCTTAAACCTGAGATGGCTTTTTCCCTCTATACGTAACTAAAAGTTTATCAGCCTTACTGACGTGACACACTTAACATAGGCAACGTGGCTAGTCCATATGAATCCAGAGTGCATGGATCAACTTTCTGCTTGCTATCAGCCATGAGACATTACTGACAACAAGTTTTTGGAGGTTATTACACTTTTAAGAAAATTACTTGTGTTACGAGTGAGTTCCTCATAAAACAGAGGTATACACTGATCATCAAAATACAGTGTTCCCCGAGTCAGAGGGGTGAATAAATCCCTAGGATGCTATAATAAAGGACGTCTAATCTCCAGAAATGAACCACTTTAAAATATTATATTAGTGAGACTGTAAATAATGTTGTTTCACTTTTAAACCGCAGTCAGGACTGCCATCAGACAAAAGGTATCAAATAATCTGAAGTAAACTAACTCATCTTGCCCTTTACCGGTGAAGGTCACAAAGTGTTCTTCCCTGAAACGTGCCATGTGAAAAAGTATAGCCAATGCCTCCTGAAATGGGTGTTTCAGTACTTCAGTGATCCAGGGTACGGAGGGTAAGTGAATACATAGGGAAAACAGAAACGTGCTACGTTGCACTAAAGCAGTTTTTAAAACAGAGAACAGTCCAGCGGGGAAATGGTCTGCCCTTCCAGGTCATGAAGGGGGTTTGTCATAAACCGTTACACGCTAACCTGAGGTGAACGCTTATTCTCAGACCACCTCTCGTGATTTGTTATATTCTAGTTATAGCATGACATTTTCTAATTATATCTATTCTATAAAACCAATATTGCATAAAGGAGCCTTCAATACATTAGCAGATTGCATGTAAAATAATATCTTTTTCTTCCAGTCATACCTCAATGAAGTATTTCCTGTCCCAGTTGTAGAAGATGCGAGATGAAAATGATATTGTTTTTCAAATAACATTACCTTTCAGTGAGACCTACGGAATATTGCTGGCTTTATTTTACTCAATCTCTGTTGTCTGTTTGGAAATGCAGATGCTGGTGCATCAATATGACATCTTTGTTCTCTCATAAGAGAGCTATAGTAAGTGTAGTAATGTGCTGAAAATAGATTTTAGTTTTGAATCAAATAATAGTTTCTGGAAATGAATTAATAGAATGGTCAGTGCGGACATAGGCCGACAACAGGATGTTGGTACAAACACAGTATCTGTCAAGGTTGAAATGTATTAATTCAACTGGTCCTCTTTACAAACCACTCTGACATCTGCCGCTTGAGGGATCAGATTCTCAAAGGCATTCAAGTCACTAATTCCCATGGAACAGATACGAAAACAGGTGCAAAGAAATCTTTACAGGAAAGCAGATCAATGAACACTTACTTTAATATTGCGTCAGAGACAACCGCCTCAGACAAAAGGCTGAGAACAAAAGAAGATTGATTAGTTCCAATAATTACTAGTTCAGTTGTCACAAACCACAACTTGGAGAGCTTCAGGCATGCGATTCTTTCAAAGAATCGTCATAAGTAAACAAGGGAGAGTTTTAACATTATTATTACGTGTTTACTAAACAAAAAAGTGGTCCACACCGTATTTGACATGGGTGAAGTGCATCAGGGCCCAGACAGGATACGTGGAAAAAGAACTTAGAAAACCGTTAGTGCATGCAGCATTAATGAATCATCCTTTAATGATTCCAAAGATTTGACTCTCTTGCTGATGAGGTTAAAAAGAGTTATCTTCAACAGGAGTTGTATGATCAACTTACAACAAACTCAATTAAAATATTTAGGAGGAATGAGGTGCAGGTTTACATCCGTATTGGCTTAAAGTACTCTCAGAAACAGCTGAAGGAGAAGCACAGTCATGCTGGCCATCAGTATGATAAAGGAGTGAGAAAAATACATAGAGAATTTAAATTTAACATCAAATTAATGTAAATTATCAATGAAAAAAGTCACAATAAATGAGGAAAACCACAGGAATTGTGGGAGAATCACTGAGAAGCAACTAAAAATGTGATTACTCCTTCCTCGAATTGTGAACTGACCTTCTCCAGTTTTACCAAACTGAAGCATTCACAAATTTTTGTGAAGCAAGAAAAGGCTTCCAGAAAAGTATCAAATCAAATCAAGTACTGTATTGTAGGGAAAAGTTGGCATTTGAACCAAAGACAACTATGAAATTTCTTCATCTAACTCTTAGCTTAGAGTTCATTAACTGAATTTTAGCTCATACTGAAACATTTGATGATAGAAACACGTTTGGAATGACCCTGAGTACAAAAGGGGTTTCAGAAAGCTATTGTCTCTTAGAAGGTTACGAATAATCCAAATCCTAGGAAGTACCTGACACAATTTTAAGTTTAGCTGCATGGAGTCTAGGACATTCATTAGCCTTGCTTACTGTCAAATACTTCCACTGACATTCTGTAGCAGTAGTATATCATAGCACGGATACCAACAGTACCGGTACACTGAATATCTGTCTCTCTGCTTCACCCATCACTGTACATTCTACGTGCCAACTACATAATTAAACCTTACGACAGAATTTTTAAAGCTTTGTATTTCCTTGCCACGGTGCTGTTGGCAGAGACAACATCCTGCAGTGGAGGATCTGTTACCTTTAAAATGCTTGTGACAAGAAATCAAGCATTTCAAATGCCTCAGCAGTGCACGGGATGTCTGAATAGGGCCTTCGCATATTCAAGCCATTTTCTCAAAGGGAATCATTTTTGTTGTCAGTCTTAGAAGAACAATGATGGCAGGTCATTATGGGATAAAAACGTCACGGAAGAATTGAATCCTGCACTGACTGTCAGAAATGTCAGGATTGAATTTCGTTCCTTTTGTAGTAGCTCTCCTTATACAGAAAGATTTTTCTCACTGTGCCTTGTGATGTGTAAACATTTGTGTACAAATACACACTTTTAAGCAACTTGTAAAAGAAATAATTCCTGCAGTCAAAAAAATGATAGTATTAGTTCCTTCTGATGGTACTATTTGCATGAATTATTTATTACAGAGCACAATACTCAATCAAGCAGGATGGTATCAATTGATTGTCATCATATCTCTGAAAGTCAGAATCTACAATAAAGCCGTTTTTGAGCCACGGATGTCAATACAACGCAGCTATGTTGTGTTTAGACACAAGCAGCTAGACTGAAAAATCCTGCAGATGGTAGGTTACATCTTGTCATACTGTATTTTTAGACCATTTAATTTTATTTCATAAACCAACACGTTTTGCTCTTACTGCCGTTATTTGTATTACTACTGTGCAACTATGAGAAGTGCTACACAAACAGGTACTGTTTACCTTTCTGCTGCCTACACTCAATCAGACACAAAACACGCAGGCCTCTAAATTTCAGTTAATTTCCGAATTTTCTGCTAAATAGGCGTAAGAGCCTACACACTGTAGTAACTCGGGGGCAGGGTGTCTTCATACAGAACTGTGAAAAAAATAGATGAGAATAAAACTGTTATATTCCCTCTAAGCTATAACAGAAAGAAGGTTGGCCCTTCTCTTTTTGTCATTCTGTTTTCCAGAGTAGGCAAGATATTTACTAATTGGACGGAGAGGCTGTGGAAACAGAACCTAGACGGCTGAGGTGTGCAGTTAAAGGAGTCCAGAGGAGCCACGCAGATGCAGAGAGGGCTGGAGCAGCTCTGCTGTGAGGCCAGGCTGGGAGACCTCAGAGCGGCCTTTCGACACCTAAAGGGGGCTGATAAAAAATTGGGGCATGTAGTGCTAGGACAAGGGGTAATGGCTTTAAACTGGAAGAAGGTAGATTCAGAGTAGACATGAGGAAGAATTTCTTCACTGTGAGGGTGGTGGAGCAGTGTCCCAGGTTGCCCAGAGAGGCAGTGGATGCCCCATCCCTGGAAACATTCCAGGCCAGGTTGGCCGGGGCTGTGAGCAACCTGATCTGGTTGGAGATGTCCCTGCTCCTGGCACGGGGGGTGGAACTAGAAGATCCTTAAGGTCCCTTCCAATCTAAACCATTCTGTGATGCTGAAGTGCAGCAAAAGACCCTTAAATAAAAGAAATGCAGAAAAAGTAACTGCTATGACAAATGTGTACTTCCCTGAGTTGTTAAAAGAAAGCTGAAAGTTGGGGAAATTTGTACATGCTTTTCTGTGATTATATTATTTTTCCTGTATACATAGGCACATGCCTATAAACAATAAAAAGAGGAAGGTTTGTATAAAATATTCAATATTGCTACGTTACTGAATTTTGGGTGCAAAGGTAGATAAGAATAAAAATCTAGCACACATGAATATTGCTTTTTTCCCTACTTCTAACCGTCTCTTCGTTATCTTTTTTCTCCAGCCATGGACGGAGGAAAGCAAGCCTATATGGCTATACATACTTCCATATGCCGTGCACATAAATTAAATCTTAATGTGGCATATCTAAACAATCCGCTGTGAATAAGCTGTAGAATGTCGTTTTAAATTGTTGCAGCATTACGCTCTGTCTGAGCTGAATAGTGGACAGCTTGCTAACAAAATAAAAACTGTGTATTTCGTTGCAAGAAAAACTTTTTAAAAATTCCATTTGCTTTCACAATGGTTTCACAATGGGAAGAAAAAATAATGGTTGTATGCCATTATGGTTTGGATATTAAATAGACAAGTTACAAAAATATATACGTTACGAAAAATTATGAATTATTTCAATGTTAAAGTTAGTTTACAAACTGTAGCCAAAGTGCTGCTCTGAGACCTGGACAGGGATATGGTGGGTCTGTGGTTTCTATTAGGAAGGAATGCAGAGTTATTATTATTCTTGTACTTGAGCAAACAGAAGGAAAGAGCAAACGCTTGTATGAAAAAGAAAGTCTTCAGCGATTTAAAATAATTTTTACTTTGTTCATCCAAAATGCATGTTGGATCCATCTGCGTATATGTTAATATTACCAAAAGGTCTCTAAAGATACATCCAAAATAAAGAATTCTGACTTATAGAATAGTAAATTCAATATTTTTCAATATTTACCCAATAGTCTCCCCAGGTTATAGTTACTTACCCATTCTGTGCAGATTACTCAAAGACTTCACATTATACAGCCTCTCCCAAAATATTTGTATCGCTATTGGAAGCTTGTTCTGTCGTACCCGTCAGCAAAACTGCCTTTGCCTTCTAACTGGTTAGGATACGCCAAAATCTGGAGAATACCCTGCAAGAACTGGAGTCTGCCCAGCTTCAGGTGAACAGTTAATTGGGTTATTATCTGGAATGCCTTCTCACAATAAAAGGTAATTCTTAGAGGCTAACAGAGCAGTTCTTGAACTTTACCCAGATGACGTAGAACATCATGAAGTAAGTAGCTCACCTAGGAAAGCGGGCAAAAAAATCAAAAAAAACCAATCTCTAGGGGGTTAAAAGTCATGAAGAAATAATATATGTAGTACAGTCCTGCTTCTTATCAGGGATCTCTGAGTGTTTGAGTCCTGGAGGGCTGTCTGAGTAACGAGGCTGCCCTGTTCTGTAATAGTTATTCAAATCACAGAGACCGATTGGCACCTAAACTCTGAATAACCCGGGCCTGGGTCTTGCCAGATCTGGCTTCTCAATAGCACAAGTTCTCGCTTATGAAAATACCTTGTCTTAGACATCCTCATACTTCAAGATGTCTTCTCAGACAGTCATGTCTGCTCAGAAAGGGAGCAGAGGGGCTATTTCAATCAGCACACGAATTCTAGCAGCTCATCAAATGAGTTATTCCAGTGGCTGATCCCGAGGAACAGGCCGAAGGTCAATCCATGGAGAAGGACTGTCCACCTTTGCCTCACTGTTAATCTCTGCATGGATTTTTTTTTGCAGCTGACCTTCCAGGACTGCCTAGTGCTCTCTGGATTCCAACATACTGGATTCTTCATAGTTCGCCAGAACCGTTAAAATCTTGATTTTATGAGTAGTAGTCTGTTTTCAGTGCCATTTTAAAATATCCTTCCAAGTTTCTATTCCCCATGCCAAATCTATGCTTCAAATTATTGTAATGGTGTAAGCGTAATTCAAAACATACAGACCTCCTATAGTTAACTGCCTAAAGACTGGCCAAGTCTAAACTAATAAACAGCAAAATAACTATTGGCCCAGTCTGGCCCAACAACAGCAAAAAAACCCCTTGATTTTATCTGTTCTGAGTATAAAAATTGCAGTGGTCTTTTTTCCCCCTAATCAATGTTGTGATATTCAAAATTTCCTCCATATGGTCACGGACTAAATCTCTATTAAAGTACTACAAGAAAAATTGTATTACCATATGAACAGCACAATTATCTACACGAAAAAAAAATCAAACACAATCCACCATCTATGAGACCTGGAAATAGATTATTATCCATCATGGTAATAATAATTACAGTTTCTACTATTTCAGTAAGTCACATTTTTCCTTGTCAGGCCCAATCCAAAGTCAATGCAATCTACTGCTAAATTACTGGATGGTTAAATATATTTTATTTATTTTTATATTCTGAGATTTCATTCCACTGCCAGACGGATTTTGCTTTCTGCAGAAATGACAGCTAATAAAAAGTGGACCTATCTTTTTTCATTGCACAGAATTAGTTCTATGCCAGACTCTATTACTAATATTCAGGTATAGTTAACGTGCAATTAGCACAGATTTGAGAGAAGGGGAGACCATGTGTTTGGGTTTTAAGAAGGAATAGCATCATGGCTCATGTTTAATGCATGATTTTAGAAATTAATTCCTTGCCCAAAGCCCAGAATGACGGCTACGCTGAATTCTTTCCATGCCTCAAAGGAAAAGGGACGACAAATTTTAAGAGAAAGGCACACTAGAAGCCACACTTTTTTGATAGCCTCGTCAGTGCAGCATCCACCACACTCGCTGGTGTCCGATCTATAAACTGGATGTGACAACAGGCATTTAAAATATGCACACCAATAATCCATAGTTTAATTATCCATAGCTAATGAAGTTCAGAGTTGAACGGCTACATTATCCTATGCAAGATTCGTATCTATTTTGTGAGCAGTGCAACAAAGCACGTGCACGTGTCAATCTGGTACGGCGCAGTACCTCCCAGAAATACTGCACAGAGCTCCCATTCCGCTAACACCGAGTACAGGGTTACACGTCACACCTAAAACGAAAGTCCATTTCGCCCACCAAAGGCCACATGGGAAGGACGTGTGAGAAATCAGCCGTGTCACCCTTTCCTCTTATTTTGAAGCAGACGGTTACTTTATAATCTGCTTCACACCGCAGCACTGACATCCTTCCCTTCGGACGGGCCAGGAACTGACCGCGCTGAGCCCCTCTGTTGCCCATTTGGGCTCCGCGGGAAGAAGCAGGCTCTTTGTCTTTTCTCAGCACGGCACCTTCACACAACCCCTACCCAGACCGACGTGGGAGCGGGACCAGCCGCCACGGGCCTCTCTCCACACTCACCCCAGCACCATGAAGGAACAGCTTCCGTTTCCTCCAGAGACCTGACAGAGGGGTCCTCCCCCTGACAGCGCTGGAAGACTTTGCAAAGCACAGTAACACACATTTCAGGGAAGAAAGAAGCCCCGTGAAAGCCAGCCATGCAGCCTACACAGTCCCTTTTCTCTCCTCTCCTGGAGGCCAGATACTCCTCGTCATTTATCAGGGACAGATTTCCAATCAGCAAAATGTGAGTTGGCTTAGAATGTATTTAAATGCTCCCCTGTTCCTGAGGGAAAGAGCTTTCCTAAGGATATTGCTAAGGAAACTGCAGCCATTTTCACGCAAAAGACAGACCGCTTGGTAAGGCAGAAACCAGTACGACAACAAAAGTCCTTGCTGCTCCTACGGTATCGACATGCTAAGTACTTAGGGGCATCCAGGTGTTGGAAAACAAAACTAGTTCAATTTAAAATCAAGTGAAAAGCAATATTTTAAATTTTTTTTGCATATTTTATTTAGCAGATGGATACCACTTCAAGGGGGTTGACTGTTCCATATACAAAAAGGCTTGCACTTTTGGCACTGTAACATTCAACAACAACGTATAAGGAGGTTAACAATTAGATCCCAATTAATATATGCATGGAAGACATTCCCAATGCAGTGTGCTATCAAAACTCGCCTCTCCGTGGCTCTCTGAGGGTGCACGTTACGCATGAGCTTCCCAGTACTGGAATGCAAGTTGAGAGAGCGAGATGATCCCTATGCCTTAACCCCAGGCCTGCAAAGGTTCTAGACACGTTCAGCACAGATATAACAACTCTCCTGGATTTTAACAAGAATTTCTAGGAGCAACATTTTTAATTATCTGTAATTGGATTATTTAAATATTTTTAAAGTAATAAATTTGGTGTCCATTTGTAACACCATTGGGGTTTTTTTAATTTTTTTTTTACAATGTAAGCACCATTATCAGATGCAAAAATATTACTTTGATGTATCAGTTTCTTTTATTGACACTGAAAAACATGCCATAATTACAGAATCTTCTGAAGAAAAATACAGATTGCCTCTACGATGTCTAATTTGGTCACTAACAGAAGATTAAAGGGAGAAAAGCATGCAGCAGAAAGAAAATAATCTCGCCTGTTTTCCCACACTCTTCATCAATACTGAAGAGGCTGACAGATACTAAAGGAACCCCAGAAACATTTCTGAGGCTCTTTAGGTGTAGACTTGTTTTATGGTTTTGTTTTGCAATGTTCAGATATGCTGTCAGGGCTATATTCTGGTTTTAAGGGCAAAATACAAGAGTACTTTGCCTTGGAAAGAGAACAAGAATTTGCCATGGCTTCAAAATAGGGAAGGAGCTGTTAAGCTGCAATTTTTTTTTCATTATTGGACATTGAACATACTTTCCAATTAATTCCCATTTTAAACACGAACAGACTCTGTAAGCCTGGAACTCTAAGGTAAGCTGTTACGGCTTCCTGCTGAGTTGCTGCAGAAACATTTCCTTTAAATTCAAGCTCTATGTTAATTTGTGATGACAAATAACAGAATGATTAGGGCTATTAACATATTCTTCTGACTTTAAACTAGGATAAATCTCATAATGACATAAAACAAGATCAACATTTCCTGAAATGATTTTTTTTACCCTAAGAAGTCCAACTTGTTGGACAGGAATTCAGAAATATTTTTTTTTCCTTTTTTTTTCTTTCCTTGTTTTTTTCTTTCTGTGTTTTTCCTTGTTTTTTTCTTTTCCTTGTTTTTTTGTGGAATGAAGTGATAGCTACCAGATTAAAAAGATAAAATATTACCAAAATTCGGTGCACTGTATTTTTTTTTACAAACAAGAACTGTGAGAGTGCAGTTCGTAGAGCTTGGTACTTCTCAGGAGCCACATTACTGCTGTTTCTCTGGAGTTATTTTTATCATGGATTTCTTATTGTCTGCACTTTTTTTCCCCCTTCTTTTTAAAAAACAGCAGTATGCACTCAGGGAAGTGCATGGGTCTCAACGTCCATGTGACCACTCCGGGTGAGGGGGCCAGAATTAACTGCCGGTTTGGTTTTTTGAGGTGGTTTTTTGATTATCGGGTTACATCTTTACAAAAACCAACTGACGGCCACACACCTGCTGTGTACAGGCCCCGCAGGCACTCCGGAGACTTGCCCCTCTGTAACCGATCCTTGGGCGCATTTTAAATCCGACACTGCAGACTACGAAGGAAAAACACTTTAAAGGAAAAGAATTGAGACATGGCACATTATACATTCCATTGGCAAAACTTGATTTGAATCAATGCTCTAACCCTTTTCATGACCTTCTAACTCATAAATATCACCCAACGGGGAAAGAGCTGTCGCCGCCCTCGGATGCCGCGACGGCGATGACGGAGGGGCGCACAGATCCCTGTTCCGCCCCCTGAGGACTGGTTCGGTGCGGCTCCGGAGGGCTCGGCGCCCTCTGCGCAGGCGCTAAACATGGGGGGCGTGGGTGGAAGCCCCTTCCTCAGGTGACCCCTGCCCGTAGATGGCGAGTGGTGGCATCACGGAGGCCTGCGGAGCTGCGCATCCCCCCGCAGCCGCCACCTCCGGGGTCACCGGGCTCCTCTCGCCCCCCTGAAACCGCACCCTGCCCCCCAACAAACGGTGTTCGGGCCACCAGCACACAGGCACTCTGTCAGCCCCTCACAACGACATAAAATGATGAAGCAATACAATTTTGGAACAATATGGTTTTTTTAAATTGTAGAAATACTAGGCAGGATTTGCTATCTATGTAACTGCAGTCACATAGGCTGGGCTTTACATGTCATCTATTAATCCTTAGAGAGAACCCGTAGTTAAGGATTGTTAGGAAAGTTATTTCGTTTGTTCAAAGCTAGCCTAGCATAGCTGGGGTGATTAAGCAGGGTGGTAGAACACAGGTAGGCCTCGAGGATGGAGCATTAAATTTTGAGGAGATATTGAAACTTATTTTTGTCAGCCCTCAGCTAACAGATGGCAAATATCAATGCCACTAGGAACTGATAGAGCAATAAGCCGTAAAATTCGCCATCAGTGTGAAAGTTGTCTCATGACTTGCTCCCTGTGTAGTATTTGCCAGGATTTCACGCTGCTCTGTGACCAATCCAGAGTGCCAAGCCCCGCGGTGGAGATGAACAACCTTGTGTGATGCCCTCTGCAATGCCAGCCTCATTTTTCATTCCAGCTGCAATTCGCGCTGATGACTCTTACGTTGCTGCTGGGTTTTCCTGCATCCTAATCAGGGCACGTGGCAAACCATTATCGAGCAAAATCTTCTGCATTTGCATATGATAGAGCCACACCATTCCTAGTAATCAGCAGAGGGCAGGTACTGCTTCTTAATACAGTCTCAAGCTTGTTCTATCATCCCTTCGAGGGGAAAAATCTATTTTTGATTCTGCTCTTGAGGTCTCATTTTGATCAAGATCTGTGCCTGTTCTGGTTTTGTTTAGCAAGGGGGGGCCTAAGGTGGTAGCTTCTTGGGGCAGCTGTCCAAAAGGAACTGTCATAGTTCAGCCCCAATCGGGACCAGACTACGCAGTCTCTTTCCCGCTCCCCCCACCCTCCGAAAGAATAGGGGGAGAAATATAAGAAAAACAGCTCGAGGTTTGAGATAAAGACGGGGAGGAATCCTTAAAGTTAC
>WHYT01017191.1:353141-375479 GCA_009806455.1 Tetrax tetrax | reverse complement strand
GCATCCTAATCAGGGCACGTGGCAAACCATTATCGAGCAAAATCTTCTGCATTTGCATATGATAGAGCCACACCATTCCTAGTAATCAGCAGAGGGCAGGTACTGCTTCTTAATACAGTCTCAAGCTTGTTCTATCATCCCTTCGAGGGGAAAAATCTATTTTTGATTCTGCTCTTGAGGTCTCATTTTGATCAAGATCTGTGCCCTTTTTCATGGCCACTGTTTGGCAGAGCATTAACACATTTACCAGTTAATGATTGTTAGAACGATGTATATTAAAATACGCCAACACATAAATGAGTCTCACCCTATAAATACTTCTGAAATAATCTGCTTGGTTAAATGCTTCTTAATGATATGACTCCCTTTAAATTATACCTCCTTATGCATCTACCGCCGTGGCTAGACCGATACTGGTCCACACGTATGCAATTATCAATTGCAATTAAGAGAATATAAAATCCTCTAAGTGGGAGTTTAAAGCATACTGATAATTTTTTAAACAATAATTTCAGAAAGAAACAACAATAAAAATGTTAGTTGTGTAGATTAATATTCTAGAATGACAATAAAGAAGAGAAATACATAATGTGGAATAACGGAGGCACGGCAGGAAGAGGTAGAGGACTCTCACGAATCTTTTACTCTTCAATCTCAACTTTAAAGGTAGTGACTTTCAATACATGGACAGAAATTAGCATACAATCACTAGTTTTGTACATAAAAACACAATCATTTAGCCTGCTTAGTATTCTTGTCAAGGAAGAGTGACTTTCTAAGTAAATGCAAATAAATTACTCTTACTCAGGTAATGCTTTAAAGACCCACCCCCGAGCTGTGTGCCTTTGTCACACAACTACGTACAGATTTATGGATCTCATCAACTCAGTCCCAGCAGAGTTCAGAGAGGAAACTGTTAGAAGAGAGTCATGAACACAGGAGGACTTGCTTGGCGCTCTGCTGTAGTAAATGAGAGGCTGTGAAGGCTTAACAATCTTATCGCAGGGGGGCTTGAAAATGGCTTTGACAGGACAAGAGAAGATCCAGCAGTTTGCCATACGGTAATAATACGTTGCCCTCTTCAAAAATAACCAGTAGCTAGATACATTACTATAAGGGGGAGGCAGAGATGCTGGTGAAATAGGTCTTCATGGTATGATTTTTAACTTCTGAATCCAGCCGGGCTGGAAGGTAAGGCAAGAAAGACTAACGGTCTGTGAAGAACTGAAATGATGGTGAACGCCTTCTCCTCTCCCAAGCAACTGCTTTTTTTCAGATTTTCAGTCACAGAGGCATAGAAGTTTTGCTTTTGTTTTGGCTCCAGGAAAGTGTTTCACTTTTTATGCTAAAATTCATATTTATCAACATAATGTTGTTACTGTCTTAGTATCTAACAACAGCTGTAGGATCTACCGGCAAGTTAGCATCTGGAAGACTTTCACTGCTACCTGTCAAATCTCTGATTGAGGCTGCAGGATCAGAAAATCCCATTTAAAAGAATTTTCATACCAATGTATAGTATTTTTAGAGACGTGCTCATTATAAGATCACCAATTACTTGAAAAGATTTCAAAACTTTCCAGTATTGCAGAGTCTTGCATTAGGCTGAGCTACAGTGGGACGAAAATGGTCTTTGCTCAGATTGCGGCTTGGTAAAAAGTGCTCGGTCTAGTTTCACCAAGGAGCTCTGGTGATAAATAACCTTGTTTTCCACAGAAAACGGCGAACCGAATGCCGTGCCCACAGAGGAAGCCTGAATCTGACCTCCTGAAGCATTCACGCAGCGTGACGGAGCGATGTAAGAATTTCAACCAACTTTCTGCGATCTAGCTAAAATGTTACCAGACTGGAGGAAATAAACATATTCTAAAAAACTGTCAGATGTAATACAGACACTCTAGAAACAAAAAAGGAGGATCTTCAGTTTAGCATTACCAATGTAGTTCCAATGGTTAACGACCATTCGGTGACAGCCAACCAGGACAGGCTGCTCAGAATTATCAGTACAGTTTACATATTCTGGATCCGGGGAAAAGAAACCAAAGAAATCACGTCTTTTTTTTTTTCCTCCGATGAAAGCAAGGAGCCATGAAAAAGCTATTCAGAGCTAAATTTCTGAGTTAATAGCTTATTATCGCCTATTATGTGGTTCTTTTCACAGAAACACTGGAGCAAAACAATTTACGTTGAAATACAAAACACTAGCTTCTGTTAAATATTTTTCAAATTTTCCTGAAACTATGATCATTTGTTGGTATCAAAATAGCCTCTAGAAACGCCAAACAAAGTTCCATTAAACCGAGCGTATTCATACAGTAGGGAATCGTCCCTCCCCAGGGAACTTGGGAGCTAGGACATGAAAGAAGACTGAAGAGGCAGATAAAGAGCTGTGTTTTGGTAACATGGGAATGGGGACAAAAGGAAAATTGGGACATGGGAATTAAATGAGCAGCTCACGGATGGTTAGAGGAGGAGTCAATAGCAAGCCCAGCAAATAATTCCAAATTCTTCATTGCCGTTACGGAGCACCCACCGATCCGACTCAAATCCCCTGCCATCGACATTTTTTTTTAATGAGTTTGATGGAAGAAGGACTTGTCAGATATCACAGCCTGGAGCTTTCCCCCATCCTTTGATATTTCTACACCTCATTACTATTACCTAACAACGATCAAAATCTGGTGTTTAGTTTGAAGCAAAATCTTCCGTTAGAAGAATTCTCATATGTATTTATTTTAGATAGAGCAATCTCTGAATAAAAACAACTAATCCCTATTATCTTCGCAAATTTTTTTTTTCACAAGCTCTTTTTCCTCAAATGATCTCTTGTTATTCTTCATCTTTGACAAATGAAATACTGGAAACTTTTTTTCCAAACCAGTCTATTTTGTTTCTGTTTTCCCCTCTCAAAGCCAAATAACATCTTTGCTCAAAATCTAATTAATACCATGTTTCGAAAAGCCAAGTGGTCAGCAGGCCTCACACAGGTACGTCAGCCGTGTTTATCCTATAATAGAATTACAGCATTGCTTCTTAAAGGTGTTTCTTTTTAAGTGTTTACGGGCTTTCATTGTAACCTCTTTTGACGATTTTTCTAGGGGATAATGTCAGATCTTTTACATTTTAAATCAGTGTTTCTTAAACCCAAATAAATTAAATGCCTACCCACAGCAATACCTGCTTGTATATTTGTTCCAATGGTAAAATCCCACAAATCAAAGACAGTTTGTAAATATTACTGAGAGAAAATGTCTGCCTTCCTTTTTGTTGTCCTCTCAATTATCTGTGAAACTGTCAACTGAATTGGAACATGTTCTTAGAGACAGACAAGTTTTCAGGCTTATCTAGCTGTATAAACACGACTAATTTTTTTACAATAAACATAAAACCAGAAGAGGGATTACATTTCTGTGCTTCTTTTTTAGTGAATTAGTGTGGTACTACAAACTAAAAATTTTACAAGGTTAAAAAGAAACAAACAAAACCCATCAAGTCCCTCCTCTGAGCCTACGGACATCTTTTTTTCACCTTTAATCTCAGTTTTTCGTGTCTTTTATTATCCATATATTCAATTATTATTACCTATCTATCTACATATTAGTATCTCTTCCTTTGCTATCCTAGTAAACTGTCTTTATCTCAACCCATGAGTTTTCCTTTCTTCCCAATTCTCTCTGCCATCCACTCTGGGGAGGGGGAGGGTGAGCGAGCAGCCGCACAGTACTCAATTGCCGAATGAAGTTAAACCACGACCACACGCCTCTGAAAAACCTCCACTGATCACCAGGGTCCTTTATTTGTTTAAAACTAGACAACCCACCTTTAGCAGTTATGAAGCAATTAAGAATGGATGTAACTATGAAAGTGACTGCGACTTATGTGTTTCCTGGACTACAGCAACAATGAGTGAAGATGGAAAGCAGCGCAACTACAAGGCCAAGGGAAGCAATTCCATCTCCGCAAAAGCACATCTTTATATATTTAAAAATATGCCTTACAACAACAAAACCAGTCCTAAGGCACGTGCCTTAATTCAGTCCACCCTGCGTGTCCCAGCACAAAGACATCTCTCACAGCTTGAATACGGGAAAGAATTTTGCCCTCAAACTCTGCATATACAAAATTAACTTGATTAATTTTTCACCTCAACAACGGGCTCTGTTTCCAACCGTCAGTTTTGCTATCTGTAAAGCACAGAACCTCCAAGAGTACTCTAAAACCTGACTATTAATACCAATTTCCTGAATCATTACTTTAGAGGCCGGAGAGAACAGGAGAAAGGACAACACAGACACTTCCCGAGTTATTCAGCGGAGAAGCCTAATCAGGGTCTTGCCCCAAAGCTTAAACACCACCATTTCTTTCAAGTTTTTATTACAACAGAGACTGAAATGCCCACACAGCCCTCATACACAGCACAGCGCCGAGGCCCCTTGCACCATACTGGTTCCAGGACAGCCAGCGCTGTCTCCAGCAAATGGTTTGTTTGTTCCAGCAGAGAACCTCAACGAACAGAGCAAATACTTCCCTCACTGCATATAAAAAATACTTTAAAAAATCCACAGCAGGGATCTGAGAGAAAAATGAACGACATAGTTTTAGAGCCCGCTCACTCCCGCAAGCTGATCTGAATTGTATTCCACGTCCGCGGCACGAAGAGAGCAGAATTTTGTCAGTCATGCTGCCGGCGGGCTGACTTGGCCAACGCCGCTGAACTTACTGGACTCCCAGAAACTGAGTACAACAGGCACGGAAGGCAGTATTCCTGCCTTCAGTGAGCTTGACAGGTAGTGAAAAAAAGACATTTCAATAACATGATAGATGCAGGTAAATTAACATTTAGATATTAATCTGTCCTTGGCTGTGTGTTTTATAAAGTATTCAAGTTACTAAAGGATAATTTGATACCATGAGCCACTCCGTATCTCAAACACAGAACCTACGGCCAGTGAACATATTTACCAATGAAAGATCAATTTTACTACATGGCCAATACCATATTAACTAATTAGGTCACGGATTAATTATCACATACTTAAATACCTATGCTGAAAATCAACTTAGGAAACATTGTAAAAATCAATACTGGAATTTCCAATAGCAAACATATGCAGATTTCTGCATATTTAACTAGTATTCTGTTATTTCAGGAGTGCCAGTAAATTAGAGGAAATTTTGTTTCACATTAATTGATGTGATGAAGCAGTACAAACAAAGTCCATCAGTTACAGTGAGAGAAGTAATTAGGCTGTCAGTTCCCATGCATTAGCAGCGCATCATATTCTTGTAACAAGTGGCGTGCATGATTATCTCTGATTGCAGCTATCTGCTTAATTTTTAATGAATGTCAGAGTAGGTATGCAGATTTTAATTGACAATGAAAACACGCACATTCAGGAGTTGTTTCCGACTTCATTAGTTAAACTTGTTGTGCTGTGTTAATGATCCTGAGGCACGCCGACGGAGATTTCGTAGCGTCTTACTGCACGCGCTCACTGTTACATACATAGATAGTGACAGCTACTGGTCAAACTGGTAAATATGCAGCGGACCAGCTGCCTTCTGACTCTGCAGTAAAGTAAACGAGAAACTACAGCGAAGCCGTAACACGGCAGGAGCCATACGCCGGTGCGGACAATGCGAGTGCTAACGAACTCCCAGAAAAGTTGTTAAGAGTGACAATAAGTAGCTCACCAGTAGTTCAAATGATTCCTTTTTTTTTTTTTTAATAATACAAATGTAAGATATCATTTGTTACACACCTCCATGGAAAGCTTCGCCTTGAGTGCTATCTGCATGCAAGAGGCAGAGATTTTACAAAACCCAGCCTATGTTGTAACTATAATGTCTTAAATACTACATTTAACCAATACTTATTTTTTTTTATTATAAGAATTATGAGGCTGGATACAGTAAGATAAAATTGGGTCCATTCTGTCCCAACGGGCAGACTACTTTACTCCACCAAATGTTTTTTCTCAGAACTAGATAATCTTATTTGATAGAATCATAAACTGAGCTCTTCCATATTATAGCAGAGATGGAGCAGATATAAAACACAGAATCACAGACTCATGGAATGGTTTGGGTTGGAAGGGACCAAGGGGCATTCATCCCCTCCACAGACGCTGCCGTTCCCTACGGGTGCCACAGTGCTCCGTGACTCCGTGCGGTGAATCGGTGCGGCCCTTCGACAGGAACCGGTGCGCAAGGACCGCGGCCTTACTGACGACGCAGTGCAGTTCGGATCGCTAGTGAAGACACGGCATCAGCGCAGCATCGTTAGTCACAGCGTACGCTTAGGGCTCTTCTATTTATTTAAACACATTTAATACAAGCATATAGAAGAAGGGACAGACAAGCAAAGGTCTATTTCCAGGGAAAATAATGAGGATGATATTAACATTATTTCGTTTTATTTCTCTGCTTGCATGCGTGGACCGACACCCCTTTGATAGTTTCACGTTCGCGCTAATGTTTTCTTTGCCATCTTTCATTTGCGAGCCTTGTGGCACCTAAAGCACCCTGGGCGATAAACAACTTCCTGACATTTGTCAGCGAGAAAAACGGGATCGCGCTCAAACGCTGAAGGACCAGAGGCCACAGCCCCGTTAAAGTCACACTCCGTTTAACACCCCTCCCACCGCTCTCACGCCTCCCCATTACTTGCCTTTTCTCTAGGAGGCACGGTGCCAGGCTCCGCGCGCGTTGACGCAGCCCTTCAGGGAACGGGTTCCAGCCTCTTTTGCTATGTCATTCTGCAAATTGATGTTGGAATCAACTCAGTCTTTTAAAATTCATGAATTTAATTGATGTCACCTCCTGTTCCCCGTTTCGCCGGACTCGGAACATTCATTTAGTGTTACTGGCCACAGCTTTTGCTCATTGATAGCAGTAATCAAAAATGAACTGTGGGGTTGTTGGTTTTTGTTTGTTTATTTGTTTTCTCTTATCGCACATTGAAGAAATAAAAGCAAAAATCACATTTAACATGCTGCCAGATGCATATTTTAGAATTATTTGTTACTGTATAAGGTTTTTCCAAGCTATCCTACAGAAACAGGTACCCAATCTGTGTCTTACGGTATACTGCAGCTGGCATCGTTATTTTCTAGGTAAACTAGGCTTACTACAAGCGCAAGGGAATTTTACAGAATTATCGTTTTCTCATTGATTACGCAAATACCTTCCTGAGACACAACTCACCAGAAAAAAAAAGTGAGATTACTTTCTCCTACTCTATTTCATTACACTTTTTTCTCATCCTCCTTTTTTTTTTTTTTTTTTCCCTAGAAGGTGTGGATCACTACAAACCTCTGCGTACAGTTGAGCAAAGAGCAAGATTTTATCAGGTGATCCAAAAGTGGAGATATTCCAGAGCATTTATCTTGTCTGGAAACATTTCCACACTTGCATGCCCAAAGATGAGATGCAGCTCGTTAGCAGGACAGCTCGGCCACTCTAGTGCCTTCAGAAATCACAGAATCATGGAATGGTTCGGGTTGGAAGGGAGCGTTAAAGCCCACCCAGTCCAACCCCCTGCCAGGAGCAGGGACATCTCCAACCAGATCAGGTTGCTCACAGCCCCGGCCAACCTGGCCTGGAATGTTTCCAGGGATGGGGCATCCACTGCCTCTCTGGGCAACCTGGGACACTGCTCCGCCACCCTCAGTGGAAAAAATTTCTTCCCAATATCCAGTCTGAATCTCCCTCCCTCTATTTTAAAACCGTTACCCCTCGTCCTGTCACCCCAGGCCCTGCTGAAGAGTCTCTCCTCACCTTCCCTGCAGCCCCCTCTGGGCACTGGGAGCCGCTCTCAGCCTGGCCTGTACAGCTACACGGGCACATTACCGGGACAGCGATGCCTCAGCTGGTAGATGGGATCCTTTTGAAGACCTAAGGTCTTGACCCGCCAAGGGAAGCGTACGGGGTGGATACACTCCTCAGCGTAGCGCCCGTCTGTGGATACGAGAGTTCAGTGGTGATGCTGACACGGTGCGGCTGAACCCTTGCTTACGGCTGGCAGTGATGACTCGGGAAGGGCGCTGGGACTCGGTGTCACAGCATTCTCAGTTTCTTCATAATGAAGTAAAAAATTCAGACAGTCCAATTACAAAGCAGTATATCAGGCAAAGGTAGACTTAATGTGATCAAAACAACTTTTCTCTCTGCAGTGATAACACAACAGAAACAGTTTGAAGAAAAATGGAAATGCAGCTACTACATAAAACACGTTATTTAAGTAAACAGAAAATATGATGTAGGAGCCCAGTGGGAGATACATTGGAATTTAATCGTAGACTACAAAAAAGCTTCAGAATTTCCCAGAAAAGGTTTTAGAGAGAAGATATAAACAAATCTCATCAAATTAATCTCTTCATTGTTCCTAATCTCCCATGCTGTCATAAGATTACCAACGCTTGATCTCATATCAGATATTAAATTTCACCCCTACACAGTGGCTCTTTGGAGAAAGGGGTTGCTTACTGGCAGATATAATAGAACAAATGGTATGAAATTTTTTGGTACTTTCTAGTTTGAGACTTTTCTCTCCTAGCCCGTTATTAAGTAGCCACAGGAGCTCCTGTGAAGGAGGAACTGATGCAAAGAGCATCACGGCTGGAAGACACCGGCCACGCTAAATAGCAACTCATCTTCGGAGCATGAACAGAACTGTTGCGTTCGACGCAGAACGGGTCCAGGACACAGGTGTGGCTTTCACACCTTTACCGTGAAGGCTTTGGATTACAAACGCGACGCAAGATGGGCGGCAACAGCATCTTTATGGTCTGTGTTGTTAACCCTCCCTTTTGTGTGAACAGCTCAAGGTGGGAAGACCAGACCTGAAGTTCTGTGATGACCTAGAAGGTTTTAGGAATAAGATAAAATGGTAAGACACACACCACACCCCCCTGCCCTGGCCTACACTCCCATATACCCCAGAAAAGCCTGCTTTAAACGTGGTTTTAGTCCTCAATTTCTGGAAACGGTTTACATTTGCATTGTTCTCTCAACTGTATCTCCTTAATCTCTTTCTTTTTGCTTTAATTCTACAACGTTTTTAGTTTAGGAGCACAGCATTTTTGCAGCAGTGCCCCGGGAAGCCGCCTTTGTGCCTGCAGGTTCCGGGAGAGCTCACTGCGAAGTGAGAGTGATCACCAGGAAACGAAGCCAAACGTGAAGAACAAAAACAGACAAAGATAAGGACCACGGAGTTCTATTTTTTAAAACCCACTCCACCGTTTGAAGTTTGGATGAAGCATAAATCTTCAGCCTAACAGGACCGGGTGAAGGCCCCGCATGCGCTATCTCTGCTGCACGACTGGGCTGTCCAGCTGCGCTCAGAGGAGAAATTCAGTGCCCCAGAACAAGCAGGTTTTAGATGAAGCCTTGCTCTGGCCCACAGCTGACAACAGACGCAGTGCTAACAGACAGGCGGGACTGTTTACAACAAACCTAAGCCTAACGTGTGCAGCACGTGTGTACGCGCTGCGCTTTGCAGTGTTTAGTTTATTCTAACAGCTGTTTAAGGAGCGTGAAACACCCAGCTGTACTTTACAAAAGTATTCCGCGGTTTTCGGAATCACTTAAATACCTCAAATTGGTACTTCTGGGGAGTTTCACCTGTGGAAGATTCTCAGCTTAGTCACACGAAATTTCAGGTGGTAATACGGAAATAGCACCGGTCTGCTCACCGCAGCTCACGGACTGTTGAATGTATTTCAGTTCAAGAATCCGAAATGCATGATTAAGTCAGACTCCCGTTTACCCACACATCGTATTTTCACAGATCCCTGGGCGCCCTGGTGGGACAATCACTCGGTTTTTCTCTGCTAAAGCAGGCAAGGTTGGCTTATTGAGTTCAGCATTTTTCTGCTTTACACTTTTTAAACAGGAGCTTGTGGTCTGCAATTTGCAAAACTTCACTTTCAAAGACTGTCGATTAACCACAGAGCTTCAGAAAGTAAAGACCTGAGAAATCTCCCAGCAGGACCAAAGAATCCTCAGCTTGCTTTCACAGGTACGGTCCCACATTTCCCAAACACAGGGAGCAGAGCAGGATCCTGGCACACAACAGTGCCCAAATCGTTAGGAGGTGAGAACATGCTCAGCAGTGGCTGCACAGTGGGCTATCAGCACTTGGAAAATATTTTTTTTCCAGTTTTGGTCAAAAAGCGTCTGACCCTATACGCAGTATTTCCTCACATCACTTGGCTGAAAACGTATAACCAACAGAGCAGCTTCATGAAGTAACTTTTTAACCTATCCTAGCACTTGATGAAGGAATTGGATTTAAACAGAAATAAATCTAGGATTCTCACCACAGACACTACTAAAGATTTGCTGTAATGAAATCCCTCAGATAAAATGGGCTCACGTGAAAAGCATCAACAACTGCAAAATACCGGGGTTCAGACAAAAAAGAAGAGAAAGGCGGTGAGGCAGCTCGAAAATTCCCCTTGTCTAGCCTCAGAGCTATAACTACCTATGATCATGGTCACCAACTCTATGCTTCCATTTCGAACCTGAAAAAGTCCTAGGCAAAAAAAAAATACTCCTCTGACGTAACAAATAGAAAATATATTGTTAGGGGAATATTTTTAAGTGTCAATGTGCAAATGATTTAAAGGCAGACAAAACTAAGAATCGCTGTGTCTAGGCACGGAATGGGAGTTTTTAGAATAACTGCTTAAGCAGTATGAAATACCCAGATAGGCGTTTTCGAGTACAGGAAAGCATCAGAGAATGAGGGGGGAGGAGGGAGGGAAGGATGGATCTTGCGATGGATCCTGAGATCAGCTTGACTTGAGCCCTGTGCCAAAACCCCATCACCCTAAGAGCAAACGGCTATTCAGTCAGCTGGAGTGAGGTGTTTACTGCTTGCACCTCTCCGGGCATTTGTTACAGAAAACCGTGGGGTTTAATCACAGGAGTACACTGGGCAGCTGGATTTCGGTGGATGGCCGAGCTACCAGCGACTGCACGCCTGCAGAGACGAACCGCAGAGCCAGGACCGGAGCAGGGACTCTGCTGGGGCGCGTTTTGAGTGGGAAAACGGAGAAAGCCTGCTGAAATGGAAAGAGCAACGCCAGTTAGTATTGGTTGAGGTTCTAGCTCTAGATGGGTGGTTTTTTTCTTCTTTTCTTCTTTCTTACAAGGTTACTAAGAAAAGCAATTACTGAGAATATAGTCCAACGAAAACAGCCAAGGAAACAGTGCTGTTTCCCTCCTCCCTGAACTCCACACTGTGATACAGTTTCCAGAGCTCAAAGTGTACCAGCAGCAAATTATTCATTTGTGACTCCACTTCAGATAAGAGTGAATATTTTGTCATTAAATAAACACTGGCTAAGGGGCAGAAAACAGCAGAACTGAGCTGGCTGAAGTTTGCAGATGTCAGGTAACACATCTGCAAAGCAATAATTGCATGTGGGAAGCAATAATGTCATCTCCTGCTACACACGGCTTTGTCCCAAAGCACTTAGGCAGGAGAGCTGAATGTTGTGGAAAGCTTATTGAAAAGCTCCATTTAACAGGCAACAAAAATAAAAATAGCAGGGTGCCAGGCAAAAAAATGTGCGTCTTTTTCTAGATTGTGCTTATATTATGAGTGCAGGTAAGAACAGTAATAGCCAATAAAATAAAGCGATATCAACAGTGGATACAGAGACATGGGAATCCTTTCAGCTGATGACATTTAGTCAATCAAATCCATAGCTTCAGGGTGTCTTTAGAAGGGCAAGTGGGCAGAAGCCTAATGCATACTTCCCTTTGCTCCTCATCTCTTAGTTATTTTGGACAGCCATCAGTATCTCGGGTACGATTTGGTACATCGAGAAGCACCCCAGTAAGTGAGGGGAGTTTTCTTTATTGCAATTTAGATGGTAGGCAAATAGGTAACAGGAATAACATAACTTGGGTTATGCATCTCAAAGAAAGGACACTCCTTGACCAATTATTTAGGAACAGTGAATTGACAATTACGAAAACACTGCCGAGAGCAATAAAATAAAAGGATGAGCCTCCAAAGGTAAAAAAGGACAAAGAAACCAAACCTCAAGGAACTTCTACATCACTTGATTTTCTGTTGGGTAAATTCCTGTTTCCCCCACGGCGACAAATATTGCAGTGTCCTAAAACATCACACATTTGCTGCTGCTGCTGGCAAGTGAAGACATCTTTAACGGGAATGGGTACCGGAGATAAGCTGCGTGCCCTGGTGAGGGTAACATTTCCCTAAACAGAGATGCTATAATTTCAAACAGATTCAATACTTTATCAGCCAGCTCTTGGATACCCGTGGGCTCTTTTGTCTTGCTCTTCATCCCTTTTTCAGAATTTTTTCCCCCCTATTTCCATACCTGGTTAGACCTAGGTTTACTGATACAGATTCTCCAGCCTCATCATTTGTACTCCACAATCATAAGGAATCTAAACCCAACTTTATTTTCTTTCGTATTCACAGTTATTTTCACTTTCTGTGTATGAACTACATCCAAATGCAGGTGTTTGTCGTTAGTATCTGAATCTTCATTCTTTAGACTTATTGTATTAGACCAAATTTTGTTCTGCTAAAATCACCCACAAACATATCAGTTCAAAATAATGAGCGTAAAATTTGTTATTTTGTGAATCACCAGACTAAAATAATCCCAATTCTCTTACTTTGTTTAGAATTGAATTCCTGAGTATCTACAAGCTTCCTTCAGTAGCAGGTTAACCAGACAATGATCCCTGACATCAGAAAGCACTTCAAGTGGGATTTCTGGCTTTAAATAATCCCTCTAATGACAAGGCACTGGAGCCACGGAAACATAACAAGTGTTTATAGAGGTTTATATGTACTAAAAGCTGATTGAAGACCCTTCTTTATGTGAAAAATGTATGATCAGTTCACTTAGTTTCATAGAAAATTCATATAGGAATATCAAATTTGTTTACCCTTAAAGTGAAAATATTCTGATGGTTCATTTTGTCCTGTTAAGCTGCATTCAAAATTTACATAAATCCTCCAAATTTTTAACGCATGAAAGAAAATTTGTAGAGATTAAACAAATGTATTTTAATATGTTCAAGTCAAACACGTCTTTACAAATATAGATCCTGCAAGAGTAATGAGGATTCACAACAGAGGCTGTAGGACAGTGCTAGACCCAGGCTCCTTCAAGCTGAAGTTCTCCTTTGAACACGATCTTCAGGAACTGCACTTTCCTTTGAACATCACGAGGAGAGAGCTTCGTCTCTTCCCAACACTGTCTGAAACAGCACATCACATCCTGTAATGTCCATTTTAGTCCAGGAAGTCTAAATAATTCTATAATTCTTAACCATATTTGTGAAGTCATGGCTGTAATTTCAGAGGATTTCTCACACGAAAAGCACCAACAAGTAAGCAGCTTTTAATTTATTTCTGGTACTTAAAATCTAATGAAGATAATTGGTTGAAATTACAGAATTTATCTTAGGAAACACCACCAATTTAACGTGGCAGACTGATCAGACTTATCATATGTATATTTTTTTCAATTTAAGAGGTTTTCAGTTTAAACAAATAGCAGTTTAGAAAAGTCACTTCCATCAGTAAGGAGGAACACAGAGACCTTCCTACTTCATTTCTGAGGTTCAGAGGTCTCTAAAGAATTCAGAACTCTGAAATTTCATACAAATATCGGTATTTCAGAAGTCCAGATAGAGTGAACTGCCTAAAGTTCATGGCATATTTAGAAGTCCTCTACTCTGACCTGAGCATGGCAAGGGCAAAAATTAAATTCCTTTTAAGTCTTTTCCTCTTCACTCTTTACCTCTGTAACGTGGAAATGCGGGGGAGCTAAACTTTCCCTGGTTTTTTATGACATTGTTAATTGAATGCATACGCCAAATCACAGAATCATAGAATGGTTAGGTTTGGAAGGGACCTTCAAAGGTCATTTAGTCCAACCCCCTGCAAGGAGCAGGGACACCCCCGAATTAATACACCAAGGTAACACAGCCATCTCGGTGCTTGTTTTCATGTCCAGACCAATACAGGCAATCTGATTTAACTATTACTGAAGTAGTATCCTGCAAAATAACAACATATTTTAAATCTGTCAGACTTATACCTTTCAAAGATAGACGTGAGGGTGGACGATGCTTGGAGTTCAGGGTGTTATTTCAGTCGTTTTGGTGTCAAGGAAAAGACTGGAGATTTATTATAGAAAATGTAGGTGTTACTCTCCGGATGGCTGCAAGACATTACAGCTTTGAAACATCCTTCCCCTGCACCTTAGAAGTAATCCTTGCACACAGAATTCTTGTTTTCAACTTCTAGGCACGTGCAGGTCATGGGTCAAGGTCTAAAAATGAAATTAAAGGTCTGAGCCAGATCTGGCATCTGTTTTTCAGCTGTTCTGGAGTATAAGCAATGCTTAGTTTTAGATGGCCGCAATTCTTCAATCTAATTTTGCCTCGGTGCTGTTGTGAGGAAAAAACCATAGAGCTCCTGCCACTGAGCACACAATGAAGAAATTCCTTCTGACTCAGATCAACCATATCTACGTCGCAAACAAATTACAACAAAGGGCAACTGCAGAGTGAGAGGAGGGGTGGCAGCTCGCCCGTACCGACGAACATCTCTGACGCAAACCAGCAATTGGTACGGCACTGTCACCAGGTGCTAGGAGGCAAAAAGTGCAGGAGAGACTCTTTCTTCACCCTCTTTCTTGAGGTGGGGCTTGTCCTCTGCAGCCTAGCCCTTCTCCTGAGCTTTTTGAAGAAAACAGTGCTAAATTTGAATATATAGTCCAGAAAAAAAACAATGTTTCTTTTGTTTGGTGAAATATTTGACCAAAAAAAAAAAAAGCCACCACAACCCCCAACAAAGAAACACAGGTCTTTAAAAGTAAGGGATGAGACTGATGTGAAATTATTAAGAAGCAATGATGAGACCACCCACACACGGGAGAGATCACCCATGTACGATTTGGAATACCAGCGAGCCATCGTGTAAGAATAGCTTTTGATAACTAATAATCCCTGTGTGAAAGGCTCCTTATCCAATTTCAATTCTGTTTTGCCTTCTCTCCTTCCACGCATCCTTTCCTAGTTTAGAAAGCAACTTTCACAGGCAATAGGAAATATTCCAGTGAGTTTCATGTATCTAATGAATGCTGATAAGTTATTTTTCTGCCCTACTGGATACCTGGAACTGAGCATCACTCTGAGAGCAAAATAAAAGAGAGAAGTTCATTCTATTCACAGATATTAGCATTGAAATTCTAGTCTGCAGTTACAGAGAACTATGCTGTAATAGTTATTTAAAATTTATATTATTTCTGTTGCAGATACAAACTTTTTCTTCGAGAATTTCTAAAAAGACGAAAACGGCAGAAAAACTTTCCAGAGCCATGGGTCAGTAAACCAAACTCTACTGAAATTCATTCAAAACTCCCACTGTTTCACTTGAGAGAGAGAACTTTTTTGAGCAAGCAGCACAGTAATACACACGTTCTGTACTTGAGGTGAGGAGCAGAGACAGCCGTTAGCTTGCTGCCTTCCGTTCCCTTCGTCAGCGGCACCACGAGGGTCAGCCAAACCCCCACGTTTCGGTGTCGCTGCGGTGTGTTTGTTCAGCAAAAACACATGTATGTCTGCATGCGTTCCATTTTAATGCGGAAGAGAACTTAAAAGGAAGGATATCTAAGAGTTTACTACTTCACACATCCTCTCACCTGCTTTCCTTTAACCAAACAGCAGAATACAATTCGTTAGCTGCTTTTCGAGCTAAAACTAAATGCCTGATTTAACAAAGATTGGATGAAAATTTCAGCTAATGTGTTACAGGCCAGCAAACAAACTGTACCTATTTCTGAATACGGGCCTTCAGCAGCAGGCAGATCAAATCTCCCCATTATGGAACCAGGCTGTCAAGCATGCATATAAAGAGAAAATACCCAAGTGTGGTCATGGCGATTAAATGCAACACAATTATGAGATTTGATGGACAAAATCTACAATTCTGAGGGCATGAGGTACATTTACATTTATGCCTACCACCATTTGTGCGATATATTTCCACATAAATATAGATTCAAAAGTAAGATTAGTGATGCTTTACTCTCATAAAGGATTAAACTACCCGCCGGTGAAAATTTGCAATGAGCCCGTCGCTTCTGTAAGCGAGGCGAGTCAGAGCAGCACAACCGAAACCGAGGGAGCTATAATGGACGCACAAGAAGATGACCCAGACCAAAACCCTTAAGAGAGCTGTTGAAGCGGGACTAGTAAAGCCTGTATTCTTTTTCTTTTCCTCTCAGAAACTCTCAGATCAACTGCTATTGCCAGAAAGAGGAAAAGCTGTGTTGCCAAAGTACCAGAAGACAATACCAGCAAGATGAGGTCGTATCAGTGTCAATAAAATCTTCATAAAAGACTTTAAATGCAAAATAATAGCATAAAACTACTAAGTCATTAAAGTCAGAAGCAACACAGTCGGGAAATGACATGCAAATTATAGTTCAAACCACGCATTTGTCTGTGAAACCTTGCAAAATACATGTTTTTGCTCAATTGCTGAAAGATTAAAGCAGAAATGCATTCTCCAGGATTTTGTTTAAGAGATTTGTATTGAAAATTAGTAACTGAAGATCAGGCGATAGAATCACTCAGTATATGTTTGCTAAGCAACACGTGTTGGTACCAGAGCCCAGACTGGAAAAATGTTTCTTCCACAACGAAGCTATACAGAAGGAAAAAAAATCGACATGAAGAACACATTGGGAACTACATGTTGTACAATACTCTTGCATCAATTCGAAACAATGTTAATATTGCTTAAGGGTTTATCCTGTTACAACAATATCTGAACACTTTCACAAAAAAAAAAAACCACCCCAAAACCCAGCACTATGGGAAATTCACAGGGTTGTGACATTTTCTCCTTCTCAGAGGGAACAGGTTCTTACCAGCATGTTTTTGTTACGAGGGGAATGGATGTAAGACTAGAAAAGACTATTCACAAGGCAACAGCCACTTGAGGCACTACGATTTTCAAAAAATACATATTTATATTACATACAACACAAAATGCTGCGTTCTTGATGTTTCGGAACAGTACACAAATGCAGAGTTGCTGTTCTCTCAAAACCTGACTGTGAGAGAAGAACTAACTCCACAAGGAAGGCGATGCCGTGTATAAAAGGTTCAAGCAAATTATATATGAAGAAATATAAAATATACCCTCACAGCAAAAACAAATGCAGGGAAGGTAACATTACAAGCCGGCTCATCGGGGCACTGTTTGTAAATTACTAGTTTAGTTATCCTTAAAAATAATCTGTGTGAACGAAATTAAATCTGTAGGTTGTTCAGAAGCTTATCACGACGCTCGGTGACTGTTTCTGATGTGACAGGCACCCTGGTATTTTTTATGGTGGTGTAATTTTCTGTTCCTCAGGAAGGGATGGATGGGATGAAAGATGAGGTATGCAAAACTCCTGCGTGCTACTGTATACCAGAAACTCACTGTGAGGTCTACCACTCCCCAACAACACTTCTGTTTGAATATTTGAAGATCCTTGAGTGGTCGACAATGTGAATAGCAAGTCATGAACAAAGCAAGCAGCTACACAAAATTAAAAAAAAAAAAAATTGCAAAAATCTTATTTTCACTTTCTAAAGAACAGAAAGTGAGCCCCTACTTCTACTCTCCTTCAGTTTCTCTCCTCTTTTATTTTTTTTAAAGTTTTTGTTAGTGTGGTTGCTGTTGTAATTACGCTCTCAGTGAGGGTAACTGCAGATAAATGACAGACTGAATCACCTCAATGGGGTTTCAGAGGCTGCGGACACACATTCCCCTGTTAAAGCCACAGACAACGCACAGCACTGCAGTTTCTTTGGTTGAGTAGTCTGGGAATTTTTCAATATAGAAGAATCAACAGTAATCTAACTGTGAATTTCAGCCAGTTCATCTTAGCTATTTTGTCTCCCAGTCACACGTGGCTGAATAAAAAAAATCTGGTTTATGACCCTGTAGCACCTCGTGAAGAAACGTATACGTTTCTCCTAGAAAGTCAATATTTTTAAAATAAGCTTTCTTCTCCCACAAAACCAAACATGAGCAGAGATCAAAACAGATCTGTGCATCATTTAGTTATCCATGTCTTCTATTTCAATTCGCCACACTTGGCATTTTATTGCCTGTCACTTCTCCTAGTCCTCTGCAGTTGTCTTTCAGGAAGCGTATAAATCACTGACGAACTTCTCTGTAACTTCAGCGTACCTGGGAGCCCTGTCATCAATCATAATTAATGAGTCACTATGAGCGGTACTGTGCCCGCTAACCAGTCTTCGCAGTGCCATCGGCACGGACCACGTCTGGATATTGAAAGCCAGGAGAGAAATTTAAGAAGAGCAGAATGCAGTGAGGAACGGGAAGAAATAGGGAAAAAAAATAAATATTAGTTAACTTGAGTGATGTCAAGACATTCAGCACTAATGAATATTAGGAACTGTTACTCTAATTTGAGCCCTTTGAGACTGTGTAGTATAAAGACACAAACTTGTAAACTTCAAGAATACATGTGCGTTACTTTAGCTGTCACTAGTGATCATAATCTATGGAATGTAAGAGGATAATTTGCCAATATTGTAATGAATAACAATACAGATTGCTGCTATCTAGTGTTCACCTGGATCGGACTACTGACTTGCATTTGTGTAAGCTATCTACAGTGCAGTATAATTTACTATGTTAAAAAGTCAAGGAGTGTAAAGATGAAATATATTTTATTTTCCATGGTAAGACTCTCAGTTATCCAGGAAGGATACACAACATAGATGACAGGTCAAGGACCAAAATTACCAAAAGTGCACAGATTTCACAGAATACATACACTAACACTCTTTATTGGCAGCACGCTGTGGGTACTGGAGTGAACTGGACAATAACGCAAGGTAAATCTATTGAAAAAAAAAAAAAGTGGTAAATTGTTCGACCTGTTTCCGTTTGAAACGTATGACATATTTTTTGAAATGTTATGGCTGTATTCCAAAAGCTACCATTAACCCGCACTACAAGTTGGGCAGAAGATATTTTTGGCCCTTTGAAAAAACCTAATTGACAAGATAACTTTTTTTTTTTAAAGCACCATGTTTTTATTGAAAATAGTGCAAAGATTCCATCAATCTGAACTGTAATCCCTCCTATTGCTTTAAGACCCCCTAAAGCTAACACGGCACCAATGCAACTTTAACCCCTGTCCCAAACAGTGCTAGAACCAAACCAAAAGCTTCACTTTTCAAAAGTGTAAGATCTAGAACAATATTTGAGCCTATTTTCAATTTATACTTTTTCACACTAAAAATAACTCATGAAGGAAACGGTAAAGAACAACCCTTCTCCTGAGCTGAACTTCTGTACAATCTGCCACACCTTCTGATTTCTCCACGAAGAAGTTCCACTCCAAAAGAACAAATAAAGCCGGTTTATGCCATTATACACTCAAAACGTCACGCTAACCACACGTTACTGCCACATCCAAACAAACAATCCACACGCCAGAACATCGTCTTGGACAAAGCACGGCACAGCACTGGGAAATGCCATGCTTGTTAAGGTGACAGCGTACAGTACGCTATTTCAAAACACCAAATTATGACATGCTTGATAATAGAGTCTCTGCTTGGAAATCAAAATAGAAAAAAGTCACCTGCTCATATATAAAGAATTTTCCCTCTGCCCTCATCCTCCCTCATCCAAATGATTGCTAACCGTTCCCTGGGTTGGCTGGGAGTTGGGAGCAACTCTTTACCCGTCGTATTCCCTTGTTCAGCCTGAAATGGCTGACGGCTGTTATGTGTTACTGCGGTTAGAGCACCAGTGCTGCTGAGAGCGGGCTTCCCTGCGTGCATCTCTCCGTGTTTGATCTTATAATTATTTTTCCTAAATCCCTCTTAATTACATCTGTGCTTTTTCCTTAAAGAGAACAGATTGACAAGAGGTGACTGAGACCAGAAGAAAATGCAGCTCCGCAGCTAAACGGGGATATAATGATTACTGATAATAATTAATAAAACAAAGCATTGGTGGCTCTAAAGAACCTGGAAGCTAGAAACTAAAAATATGCCTTAATTGTAAACAAAATATTGCATGTGGAAGTCACCGGTTGAGAACTGGGCAGAGTCAGCTTCCAAAGTTCAACAGCGCTTTTTAAAAATGTGCATTTTAGTCTTAATGAGATTAAAACAAATTAAAGATGAATTTGTATTACCTTTTAGGTTCTGCTCAGTATGCTACTCTTGTCCTAGGCTAAAGTACAGCTCCCAGATTATTTTTTTAATGTAAATAGCCATGGATTCATGGATGTACACACATGCATTACGCATATTTAAATTGATTTCTCTTAAATTACTGGAAAACAAAATTTTACAAAAGCAAAACTCAACAGAAAGCTGAAGAAAAGGAGGCTCAAAAGATCAGCCTCCAAAATATTCAGCCTGGAGCCCAGTTCACAACTGGGGGAATAGTAAAGCGAAGAGAAACAGACCAAAGGTCTTCAGAGCTGCATCCTCAGTAGTACTAAACAGGCTCTGCTAAATCACTCCATTCATAGAATCACAGAATCATAGAATGACTAGAGTTGGAAGGGACCTTCAAAGGTCAACTAGTCCAACCATTCACCGAGTTTGTCTCTATTTTGGAATCACAGAAGGGTTTGGGGGGGAAAGAACTGTTTAAAGCCCGCCCAGTCCAACCCCCTGCCAGCAGCAGGGACATCTCCAACCAGATCAGGTTGCTCAGAGCCCCGGCCAACCTGGCCTGGAATGTTACGCTGCTCTCTGTTAGCAAACAACTACACTGACCTTCAGGAGGACATAATGAAGAAGGCAACAAAATAAGAAAATAATTTAAGAGCAATTATGAAGAATCTTATATGAGCTAGTTGTTCTCCCACTTTCAAAATCAGTTCACCCATTCTTAGCAAGAGATCTCTCAAATGACAAAAAATCGTAGCCAAAATATTGCCAGGCACTAAGTAGCTATGTCTTTGACTGCACTGTTTACAAATCTGTAATAGCATTTCTTCCATCAGTTCTGCAGTTTCCATCCATACACTCAATTTACAAAATGAAATAAATTGCTTACCAACTTGTTACAAAGACCTCTTCAAAAAAGATCATCCAGCATATTGGCTATTATGGACCACCCTCTAAAATTTGGACAAAAATAATAAAGTGAAGGGGAGAGTTTGCGTGGGAAAAAAAAAAAAGATTCTTAAGAAGAACTGATAGGGAAAATTTTAAAGAAACACATCTCAATTACAACTCAGTCACTGACTGTCTCTTCAAGGTAATGTACTATCAGTTAATGAAACTGTTTTTTTAAAACATCAATGTGAAAAACTAGCCATTTTTCAAAAGCAAAGTTAAGTGGAATTCTGCACAGTATCCCGCATAACTCTGGTAAAATGATCTGTAGTTTCTGAAATCAGAGCAAAAAAAAGATTCCCTGTTTCTCTAGGTAGGACACTGCAAAGCAATTGGGAAGTTGATTTCAAGAGGTCCAGACCATCTGAAGAAGCTCAGAATTACGTCACTATTCCACGCGGGTGATGAGTCTTGTCTTGCTCAACATCCCCCAGGTGTGAGCAAAGATTGAAACAATAGCCACAATAAAACTTTTCATATACAAAGCCTAGACTACATGTGAATAGTTGTCAGAGTTTAGCCCTACTCGGGACCAAGCTACGCAGTCTCTCACTCACTCCCCCCACCCGCCAAGGAAATGGAGGAGAGAAAACATAACAAAAATGCTCAAGGTTTGAGATAAGGAATGGGAGAGGTCATTGATGTTACCGTTACAGGCAAAACAGACTTGACTTGGGGAAAATTATTTAATATTATTAATAAAATCAAAGCAGGATAATGAGAAAGAGTATGAAACCAACTCCCCACCACCCCTCCCTCTTCTTGGCCTTAACTTTACATTCAATTATCTCCACTTCCTTCCGCCGCCCCGAGCGGCACAGGGAGAAGAGGGAATGGGGGTTGCGGTCAGTTCATCACACGTTGTTTTACGCTGCTCCTTCCTTCTCAGGGGAAAAACTCCTCGCACTCCTCCCCTGCTCCAGCATGGGGTCCCTCTGTGAAACTGCTCCGGCGTGGGTCATCTCTTCCACGGGTGCAGCCCCTCCAGAACGGCTGCCCCAGCGGGGCCTCCACGGGCCACAGCCTCCTTGGGGCACCCGCCTGCCCCGGCGTGGGGTCCTCCCCGGGCTGCGGGGGGATCTCTGCTCCTCCGGGGGCTCCCCGGGCTGCGGGGGGATCTCTGCTCCTCCGGGGGCTCCCCGGGCTGCGGGG
>WHYT01017191.1:303798-333633 GCA_009806455.1 Tetrax tetrax | reverse complement strand
CCGCCACGATTTCTCAAATATGATGGCCAGCGGCTTGGCGACTTCATCCGCCAGTTCCCTCAGGACGCGCGGATGGATCTCGTCGGGCCCCATGGACTTGTGCACCTTCAAGTTCTTTAAATGATCTCGAACCTGCTCTTCGAGCACCGTGGGCGGTTCTTCATCCTCGCAGTCCCTGCCTGTGCCTTGCACAGCTTGGGCGAGGAGACAAGAGCCCTTGTCAGTGAAGACTGAGGCAAAAAAGTCATTGAATACCTCAGCCTTCTCCACATCCCTCCACATGTCTGAGGTTTTCTGGAGTTCACGATCTCCTTGCTGCTTTCCTCCAAAGGACATTAAGGATCTTCCCAAGCATCTACTCAGATGTACATCTGCTGCATCATCTGTGTTCAGGTGTCCCCAGACCCTGCCAGAGGAGATGGTGTAGAGTTGGTAGACTGGCTGTGTAGTCCTCTGTGTAGAAGGGAGATGTGGATGAGCTTTAGCGGTACGTTACAAATTACAGTGCACTTCACGTAATTAATGGGAGGCACTGCTATTTGGATAGTGTTGTAGGGCAAAATAGTCTGGCCAGACAGTAGCTAGGCTAGGAACTGAGACAAAGCTGACCTGCTGGCAGATCTGATACCTGCACCCACTCAGTGACGACGAACCAGACGGAGACATTTTGCAAACTGCAGTACAATGGAAGGCTGCAGGAAACACCGCAAGAATTAGGACTGCCCTAAGGCTACACGTAAGATCTGATCACATCTCACTCCGCTGTAGCTTTGCTCACTGTTGTAGATGTTAATATAGCAGATTCTGAAGCTTGGGTTATCAAATCACACAGTAGGTGCGTGACTGCGTCACTCCATTTTCACTCACTGGAATAACCGTGTACTCGCTGCGGGGGTTCCCTTGCCCCCCTCCCTCACAAAGCAGGGGGTAAGCAGTCAACAGATCTCCCCAGATCTCCCCAGTCAGCAGGCTCAGCCGACGAGCGGCCCACAGCACTATCTAATCAAACATTTGAGCATCACAGTCTTAAAATTTGCTCAGACTGTGAAGGGCCTTTGATACGTTTGCTAAATTGTTTGTCCCTACCGCTGGCAATTTTAGCTGCGGACTTACTCTAGAGAACTTATCCCTAAAAGTGAAGTCACGGGAAATTTGGATGTTGACATTGGCAGGAACAGCACTGGTGCTAAAGCAGGAATAATAAGGATTATATATATATTACTGTTATTTCACCAAGTGTGAAACTGAATTCCCATGTGTCTGTTCCAATGGGAAGCCTTTTCCCCCTCACCTGTAGTACATCGTCTGTTCCCAAGTCGAGACTCCAATTACTTATTTTCAGCCCTTTTTGAATCTGTAGCTAATCTAAAAGCAAATATATCCTTAATTTTGTTTCTGTGTGAGAGCTGGGAAGCTAAATGTTGACCAAATTTCTAACTGCCAAAATGAATAGCATTTTACAACGTTGCCATAAGGGAAAGGAACGGGAAGAGGAGGCTCCGGGAAGACCTTATAGTGGTCTTCCAGTACCTCAAGGGGGCTACAGGAAAGGTGGGGAGAGACTCTTCAGCAGGGCCTGGTGTGATGGGACGAGGGGTCATGGTTTTAAAATAGTGGGAGGCAGATTCAGATTGGACATAAGGAAGAAATGTTTTGCACTGAGGGTGGTGGAGCAGTGTCCCAGGTTGCCCAGAGAGGCGGTGGATGCCCCATCCCTGGAAACATTCCAGGCCAGGTTGGCCGGGGCTCTGAGCAACCTGATGTGGTTGGAGATGTCCCTGCTCCTGGCAGGGGGTTGGGCTGGGTGGGCTTTGAAGGCCCCTTCCCACCCAAACCATTCCATGATTCTATGAAACCATCAGGACATATCCCTTCACCAAGCTACACAGGACTGAGGAGAAGGATAAAGTGTTTGCAGAAAACAGATCCAAACTCCTCTCCTCACAGTGTATGGGCCTATCTCTTCACGCAGGAAGGGTAAATACAAGGGGGGTGTGAAGATTGCAAGATCTCTGGTCGTATGGAAGAAGTTGCTAAAGGGATGCTCAAGCTGATGAGAATTACTAAAGTATCTTAATGTCTAAACAGCTAGTTATACAATTATCTCTGTAACTACTGCATCCACAAAATCATTTGCAAAACAAGGCCTTATTGCCTGCAGATTAAATGCAGCTCTGTGCTGTATTTTGACACAATCTCCGGGCAGCCTGAACTCTGCTACGCAGCCGTTCTACTCAGCCTTCACCATCCGACACCATCTCAGTCCCCAGACCTCCAGGCCCTGTGTGGGACTACCGCCACCTCGTTCTCTGGGAGACAAGCAGAAAGCAGAACTCTCTCCTTTCACCATTATGCATACCATTGCCACTAACAAGGACAGTGTCCTCTTTTGGAACTGGATTTACAGGTGCTACAGAGCCACTGTGCTGACTGCGTGTCAGTCTCCAAGGAAACTGGTAGCATATATATATTCTAGAAGCGTCCCTAGAAGAAAAGAAGTGTTACTAAAAGTATTCTCAGCATAACCTCTGCTATGCGTAGAAGCAGAGTTCAAGGTCTTCTGTTGAATGGTTGAAGGATGCTGTGTTCAAATAAAAGGCTCCCAAGGAAATAATAGCAGGTCAAGCTGGGGATCTGGCTGTTGTACAGTCTCTGGTTCCAAAAGACTCAGAAACTGAAAAATAATCTCTTGAAAGCTTTAGAAAGGCTGGGTACTCTTTTATAATTCAGCCTAATTTTAGATTGGCATCTATACACTTAAGTATTAGTACTTTCTCTAATACATTGCCTTTTTGCTGCTATTACACTTAGTCCAGCTTGCACATCTATATTTTAAAGCTGATCCTCCACCTCTATCGAGATGCTGACACAGCTCATGTAGAAGACTGGACAGAAGCACAAGACATGGAGCGCAGCCCTCGAGCGGCTGGGACACTACAGCGTCCTGTGCCGTAAAACGGCTCTGGTGTTGGACATGAGGTCACACGAAAGCGTGCCCCTCCGTGATCATTAAAAATCCTGGCTTTTTCAGAGGACGTGCAATAAGAGCAATGTCATACTTGACTTTTGAATACGGAAATAAATTCTCCTCCTTCCCTCAATTCTCCTGTAAGTTCCCATCTGAATAAGATACGCTTTCCTTTTTTGTCTTAAAGAAGTACAGATATTGTTTGATAATGAAGCTTTATCCAGGAAGAGATTAACTAAGCCCTATCTAAAGTTTAAGTTGCTAAAGCACTTTGGGAACATGTGAAATCAAAGATACTATATAATATATGAGATTCTCGTTATTGTTGCTGTAGTACTGACTGTTAGAAACAGAGCTGCTCGATACTGAAACTCATTTTCTCTTTTAGTGGCACAGCTCCGTATAACCAAACAAAAATAAATGGAACAAAAGCCTAAATCAAACAAAGCAAATAAAAAGAGCGTTGCCAATAATGCATAGTATTGTTCCCAGCGTGGATCCAAGCGGACCATGGTAATTCCAAGCATTTTCACAAAACAGTTTAAATTTCATTGCCTAAGTATGCATCTGAACATACACATACGGCTACAAGAAAACATTTGAAGACTGAAGGAGGAGGATTTAGGCATTAACAGCATTCAAATCTGATACTCAGTAAATGCATGGAACTGGCTAGGAGAAGAAAATGGTGAAAGAAATTCTACAGCGGAAGAACAATTAAAGTATTTTAAAAGGTATTGCTTGTAATTATTTTTGCTTTTTCAACTATTTAAATCAGAAAAGTAGCGTGTGATGGAGTTAAGCTCTCACGTGCCAGTGTTGTACTGCTTATCTTCACCTTTTGTACCTATACATCCTTAGGATGCGTATAAACGATGCCGCCAGCTGTTCTAACGGGCAGAGAGCACGAAGCATGTTGTTGTAATAGAACAACATAGCCAGTCTGCAATTTTCTACAGAAATTCTATCAAATCTAGAAATTAAACAACTGGAAGCTTGGTAGCATGTAACAGAACAAGAGTTATATCTGATTTCCAGAAAAAGATACTTTTACCAAATAACAATCATGCACATATCTTAACCCAGGTTATATTTTCTTCTCAGAACTGGCAGTAGGACAAAACAGTATTGACAAGCCAGTCCTGCCAATACTTGTTCCCAAATCACCTACCCTGTGGGACATCATCTGCAGTGTTCATTGCATTATTCTCTCATTACGAAATATGATTTAACATGAGATTGTGCAACATGAGAAGGTCTTCAAATCCTTATGCCACCCTTTTGCATTTCTTATTGAATTTGTCCTGCATTTGCCATATCAATAGACCTTTGTTATTTGATCTTAAAATATTTTAGGTAAACACAGATATTATTTTCCTATCGATTTTCACATCCCACGTGAAAACCCGATTAAATTTACAAGACTCTACCAAATGTTAACGCCTCCTGTGACAGTATATGCCCGAAAGCATCCACCTAGTAGAACAGCAAATACATTCATAGAATTGGCATATTCCTCCTCTATCCAGAAGGAGATAAAGCCATCGAACATCAAAGGAATAAGACGGCAACGTGCAAATCTACCAAAATCAGGTCCTGAGATCTCTCGTGAGGGAGACAAACAGGGAGCTGAAAGTAATTTTCACCACTTGGCAAGTATGCAGATTAAAGTCAATGTCAGAAAAACTGCTTGTAACAGTACGAAGAAATAA
The DNA here is from genome assembly GCA_009806455.1 of Tetrax tetrax. Classification (NCBI taxonomy): domain Eukaryota; kingdom Metazoa; phylum Chordata; class Aves; order Otidiformes; family Otididae; genus Tetrax; species Tetrax tetrax. Next base: position 328,953 of record WHYT01017191.1, on the reverse strand, counting down.
AGTAGTATTAGTGGTAGCATGCTCATTGCAAGGCACTTACCAAAGTGAACCACAGGAGTGGTCTACAGAACCCAACAACAGTTCATTTTCAAAGAAACCACAAAATATCAAATTACTCCCTTTAAGACCTACTAACATTTTAAAACATCTGATGGGTTTCTGCTGGGAAGCGCAAGAGATGAGCTTTTCAACTCGTAGTGACAAAAGTCTAATGAGAACAGATTTCTCTTTCCGCTGTCGTGCTGGAGAACAGCCCGTGCGATGCAACGCGAGAGGGATAATGACTGCTCCCTCGGGCGTCTGGCCACGTCACATCTAGCACCCAAGACTTTCTTTCAAGTGCAAGAGAAAATCCTGTTTCTACTCAAAACCGAAAGATCTGAGAAGAACCCAGATCACTTTGTAGGGGAGTTAACTTCTACTTAAGCCATTTAGTTAATGATTTCCGCCCTTCTCCGTGCACTTGGCAGTTAAAGGAAAATAAATTTCTGTGGCGGTTCTGTTCTTAGTTCAACCAACAAAGCCTTAATGCTTGACCGGGTATTGACACAGCACTGCTGCTGGAACCCTAACAGCAGAGAAACTCCCATCAGACAACTTAATGAAATGCTTTAAAGCACTTTTAAAGATGCCAATAAAACAAGATACAACAATCAAATAGATTGACCAATGTATCCTGATTAATCCTATAATTTTAATTTTTTCACTTGTGGAATTGCAATGAAGGACAAAAATACACATCACAGCTGCAATAGTAATTGCGCACAGCACTCATAAAACAGGGATTACAAGGCCGTGGATAATTTGAGACTAAGGTGAAATTACTTCAGCAGTTACGTTAGGCTTATTTTTTCTGGTTTAGGCCAGGCTATTTAGAGAAGCTTCATACCAAATCCTGAGAATGGAGACATGCATATCACAATTATAAAATTAATTCTCTACTCACTAGTATAGAGGGCACCGTTCATTGTATTTGTTTTCCTTTTTATCTTAATTGTACAACATATCAAATGATATGTCTAATACTTAAAAAGAAGTGAAATAAAAAGATAAATCCTAGGGAAATTGGTGTGGTTGGTATGAACATCTGCTGGGTTCTCTACAGATGTGTTGTTTTACTGACGCTTCCCACTACAGTTACTCAAAAACTGACACATTCATTATCTAGGTTAAGGTTAGCACAGTTTTGAATATATTTATTTTCCTTATTTTGAGTCTAATTACACAGATTACACTTCCTGACCAAAACTATTTGCTCATAAGTGATAATACTGCCTTCCACAAAACAGATGTTAATGTGCTGAACGTCTTTCCTTTAGTCCCAAGATTTTCGAAGTTTGGAAGCATGATCATAGGATCTTATTAATTTTGAAATTAGCTGTTTATGCTCAAAGTAATCCTAGTTAAATTCATACCATTGCCTGCTACAAGTATGAATAAATGGAGTTCCTCCTCTTTGACTCTGTGAAAGGCAGGGGGGCAGCCAGTGCAACCGGGGAACGTGATGTCTGCCACACCAAGTCAAGTCTCATTCATGTGAGCAGGATGAGAAGCACTCTTCCACTGGGAAATACACTCTCAGAAAACATTACTCCTTTCTCCTTTTGGACCCAGCAAAGTTAGCAAACGCTAGACTGCGAGCGGAGGCACCGTCTTCCACACAGCACTTCACCCCACGCTTGTGTTGTAGTCCCTTGCCCATACCAGCAGGTATAACAAATTGGATTTCCACAGATGAGCAAAGAAAAGAAAGGCCGATATCATCAGCATAGAATTTCCACTTGTCAACAGAAAGAGGATCGTAATTCGCGTGTTTGCAATGGGAAACCAATGTGCTGACCATTTAAGAAGCTGAGCTACTATTCATGAATACCTGAAAAGTAGATTTCCCATAGGTTTTTTCCCCCCTGCTGTCTGCATTCCAATACTTGAAATGGGCTCCTGACATATATATATATATTTTACCTCTGCTGGGATTTCTTAAGGTGAATATTTTAAAACATTTCATTCATCAGCTGAACTCTACCATTTCCTGACAGAAAACATCATGACAAAATGCAACTCCTATTTGAGAAGGCGCAGCAGTTAAATTTGCAGTGTTATTATATCTTTGATGTAACATTAAAGCACAATGTTGAGATCTTTCAGATTAACTGAGATGAAAGTTTATATTTCCTCATAAGCTTTCAAATAAATTTTAAAAAAGGAGAAACCTACGCATATCCAATACTTTAGGATTTTAAAAGGTTCCTTCTTCTAGATCACCACTTATAGCTGATCTAAGGTGGACAAACTTTTAATTGTATTTCTATTTCAGTATTTTTATTTACTATTTATTCATCTTCATTATTATTGCTTAAATACGTTTTACTGCTCCCTCGTTACCTACAAGAAAAAGACAAAAGAGTAAAAGCTGTCAGCGACCTCTCAATTTGCAAACATTCCTATCCTCAATTTTCAGCTTCGTTAGTGTTCCAGGCTAGTGTTGAGGCTAGAAATATGCTAAACCTTTGATGATCTATTTATCCCATTTTATCGGTATCAAACCCAAATATTGTCTTTTGTTTAGTTGCAAGGTATTTCAATTTGATTTGCATTTGCACCCTGTTATTAAGTCTAACTGGATAATTAGACATATTTTTTGCAAATACAGAAACTGAGGCAAAAGGTTTACATATCCAAGATCCACGTAAGAGCTGTGAAAGAGTTATTAACACAACTGATACCAACATGTTGTCATTCTTACAGATTTTCACCTCAAAAATACAAGAAATGTATTTGAGATAACATATGAGTTATTTCTTCTCTAGCAACAAATATAACATACCTTTTCTGCCTCATGCATGAAGTACACCTGCAATTTTACTCAAATTAGCACATCATCACCAAAATTGAATCAATCCATCTGTCACTAAAATTTAGGGTTGTATTATCAACGTCATGTATAAGGAGTTGCGCATGCAAATCCCTGCACAGCAAAATGATTCAGTACCCATAAGAATATTAAAATATTATGAATTATAGTCAACGTGGCAGTCTTACATACTTAATGTTCTGCAGATTTCCCAGACTTTTTGCTCAAAACTTGAGTCACAGGAGAGAAGATATCGTTCACAGAGTGGCCAAACAAATTTTTAAAACAGTTTTTTTTTTTCTGCATGAAAATGTAACTGCCATTCCAACATCCAAAACTTGCTAAACCAGGTAATTAATACAAAGGGTAACAATGTTTGTCAGAGCAGGTACAAAAATATCTATTTTCAGAGATCAAGCTCTTGCTGTAGACCGGTCTCTTAAAACACTTAAAGCTTCTATTGAGCAACAGCCAATGTGGAAGAAAAACCACCCTACACTTTTACATATAAAAAAAAGTATGTATTCGCAGTTATTTTTACACCTCCCTGTATCAGAACATGCATAAATATTTTAATAATTCAACATATCATTCCATTTAATAAAAGAGCAAACATTTTTTTGCAGGTACTGCGTAGGGACTGCATTTTTTTAGTAGCTATGTGCTGTATTTAAACCCAGGAGGCAGAAGAAAGAAGGCAAAAAACCCGCACTCCGCGTTTACGGTGTGCATTCCAAGATGTCTGTCTGCTGCTCCGAGAAACGTGTCTCCCACGGCACCGATATACAGACGGAGAACTCTGGAGTGAATGAATGGAGGCATGCACCGGGGGAATGTGACATTTTCCAAATACATATAAATAGCTAGACAGGAAAGATTTATTTTTTTTTTCCCCCCGTAAGGAAGAAGTAAATATGTGAGATGACTGGTAAATATTTTGGCCCTGACCTCTTTCTAGCAGCTGGCAATAGAATTAAGCCCAGACTTACAACAGCTAAGTAGCATGTCCAAAGTATATTCTTCTTTTTCTGTCTTTGATCGTGTTGTCTGGTTGCCTCTGACAACCAGATACAGGTCCTGGCTGCCAAAACACAAGCATCCAGCATCATTTTGGATGCTGTAGATCAGATCTCCTGCCTCCTGCTCCCTCCCCAGGAGGGCACAGCATCCTCTGCGTCCTCTGCTCTATGTGCCAGCCCTCTGAGGGTAACCTGGACGCCGAAGCCATCGAACACGGGAAGATCCCTGAGGTGTAAGCAAGTGCCTCCTGGCCTGGACGGGGGACTTGTGGCAAGCAGCCCGTGCCATCGGGAGCCAGCCCTGGTACCTAACTGCCACACGGGACGTTGCGGCGGGAGCATGGCCTGACCCCAGCCTCGCGGCGTCCCGGGTGGTGCGGCTCGGTGGAGAGGCTGCCGTCCTGCCACTCTGCTCCTCCACAGCTGCTTTTGTAATTGCTCACGTGAAATAACACATTTTGTTTCAAGTTCTGTTTTAAAAAGACTAAATAAGTCTTTTTGATGTAAAATTCCTGAAAATAACAGCCTAGGACACTTGCTTGAATTGAAGAGCCAAAGGTGTCTGACATAGTGTCTAAGAAATAACTTTCTGCAGGCTGTAATCCTCATTTGGATTAAAATCAGCACAAACCCCTCCACATTTCTGTACGGTTACTCAGTGTTTTGAAATTAGGGTGTTACAAATTTCAGTAAAATCTGAGTTGGTGAGTAAGTGCAGGGCTACTTGTTTCTTCCCCAGCATGTCTCAGCCATCGACCGCCACGGTTCTGGGTTTTAAACTTCAGCACATTAAGCATCAGCATGACACGGCTGCTGGTTCCCTGCTGAAGTATATTCCCTGCTTCCCAGAAAATCATTAGATGCCATTGTAGCTCACTCCATTATTGCAGGATTTTGCTGTCAACTGGGCAGAAAAAAAAGGAAATGAAAAAGCTCAGAGCCACCTATTGTTTCTCTAATTTCCATCCATTGATCCTTGGTACCAAATATTTCTGACTGAATTAATCAGACATCTGCAGAGCCGGTACATTTTCCAAACTTAGGCCCAAGTTTTAATAATTGCAATGAAATGCGTAACTTCTGCTCTGTGGCAATAACCACTGAATGGAGGGTTCCTTCCCAAGGCTCCTCTTGTTAGGGATGACAGGGTTAAAGTACAAATGGTATGGACTGGCAGACTAAGGACTCAGTTTTTTAAAAAGCTCCAACACTTCCTCAACAGATCCATGTCTTAAAAAGAAGGACAAATTCAGATAAAAAATAGGTGTAAAAGACATGGCAGCATGGCTTTTTTATAGATCTTACTGGCTGTCTGGCCTGTTGCGCCATGTGGCGCGCGCTCCAAAATGAAACCGAGCCACCGCTTTGATCGCGAGCCCGGGCAGGTTTGTGACGCAGCCTTCAAGGCCGCTAACGCTGGCTCATGGCCAACGTGCTCCGTTTGCTGCCGGGACGAGCCCTGAGACGGGGAGGGACGAGATCACCCTGGCCTGCCTTACGCTACACTGTGTTTTACTCGAAAAGTAATCCCAGTGAAATCAGAGCAATATGTGTGAGATTAAGAGCGTCGGCTACGACAGATGGGAACTTGGCAAGGAGAAGAGACGGCGTCAGCGCTACAGCGGAGACGTCCACATCACCCTAGTCCAAACGGCAGAGTTTAGTCCACATACGGGCCGTTTATAAACTTTTGAAAGATGTTAGTATTTAATTAACAGGTTTTGCTAGCTCTTTTAGAAGTGTAATGGGAAGATAAAACAGAATTACCCAATCAACAATAAAAACAAACCTTTGGGATGTCTAGGAAAAAATTTAAAGACAAATGTTAAAAGCAAGGGTTCAGTCACTGGTTATACTGAGACTAGATACACAAATAAAACACAACTAAATACACAAATACAAACATCTCATGTGTGGATTTTAGCACCATTGACAATTATGGGTTTGGCATGTAAGGAAGGCAGAGAAGAGAATTTTGGAAAAGGGATGAAAGGTAGCCGTACACATCAAAGACTGTGACCTGTGACTAAAAGAAGCTTTAAAGCTCCAGACAAATGTGACTGGCTAGGGTAACCACAGATCAAATTTTTCTTTCACTTTCATAAAGACTTTCTACAGCACAGCAATGTCATCTTAAATCCTCAGTTTCATGTCCTGAGCTCCAAGAAGAGCTTTAATGATGAGCCGTCTATAAAAGAAAAAGAATAAAATACATATTTTACAGCCTCCATGAAGTCATTGTGCTATAGTTTTCTCACTACAAACTCGAAAATTTAAGTATCCATACACCAAAAGTTGGATGAAAGGATGCCTGCTCAGACAGAAAGCCAACGAGTACATCAATATCAGACTTTCTTAAAAAAGTAAGAATTTGATATTTATATTACGTTATAAATGGCAGACGTTGTAGCAAATATAATCACTTCTCTGTTTCTTTGTCACCTCCACTCTTCTGGCACGCTCTTCAGTCTCGTGAAGCAAGGAATCATCTGCACTACACACGTGCAAGCCATGACTTCCATCTCCCTTTTCAAGAACGCGTCCGGAGGCTCTGGCCCACGGTCTGTGTCTCACACCTTAACGACGAAGCTGTAGACTTCACAGGATCACTCCATGGTCATGGATCAGCAGATGTGTCAGACTGACAGATTGTGTCCCTACTACTGTTTCTGTAACACAAGACTACGGTGACTTCTTCCCATGCTGAGAAGATATTCTGGTATTTCATCATTTCGTTTTTAGCGGCGCTCACTGAATATTCATTGGAAGGGGCTTTTAAAAACAAAATTTCAACCACACATTGTTATCAGTGTGAGTTTCCATTGTTTTGTATATTGCACATTTTTGGATGCACAACTGATTCTCAGGATTTTATCACTGATTTTGTAGCATCAATGTGAGACAGAGGCAACGGCTTAATGATGTCATTAGTGAATTTAATCTCTCTAGAGAAAATGGCCATTGCAGTCTGCAGAGCTTAAGGCTTTCAGCAATGTAAAATATGGAAAGAGTCTTTTTATTCACCTCCGCATGTGAAATTTCTCTAGTTCTAAACACTGACTTTAAATCTGGAAAAAAACCAAACTTGCGCCTGAAGAATCAGAGAAGACCAGTTACAACCAGATGCACTGAGAGAGCCCCCTCGAAGTCAAGAGGTTCAGCCTTTACGTGACAGGTTTCTGATATTTAGCCAAATTATTCCCTCAGCACACCACCAAAGGAACTGCGCACAAGACTGTCGCCTCCGCCCTGGCTGTGGTTTGATCCCTTTGGGCTCAGCAGCCTGCCAGGATGTCAGAGCTTCAGATGAGAGGTTTTGGAGACCTCAGAAGTATTTTCTCCTCTGTACAACAGCAAACGCCTGCTACTTGCAGAATTCACTCACTTCCATTTGGTGCTACGCCGTTATTCATACATCGCTTGCCGCAACCAGCATATAGTACGGTGTGTCGACAGTGCTTTTCCTTTCTTTCTTTCACTCTCATTGTTACAGTGGCTTGTGATAAAAATGACAGAAAAAGTGATAAATATGATAGCTCTGGTTTTGGTTCTTATGGTATTTCAAGACAAAAATTAAAAATACAGTTTTAAACATTAAAAATGGTAAATATCGCATGAAGTTATTTTACCAAGGGAGGTAAAAGTTTCAAAGCTCCTCTCCTTTTATGCCCTTGGGTAAAGTCAGTACTTGGAAACTACATGTTTGAATATTATTTTTTTTTTAACAATTCCCTTTCAATGTGGGATAACATTATCTTCAACAAGTAGTCCCACTCGAATTTTGCTGCTTTTTCCTTCTGCTTATCCCATTAGCTTTTTTTTTCCCCAGAAGTCTTTTTTCCCTTTCCTTCAGACAGTATTTTTCCCCCGCCAGTTACATTTTCATCCAATGAAAATGTTAAAGATCAAGTTTAGACTTGAGGCCCTTGAGAGCAGGAAGAAATTTCCATCAGAGGAAACTTAGCAATGTAGAGGAAGATAATAAAACTTGATTCACCCATTCTTATTCTCTCCAAATTCCACAAATTAGGCGGAAGCATGGCATGAATTAAAGTGGACCGATTAAATCTGCCTATTTATTGCAGTAACATCTGCAGACTGACGGTACAATAATATCTCCTACCCAAAACCTTGAGCAGACCTGTTGCAAGCCTTGAGTTTTCTAAATCACCAGAGTCTAGGATTTTACCAATTTGGCTACAAGTTACGCAAACATGTACACTACAGTATCGTATGTTGAGAGGAGGTTAATCTCTACGGAGAAGCACACATTTAGCTGTATAGACACAACGACAGAATATATAATCCAAGCACTAAATTGTGCTGCAGACTGAATCGGGAGACTAATTGTTCCCGTGCACTTGTTCTATATAATAAGTAATTTTCAATTCGTGCTAGAAATAAACATAAAGGGAAAAAATGGAGTCACAACAGAAAGTTCTACTGAGAACAGTTGGGGAAAAAAAAATTGCCAGATTTATTACTTATTGGCAACTTTGCCCTTGCAGCTAATGTTTCTTTTTAGTTTGTACTGAGGCAAAAAAGGGCCTCAAGTATTCAGGCAAAAAAGGGCCTTTAGTATTGAAGTATCTCGAATAGTAACTATCATCTACAGGGAGAACGATGCATTCTGGCTAAAAATTACTCAGCAAGCTACTTAACCAACAGCTAGTGATCGCTGCCAGCCTGCGTACCTGCGAAAAGGTAGGCAGGTACTGAAAACTCCTCCCTGTCCCCCACCCTCAATTCTTCTTCATATTTTCCACGGGTTTTTCCTTTTCTTTCTAACCGTGCTGCGTCTTTCACGGACCTTTCTAAGTGGAAGGTAAACTAAGTAATGTTTGAGTTAGATGTTTGAATCCACTTTGTTAAATTTACTTGGATATCAGGCAGAATAAGTTTGGCTCACTTTAGTCACGGGTCTTGAACGGTTATTTCAGAGAGGACAGGCATAAGAGCAAAGAATATTTACTTAAAATGGAGCAATCACTTTACAGTTTTCTCCTTCTGGCAAAAAGGCGTGTATAGCTGCGTAGGCCAATGACCATTTAATGGAAAAATAAACATTAAAATGACTGTTCTATTCATTTCTGAGAGACGGGATCTAGCGAGCTGCTAGTAGCACCCTCCTTGCTCTGCCTGCTCCCAGGGTGACAGCCGGGAGGATTTACGCTCAGTTACTTCAGGTCTTTGTCATCCAGCAAACGGAAAGGATGGAAATTAAAGCTGCACTCCAATTAGATATAAAAGTAGTTCAGATTTATTAAATTATTGCAGACCACACAGTTCTTGTGAAGCTACTTCTGAAGAGCGTGTCTTACTAAATCTCTTAAAATATATTGACTTTTCCAGCCTGAGCCCGCATGGCAGCTCTTCCGTTCGGTACCCAAACCGTTTCATGTAGAGATTAACCCAGTGATCCCACACTTGAAAGGGAATGCTGCAGGACTTCATTCATATTCTAGCACCAGCATTCTGCTGGGAAAGGCTAATTAGTCCACAGTAATAGCAAAGTGACAAAACCTGCAGCCTGAAGGAAATGCTGAAAGATGGCTCTGCTAAGGTGCTTCAGCCAAAATTGTGAATTTTATGTATCTGCTATAAATAAGTCTTATGTTATCCTCTCAGACCAACGAAATGATGGGAAATAGAAGATTAAATCACTAGCTGGGTATTCAATCCATAAGCGGCTGCTAAATGTGCAGCTTTTGCGTGGTGTTTGTGGCAGAACGTTGATCTCTGCGTAAGACACAACCGCAAGGATTTTTTACAGTAAATGAAATTTCTTTCTTCATCCTTTAAAGAACTTCTAAATTGCGAGAGCCATTTCAAGACAATACAGTCCTCATATGAGCATCTGTTTTGATTCACAACTTTGCAAAGAACTATGCACGTTCCGACTGAACGTAATTGTAAATTTGCTCTTGGAACTCATGTGGCAGTGGATAACTGTAGGAACTATTGCTTATATGTTATTTGTGAAATACAAATTAAATACATGCACACGTGCTTAAAATTGCTAATATCACACATTTGGGCAACAAACTTGGAGAGAATTACAAAGGTACCTAGTTTTACACGAATGAGTAATCTCAGCAAATGAAAATTTCCACCTGAAAAGTTAATTATTCTTAATTTGGGGACCTAAAGCAACCCAAAATGTCTACCTAATTAATCTTAATATTTTAGAAAATGAATTCTGTTTGCTTTTATTTGCCCTTTTTTTTTGTCCTTGATAGTAATTTTAAGACTTAAATAACCTTTGCTAACATTATGTCAAGGCTTGCATGAGACTCTCAGTGTTGAAACAAGAGCTTTTCATTTTCTGCCCTACCAACCGGAATAGAGTGCAGTTCAGATTCTCCCTCTACCACATTTCCCCCTCACTAGCGCGATGCAGAGAATTTCACCCAAAAATCATATTCAGACCATCTGCTTTAGCCAACCAGTTTACGTGCAGTTCAGAGCATTGTCAGGGAGCCTAATTTCCCAAAATAGTGCTAGAAAGAGAGATTTCCACAGGAAAAAGTTTGGAGTGCCAATGGCCAGATCTTTTAAGTGAGAGCACCCCTAAGAGGTAAACACCCAAGTAACTTGGGCACTCAGCTAGCACAGGTCTTATTAAACTGCTTTTCTCAAAGTCACACTCCTAACTGCCCACGGTAGCAAGAAATTTTAGGAGGCCATAGCCCACACTCAGGCACTGGAAAGGCACCTGTCCTCAACAGTCTCCATTCTGGGCTCGTGGACAGGCAGGAAAACAATTTGAAATGTTTTCCTGCATTAAAGAAGACCACCTACAATTTTATTCTGCAGTGGCTAATCAAAAACTTGAGTATAACTCATTAGAATTAAGCAGTACCGTATTTCTCTAAAATTGTCCACAGGCAAACCAGGACAAACGTGTTTACGCTCCTTACTTCTGGTACAGAGCTCCTGCAAATAATTGTGTCAGAACCTGTGCCACAGAGCCAACCTGGAGGAGGCACCTTGGTAGGAAACTGGGGGTTTTTAATTCCTGTTAAATTATGTGTAATTATGATGACTGACAAACATTTATCAGAGAAAAAGGCAACCTAAAACTCACCTCACCTCCCTTCCTACTCTCTCACATTTGCTTCCCTGTTCAGGAGAGTTCTCGTTTAAGATCTTCAAGTTCAGTCTGAAAATGAAATTCTGCGCAAAACTCAGAAGATGAGAACGAAGGTGACTGAAGCCGGAGAGACCGTTTGCCAAATCGGTGATTTTCACACAGCTCTGAGCAAGCGCACGCAGCTTGTCCAGCGGCACATATTGTTGGCTTTGCTTGAGCGGAAATCATTTGGCTGTCTGAAATGACAGTACAAACCAGATGAAACAGCTTTCTGTGAATAATTTCAATTTAGACATTCTTCCTTTCACCAGGTCAGACTGCAGAGATTCTTCCAACTCACTCTTGCATTTGAAAAGCTGGTACAAATTATTAGAAGCAGCAGTTAAATCATTGGGTTGGAAGAACTGTATGGGACCCAAAAATACAAAGGTACAATGAGGTGAGGAGCAGCAAGGTGGAATGGGAATGGGTATTCCAAGAACCAAAGAGAACAACACTTGGGAAGTGACGCTGCATACTTGCTAGAAGCCTGACAAGATTTGACTTTGCACCAGAAAATAATTAAGATTATTGCATTCTTCTAGTTCATTAAAGCGAGGGTAGGAAGCTGAAGCTGCTGACAAGGTTGTAGAAAAAGAGCTCAAAAGTCTTGTCCTCTGTAGAAAGCTGTAGACCAGCCTGGCCAAGTTCATGAAATTAGGGAATAATAAATAAAAGCCTCGATAAATAGATAATTGCCTCCTTCCTGTTCAGAGACAGTGCATGTAGCCCTCAGCTAGACTGGCTTTAAAACAACATTTAAATAATCCTTCTAGAGCCCCTGAAAATAAACAAATAATATTTATTTCTTCTTCAAAGCAGGAAATTGAAGTAACGAGATTAAAATACTTTTCCAAAGCTACAATTCAAGCCATTTGCAAATAGGATTAGGTCTCAAGATCCTAGACCAGCCTTCTGCCCACTAGAATATATGAACTCTTTATTAAACTTTGGGGAATACTTCCTTAAAATAATTTTTTAAAAACATCGCTTCACTTTGACTAAGCCTGCGTATTAGAACGTAAACGTAGCAGTAGGAACAATCGATACAGCCTGCTGATTAGGAAGGGATTATATGTTGATATAAAAATCTGATTAGATGGCTGCACGCACTGCGGACCAAAGAAATGTTTCATGAAAATGGGGGTGGGGGACAGGGCACAGATTAGCCCGCACAGCATCAAAGGCAGCATTCGGTTTCACTGGCACAGCCTGTGATCCTGTGAGTAACCTTAAAACAGTACAAAGATATTTTTCTTCCCCCCCTCCCCCTTGCAGTTCTTCTCGATTTGTAGTTCCGATTCACTGTAATCCAGAAATTAATATTAGTCACAGGGAGAAAATGGGAGGAAGAGAGAGATGCTTATCAGGGTGTTCTGAGGCTTAATTAATATTTGCAAAGCTCTTCAAGCTTCTCTGATGAAAAAAAGCCATAGAGGGCAAACTGGGGGTTTTTTAAATTATTATTATTAATTAGTTTTCCATTGAATTCATTATGTCAATAGATGAATCGTTGAACCCACATGCTTCATCAGCTGTTGTGCTGCGCTCCTTACAAGTGCTCTTTACAAGCTGCATTGTAGTGATTGAGAATCCAGGAAGAAAGAAAACAGGGGAGAAGTAAGTCTGCTTCCAAGTTACAGACACAAGTTTGAAACCAGCATTTTATCCACCCCATCTGGAAAAAAACGGTTGCCATAGCAATGACTGCATCCTATTGTATTGAATACTTCCCTTAGATTCCGATAGAACTGTCCCGAGCTTCTGCATGCTTGAGCATAGTTTAAAAAAAAAAGGACGTTTGTTTGGGAGGTTCACCTACGTACGACAGTTTTTACTCTCTGGCCTCCCCACGAAGCTCTCCCGTGGCCAGGCAGGACTGGGTGCTGCCGGTTGGGCGGTCCAGCAGCACAACCGCAGGCGCAGGGCAGAGGAAGGCCGGAGGCCGTGCGGCGCAGCGTGGCATGGCATGGCATGGCGTGGCGTGGCCCGGCGTCCCTTCCCGTCCCGCTGCCCGTCCACACTGTGACCGCCAACCGCTTCTTGTCCCTGTCTGCGAAATGGGCAGCTGCCTAGTTTTGCAACGGGGTCTACGGAAGGAACGCGGATTTTTACTACTAATCACCACCTAAACATGAATTTGGGAAAAGGCTCCACAGCCAGAGTTCATCTGCAACTCAGTCAGCTTTGACTGCATATTTAAATGCCAGGGTTACTTGTTTATGTGCCCACACACCTCATTTTTAACACTTCTCCACACCTCTCCTCTTTTCTTTAGAAAGACAGGAATAATAATTAGAAATAGTCATTTAAAAATTCTCGCACATTATTTCTCTTTTCCATTAAAAATATAAATCAACTTTACCCCATCTAAGCTAATTTTTGAAGTCTATGGGAAATAAATATTTTTAGCTCGCTGTTATTTTAGGTACCTGCTTCAACTTCAGGTAGGAAATTTGAAATCACTGTGATTCTTTATCACTGCAGAGGACATCCAAGTGGTTTTGGACACATCCACGGCTGGTTTGTAATGCTGCAGAAGTTAAAGTGCTGATTGTCAGCTCATATAAATCAACAGTTCCAGTGAAACTCCCTCTTCCACCCCCTAAGAATCAGGGCTGCAGATTTTTCAACCGCGTGCGACTCACTAGCATGAGAAAGCTTCGACCTGCCGTGCGTGAGGGATATTCAAAAGCTGAGTTCCCGTTCAGCAAAAACAATGTTACACATTTTAGGAAATGTGGATTGATTTATTTCCTCAGTCAAGACACTTACCCTGTTAGACACTGCGCTTGCCTCCACTGCACAGATTTGTTTACAGCTCGCACTTTTTTTTCCCCCCTTGTTTATGCCAGAAACAAGCCGCATTGTTTCCCTCTTTGTGAGGATACCAGTTAGCTTTAACAAGGTCACACTCCCACTAAGAACAAGTATGTTTTGCCACCAACAGATTTGACCGCTGGAACATACTCATTTTTTAATTTAACGCTGTTTCAAAGGAGGAAGGGAGAGCTAAGATCATTATTATGAAAATGAGACTAGCATTTGGAAGGAAAAACGACAAGCTCTTTCACAGCAAACAAAGAGATTTGTAATAACACATCCCAATAGCCAGCCAAGTGCTTTGATTTTTTTTTTTTTAAGCAGTCATTTTCTTTTATTTATAAATTGTGGATTATAATGAAAGATAGCAATTGAGTAGGTTACATTTTTCAAAAAGAGCTGGCAAGAGGAATGGCAGTGAGAGCGGTGGAAGCTACTATGTGAAATGAATAACCGCTGTGGAGGATATATAGCCTCTTCTGTGCTTTGGAATTCCATGTAAAACCTGAAAACCCAGGAAATATCTGTCATTGCAGGCTGGAGAGGCGCGTGGTGATCTCCAAGCTGGGCTGCCAGAGCTCAGGTACAGAGTCCTGCAGAGATGCCAGCTGATGTCCTGGCATTGCGTTACAGACGTCTTACGAGGCTTAAGGTTGTGATGCGCCCTGTTCGCTCCGGTTTCCTAACTCACTCTGCCCTCCTTGGTTTTCAGGGAAAATCCATCAGGACCAATCTCACTGGTTTCTTTCCACTGACTACCAAAGGCGCTAAATCATTCTATAAAATACTTCTCAGTTTTATTACATAGCATGTTTTATGACTGTAATAATTGCAAGATTTAGTTCTTTAATCTTCACCACATCATCTCACTGAATTCACTTTATTAGATACGTTCACAGACTAAACTGCTTTTGTATTAAAAAAACGTGAAAGGTGTCAGAATAGACCCGAAATATCAAATCTCATTGCATAATTAGAGATAACGTCATAAGAGCTACATCATTCAAGAGATACAGCCCATTAGAATGTTTTCATTCTCTAAACGAAGGATGAGAGCAAGCACGTGTCGTAATTAACCATTTGATCACGTCTGTGTAGGTCCTACTGCCCTGAAGCCCCACACCAGCGTTTCTAACTACCAGAAACCCAGGCAAACAAATTCTTGGGGCTGCTGGTGCTTCTAACTCCGAAAAGCTGGATGGCGCAGTCCTCAAAGATCCTTACCAATGGAAATAGTGTACCTAGAACTTAGAGAAAAATTTTTCAGCGAAGTGCGGACTGCTGGCTCATGTTCAAGTAATGTTCCTTCTCTTCAGCCTGCTTCTCAAACCCTGTAGCCGTTCTTAGCAACACTAACGATATCATCTGACCTTGCCCTCCATTCTCACCCTCTGAGGGTACGTTCATCTTTGGAATTGAATATACTGTTGAACTGGATCTGATATTTAATTCTGAAGTATCAGTCTTAAAAGAAACAACTCTGCACTGCCTGGCCCAACGTGGATGACCACGTCTCACCAGGGTGGCTTATGTATAAAAAGTACCAAAATCTGCTCAAAACACACAGCCAGGAGGTCAATTACTCTAACTCAAGTAATCTAATCTTGTACTTCGTGTCATTGCCCTGTCAGAGACACTAAATTCACGTCTAGCTTTATCTACAGGAATAATATTTCACGTGATGGAATTTCCGAGTGTTGAACTGTTTTGCCGAAATCATTGCGAGCTTAGAGCTTGACGTCCTCAGCCATGCAGGAAGCTGACATGGAGTGGCCCCTCCGGATTACGCCAGTTGGCCTCTCCTGGAAGGAGGAGGACAATGTTAAGAACGGAGCAGAGCTAGAGCTTGCTTTCCTAGCGCGTTTCCCCCGTTTCAAAACTTGGATCTCAGGCAGAAGCGGTACCTCCACATTTAAGAACCAGCTGACTTGCTGTATCTGTTATAGCGTATATATTGTCTCGTTGCCGTTTGCTATATTACTCTTCAAATTACTATTAGATTTTCTTCCCTACTGATGTCTGAGATACTGCCACTTCTGCAATTACTCACAAAATACTCGGATGGCACGACTATAAACATTTCACTCTCCCCCACGGATTCCTGCATTCTTAAATGCTTTGAAACAAATCTGAGCTTAGTAATAAAAGCAAGCCCAAAAGACAATGAAGTAACAACTTAATTGTGCAAACTTAAAGCCCTCTGAATGTTTTATTTTGCTTTCAAATAAGCGTTTATACCACTTCCCTATATAGACACTCAGAAATCCCAACTTACTTTCACTGCTGTGTGAATTTGGTTAGTTATTTGTATTAACTGGCTGACTTGGCTGAGTGGAATTTTTTTCACTGCCCTTGTTTAATTTGGGTAATTAAAATGCATATTTGGCTCCCCTCCCTTTCATCTCTCTAATGGGCATTTTATTTAACTGAAAAACAGCTTTCCTGGTATTCTGTAGAAAAAAAACCAACTTCATGGAAATCACATTCACTAAAGTAGGTCTTAGTGTTGACAGATTTACTCTTATTTCATTGGGTCTCTGAACACATTATTTCTTCAAAGATGCTAAGCATCTCGTTCCATAGGCCATTTACCTTTACAGCTATAGACATTTTAGGACTACTGAAGTATTAAAAATACTACATCTTAAGCTTTGCGCCCCGTATGTCTAAAGATAAATAAATAAGCTGAATGAAGGTGTGTATGTACTTCTACCTCTCTGCATAGGATATAAGGCAGGTACTGCAGCATGAGGTGGCATAAAGAGTCCATCAGCAGAAATTTCGAACAACCTCGTTAAATCCGAGTGCTGAAGTCCAAAAATGAAATACATCTGTCACACTGTGAAGATCTGTACAATGCCAGTAAAGAGTATTGCAGGAAGTTTTGCAGAATTCAATAAACTTGATTAATGCTGTGTTCTTGATAACCCTTTGCGCTTGAAGCTGATGCCTTAGAAGTCACAAAAATAATAATAAATTTTATACATCCAGCCTAGACAGGCAGATGTCTCTCTACATTGCAAAGTCTGGCCTCTTTACTTTTTCAGTAACTTTTTTATGCATGAGTGAAATGCTGGTTTTCTAACAGCGGCGCCTTACTAAAAGCAGGTAAGTGTATTTTATGTCTGGGTCAGCAAAATCTCTCGGAACTGTTGCAAGGCAGATGAACCAACCTTGCGCAGTTCTGCCCGTACGTGCGCGCCAAGGAAACCCCGAACGGCCCCTCAACGCCGCAGGCCCTGCCGTGGCTCTCACCCAGCAGCAGTGTCCGAGCTGCGGGCGGAGGTGACGTTAGCACAGGACGTGGTCACGTCACAGGGTGACGTGACTGTCATTGGGTGCTCTTGTGACAACACAACTTGCTCCAGGTAAGCGATTTTAAAGCCAGCTTTGAAATATCTACAGAAGTGCACAGCATCACTTCAGACCTGCTGTCACTCTTGGTTGGCCAGATGGTAACAGAAGCCAAAACTTTATAATCATCCAAAACCAGAACCATTTCTCTACCACATGATCCCTCACATGACAGCAGCTCCACGACAGTGATCTACGTTTCTGTCTCCACCAAGACACATTATACAGGAGATTCTATTTCCACAGAAGCTACAGGACATGTAGCTGCTAGCCTTTCTGGTGAAAAAAAAAATCCCATCACACCTGTATTCCATATTTTACATGGGGAGTAAAAAAAAAAAATCCAACTCTAAGTTTATAGTGAGGTCAGCAATTCCAAAGCCTTCAAACTGGCATGGGTCAAACTATCTCACCGCTTGCTTCGTCATCTGTTACGCTTTCTGGAAGCGGTTATCATCTGAAGTGCTACGCGAACATTCCCCGGGGAGGCATTCCGGAGAGCAGAGGGCAGGCTGCTCCCCAGCTCTGAGATACGCCTCTACCGCAGAGCACCACGCGCCAGGCTTCACTGAAGTCCCAGGGCAAAATTAATCTTTTTAAACAGGAATTCAGCCATTAATTCACAAGCCCAATAGCCCAGCAAAGTTTTCTTATAGAAACAAATAAAATTAATCCTATTTGAAGGAGCATTTTAAGATTAAAAAAAAAAAAAGAGAGAGAATGAAATTTCCTTTTTTACTTATGTCATTTTCAATATAGATAAAGCTTACAGCAATATCCATAGTTAATATTGCAAAGCACTTCCCAATGTAGCTATCTTGCTCTCATTATACTACACTTCAAATATTTAAGATTAAATTCTCCCTCTAAATGTCATTTTAAAAATAGTTTTAGAAAGATAATTCATCCATTTTTGAGAAAGGGGCATTTCCCAAATGTAAAAAAAAATAAATAGGTTATGAGGAGGTTTAACAACTTCAGGATTTGCAACAGGATTTTGCAAAGTTTGCTGGCCACTTGATTTTTAGGATACTGCGCTGGAGGTAGGAGATGCTTTCGACCGACCAGACCTGACTGGACTGCAAGGTTTTGAATTATCTGCGCGTGCTCTTAAAAGAGGGCTTCAAAATCCCCTAAAAATTTAATCTGTACTGAGCAACCTCTTTCCTTTAATAAACATGCCTAACTGTAATTTCTCCATCTTTTTGTTTAGCATTAAAAAAAAAAATTACGATCCTGGTAAGCAGCCTCTATATAATAATATAGGAGAAATAAGACTTTTTAAACTCTTGCAGAGAGAGAACCTTACGTGAACAAGGATTGTAACTTACTTAGATTACATCTGTAGCCTAGCTTGTTAAAAACAGATCAGAGGCTTTCCCTGATCGAGAGCAAACCAGGTAAGAAAAATAGATACTGACACTTTTCACTTTCCCAGCAATACAATTTACCTCTCCAAACCCTTCAAACTATTTGCATTGTTAACAAACTAGTTCAATGTTACTGCAGATGTACAGGTGCTGTAGGAATTTTTGGTTATTATTTTTTTTTTATGTTTGGCTTCAGACGCAGAGCTGACATGAAGCCACTGCTTATTTAAAAGACAGAACCAGAATACAGAAATTGAAGATGAATCTGAATTTCTCTCTATTCCCAGGTTTTATGACTACTGTCTTGATTTAAGGCAACTGCTCTTTTTTAATTAAAAAAAAACAAAAAAAAACAAAAAACCCACTGTAACCATAAAATTAAACCTTTGTTAATTATAACCTCTTTCCTCTTTATTTTGTAGCTGAGAGAAACTCCATCCAGCAGCACAAAACACAGCCCACGGCAGGATGGATTTTAAGGGCACTTCCGAGAGTTCTGAATATTTGTGTGGACTCTACGCCTGGGTCATCCAGCCCGGGGAAGGATTTGGGTGGTGGGCAGAGCCACCATCCAGCGTGCCCCAGCCGTCCTTTCCCTCAAAGTCCTGTGGGAGCCCTGATCTATTGCAATTCCCAGCTTGCTCACGCACAGTGGGGCAAGAGAGGATTCTCCCTTCCATAAACATTCTATTTAGTGCCCTGGGAAAAGGTTTTCCTGTTAGAAATTGATTTAAAAGTGTACGGGGAGATTTTAAAAAGAAAGAGTTGCACAGAACTCACTGCTGCTACAAGCTTTATTGTGAGCTATATTGTGCTGCTACAATTCAATAACAGTTTGAGATACTGTGCTGGTCTGAGGCATAAATTTCCTGTAGTGGTCTCCTGTTCAGCGCTTAGGTCGGGATCATGAAGTCAGGCATTCAATAAACAGTTATTATAAAAGTATTAGCCTTCCTGGATCCCGAAAAGGAGAGAAAAGCAAGCCTAAACTGTAAGTTATTTTCCCGGCTTAGTCAGTCAAAGGCAGGGTTTTGGGTTTAGCGAGCTGCAGCTCAGCGAGGTATTCCACATTTAATCTGCTCCAGTCTTGCCGTGGCTTGTCCTTTCGACACTATTCCTCCAACAGCAGCAGCAGCAGCCACATTTAGCACGGGTCTGTGCAAAGCCGTGTATTCTTCACCACAACGGCACTGACTGACCCCGCCCCGAGCAGGCAGCGCAGGCGGCGGCTCAGGGGATGACAGTCTCACTTTGGAGAAAGTTTGATGATGTTTTTCCCCACTGTCACCTTCAAGACACCACCAAAGGGAAAGAAGTTATTAGTACAAGTTCGATCTCTCCTGGAGGCCTTCCTTTGGGGTGACCTGTTGGGCTGGGCTACCGGCTGGGCCCGGTGTCCCACTTGCAGTCTTTGCTCCGTGCTGTATGCGGGGTCCACGCCAGACCCCACCGACGTGCTCCCCGGTTCACGCCGTAGCCGCTGGGCTGGCGCAGAGCCGTCTCCTTTCCTAAACGAGAGATGTCTGAAGGCAACGAAAGGGACGGGCCTTCTGGCACCAGCTGGGAAGCCAGACGCAAGGTCACGGTAAAGCCGGGAGCCGTGTAACCCTGTCGTCGCGATTCTGCCCTCAAGAGGTTCCACAGGCTCTGCCCGAGCGGCGGCTCAGCGCCTTCAGTTTAAACCAGGGCTGCTGGGCGGCGTGTTAGGCGCTAGACGGGGCGTAAGGAGCGAGAGGTACATTTCTGGTCCAGCTGACCAGCTCGGTGACCTGGGCAGGAAACTTTACTTCCTTTTACATCTATTTTTTCCCTACTTTTTTGTCTGTTTGGCCTCTTTAGACTGTTAACTCCTTAAGCAAGGGCTGTTCCAGTAAGTTGAATGTTTTTTAACATTTTTAATATGTATAAAGGGCTTCCTAGAGGTTTGCCGAATTAGTAGATAACCGAGCAACTGATAGCATCATATCACAATTACTAAAATGCTTTAAGGCAGAAAACGTTTACATTTTAAAGCCCGCTCTAATCTTTTGTATTAGTTCCAAAGTCTCCCACTGAATAACAAGGAAATGTCCGCAGCTCTTGAATGGCACCTTTCATTGTTTCTGAACATCGAGAATGGTTGTTCTGTCCTTGAATACACTTAAAATCTACACAGAAGGGTAAACATTTAGTCCAGTGCGTGGGGATTTAGCTGTGTGATTTCATTGGCATTAATAAATAGAAATATTTACACTATGTTTCTCCCAGACTCTTTATGCTGAGATTTGGTGTAACAAGACAGTCATGAGGAATAAAGTACCAAAAAAAGAATATTGTCCAACATCTAATGCAAATAAATGTCCCACCTGAAAGATCTCAGCCTAAGAGCACCCCACAGTGCTCTACCATAAAAGCATTTCCCAGGATTAAACCAGAAATATCAGAGGTAATGCGAGGAGGAAATTAGGAGTTTCTGTGCTTGAGACCCAACACTTCCCTACCATACAAGATCCTTATTCTGTTCACTTTCAGACTCGGCCAAAACTTTACAGAAACTGCAATACAAGTGACATAACTGAGCTGGTTTTAAGCTAGCTAGCCCAGGTTCCAATGGGGATGTATCCATGACAACGCAGAATTCAGTAAGGATACATTTGTCCTGTACAGCCTAATACCATATTGGCAGTACGCAGCCTTCCAGCAGTTTCTGTAGCCACATACATGACTGCCCTGCAGCGCAAGTTAACCTT
This sequence comes from Tetrax tetrax, assembly GCA_009806455.1. Taxonomy (NCBI): domain Eukaryota; kingdom Metazoa; phylum Chordata; class Aves; order Otidiformes; family Otididae; genus Tetrax; species Tetrax tetrax. The sequence continues at coordinate 307,672 of WHYT01017191.1, read as the reverse complement.
CCTTCGCAGGAAATGTCCTTAGCACATTCTAGGTGTCCATGTTTCAAGAGTTGCTTGTCTATTTACTGGGAAAGACAATAAACAGAAAAATATGTGTTACTTAACTAACTGCACAGCAGTGACAAAGCTCAAATGCTTCAAAGATCAGTTCAACGTTTTAAGACAGCCAAGAGCAATACCACTATCTGAATTCTGAATGAGTACACGGAGCGGTGGCTCTGGCGCTTCTTCACTGGTGGAGATCTCAACAGCGGCAACACCGCTCACCCCGTCGTGTTATGTGTTGTGTTCGGTGCAGCACATTTCTGTTTAGTGCTGAGCCAGCAGGCCTCCAATTATGCAGGGTTACAAAGTCCTGGTGAGGATGGACCCCCTGTCTCCGAGACGAGAACTGCTCCTGGTTGTACTAGTCAGGAAAACTTGGTTAGCTGGCACCACGCTGTATGTACTACCTCCACGAGAAGTGCTGGTTTGCTTCTCCAGGCCACAGAACCCTTTGAGAAGGTTCCCGCCGCAGTCTCTCATCATCACTTGACAAAGTCACCAAGATCTACTTTAATCTTACATGCATTTTTTTTTAAAGACTGCCCATGGCAGAGACCCTCGGGGAATAATTTTTCTTCCTTCCCGGTGGAATTCCTCTGTTCAACATACCACTATAATTTCTAACAGTTCATTCCTTTTTCATTAAGTTTTAAAGGTGGCAGGATTATTTTCACTTGTGATCTGAAACAAAATGCTAACTGAACTAAGAATGTTTATGGCAGAATCTCAATTCAGTGCTAGAAAAATTAATGATAAGTTAGAATTCCATCCATTAGCCAGAGTTTCACAGTGTCTGCTCGATGTTGCCTGTCCCCACGCTGTGCTGACATCAGAAGCACTCAGTGGCCGTTAGAACTGCATTTACAATAAAATGCCCACTTTGCCAGCTGGGAACAACACTCGCTGTCCAGCATCGCTCCTAATCCACCTTCCTCAACTCCCAGTTCTCCACCAGGATCAAGGATCATATAAAGCCGGCTGTGCAGATAACACAGTTGTAGCCAGAATGAATTCCCACAAGTCTTAAGGCTAAATTTCCATTTAACAGTTTAACAGCAAAAATCTAGGATTACAAGGATAGAGCTAATAAGCAGCTCCAAAGCACTGTCTGGAAAAGAACCAATAAAAGATTAAAACTGAGCCCAGTGATTAAATAGAAATATATAGAATAAGACGAACGCAGTCAAGCTATTGAACTCGCAGCAGATAGGCAGAGCAGCTCTTCTCGAACGGAAGAACAGACCTTTCTCCACTGGTCATCTATGTTCTGTTTCTCCTAAGGAGAAAACTAAAATCAAAAGCTACGACCTTAAACCAAGTGATAATTCTCATTTAAAAGGTGTTTTAAAATCAAACCCTTCGGGTGTCTATTCTCCCAGGAAATGACACGCATAGGCAGACGGCAAATGGCTCAACAGTTTTTGTTTGTGTCAACGTAAGAATAAAAAGAACTACAGTACTGATACGGATGTCCTTGATTTTGTTCGTTTATCACCAGTTTATGCTTTACAAGAACTGAATTACCTCAACCTTTTCTATACTAGTATCAGAAGATCAGTTTTCGTGCATACCAAGAGTAACTTTGATGCTGTACAACTTTATCATCAGCTATGTTCTATAAATCAGGCATCTCCCAGATCATTCTGCGGCCTCTCCTTTCAGGGGGATGTTTGAAATGCTAAGCTGGTCTTTTTTTTTTTTTTTTTGTCAATCCTCAAACAGTCTGAGATGTAAGACTGCAGTTTATCGGTAACATTTCTGCAGCTGTTGTACACTTTTATTAAAAATTCAGTAATAATTTTTCATTCGTTAACCTGCTGTATAAAACAGGTAATATGATGCCCATTTTGCAGATTGGAAGTTGAGGTACAGAAAATTATTGTCTTCCACACTACCAAACTGAAACAACAGCCATATAAATATTTCTAGGCCCATTCCTTCACACTATAAGACCAAATCCAATTCCGTTTGAAATCCTGGGTGTTTTTCAAATGAGAGGGGATCATGGAGCCACGCATAAGAAGAGCACTAACCGCGTAAAGCAGGAAATGGATTGAAAATAGAAATACAAATCTTTCATTGTGTTCCCCTACTGCTATCTGCCGATATCGCCCCAGCTGCTCAGTGGGAAATAAAGGACGCTCCAGCACACATGAGTTAGAGGACAACTACGTCTCAGATTTTAAAGCTGACCATTAGTAACACGAAGTTCTTAAGATGGAGTTGTTAGAACAACTAATGGATGATTAGCATTAACTGTTAAATATTACGATTTGGTGTCTTTCCTCCAGAACATTGATTTTCTTTCTTCCTAGTGCTTTTCTGCCACATACCCTCTAGAGGGTACAGTCCCATCTTACTGCACATATAATATTAATAAACAGCTTTTTCAACCTATTAAGTTTCCAATACTAGAAATAAGAAAGTTAATATTTTCCTTCTACTCAAGTCAAGCAAGTACACAGAGTGCCAGCAATTTTGCCACAATCACTTGGAAATTCTGAAATTGTTTGTGCATCTTCTAGGTCCTGCTTTGCTACCACGAGTAAAAGACCACCCTTTTCATTTTACATAAACGTTAATTCCAGAAGAGAATCTAGTGTCTCTGACTTCAAAAGAGTCATCATTTCATTCAAGAAAAAAAGAAATTCCTTCAAAAACAATGCAATCCATTTTCTAGCACGAGTTTTCCCTCAATGTGAGCACAAAATGCACAACGACTCTCACAGTTGTTCAAGGTTTCCGTTTCTTTCTATGTATCCAATTAAATGTGTCTGCAATAAACATAAGCAGACCTTTCACAGTACTGTACCCGAGTAGCCAACAATCTTGTAGCACACCAGGTTTCCCATCCTCACAAACACCTCGGAATGTGTGATGTTTACAGACGCTTCTGTACTTCAAACCTTGACTTTTTGCACCTCCAACACGGAACAGTTTCTGTTATTTTTCATGTGAGGTGAAGGTGGCCAATTGCTCAACGCTTGACACACAGCACTGGTCATAATCCCTTAACGGATCATGGGACTGGCACGTGGGTTCATTATCCTAGAACAACAGTAACCAAGCCAATGAAACAGGAGGTTTCAGCGGTTTTTTTTATGACAGAATTCTACAAGAGAAAAAAGAATTATATTTACTTCCAGAGTGTCAAGGAGTCTTTGTCTCAGTCCTAAAACCTCCAAACTGCCTATCTTGAGCTTTAATGCCAAAAATGTTTGCCAACTGCATCAATTGTTCTCTTCAATAGGGTTTACTGATAGTTTGGAATCCAAGTCCATGCTCATCTATACATTCTTAGCAACAGAAACTTCCTGTACTGCTACGGACTGTCTACCCAAAGTGCTCAACATTTTAACCAGAGACAAAAGAAAAGACAAGTATCATGCAGCATACAAGGATGCATAAAAATCCTCTAGTGCAACAGACCCTCCCATGTCTATGTGTTGGGTTTGTGTGGCAGGGGAAACTGTGGTGGCAGTTTCTGCAAGAAGCTGCTGGAAGTCGCTCCCCTTTGTCCATGGGACTGGGCCGGGCCTGGGGCGGACCCGCTGCTGGCCAGGGCGCAGCCAGTTGGGAGCAGAATGTTCCCTGGTAACGCCTCTGCCATAACGGATTTAAGAAGGGGAAAACAGGAAAAAAAAAAAGAAGAGAAGATGTGAAGAAGCTGGAGCAGGGTCAGAGAGGGGGAGGCGCGAGCCCTGTGGGCCTTGCACCCCTCACCCTCTGGCTCCCGCCGGGCGGTGACTGGGCCCGACTGGGCCCGGCCCGGCTGAGAGAAGTGGAGAGGAGATGGGATGTGAAGAGCCCTGAGAGGCGTCTGCCTGCC
>WHYT01017191.1:244151-263425 GCA_009806455.1 Tetrax tetrax | reverse complement strand
AACTGTTAATTGCCACTTCAGGTTTACAATCACCTACATTATCTGCCAAAGCACCGTGTAGCCTCTGTCAGTGGCCCGCTCTGCGCAGAGACCTTTTGTCTCATTCTCCAGATGTTCCTGCAAAGCCTGGACTTTTGTTGCTTCCCCCTCTGCTCGTGGGGTCAGACACCGGAGCCCCGCAGACCAGCGCCTTTCCCTTCCCAGGTTCACGTGTCCGTTCCTTTGCCGGAACGGCAGCGGGTGGATCGGGCCAGTTACTCCGGGCCCGGGTCACACAGGGGAAGAGGGCTGGGCATCACAGCCCTCCGCTTTCTCCAGGAGAGAGTCACCCCCGCCATCAGCCCTCCCTGGGGGGCCGCAGTGCCTGCAATCCCAGGGAACTGACCCCTTCTAGTCCTGCAATCCCAGGGAACTGACCCCTTCTAGTCCTGCAATCCCAGGGAACTGACCCCTTCTAATCCTGCAATCCCAGGGAACTGACCCCTTCTAGTCCTGCAATCCCAGGGAACTGACCCCTTCTAGTCCTGCAATCCCAGGGAACTGATCCCTTCTAATCCTGCAATTCCAGGGAACTGATCCCTTCTAGTCCTGCAATCCCAGGGAACTGACCCCTTCTAGTCCTGCAATCCCAGGGAACTGATCCCTTCTAGTCCTGCAATCCCAGGGAACTGACCCCTTCTAATCCTGCAATCCCAGGGAACTGATCCCTTCTAATCCTGCAATCCCAGGGAACTGACCCCTTCTAGTCCTGCAATCCCAGGGAACTGACCCCTTCTAGTCCTGCAATCCCAGGGAACTGACCCCTTCTAGTCCTGCAATCCCAGGGAACTGATCCCTTCTAGTCCAATTTTTAGGGAACTGACCCCTTGTCCCCTTTGTGACGCCCCGCAGAGGGGGGGCCGCGGTGAAGGCAGGGGCTTAACGATCGCTTTAGTACCACCGAGGGAATCCTGCCCGTGACGCCAATCACGTTACGGCCCGAGCCGTAGCAGGTCTGTGACCCCCTCGGACTAAATTAAGGTGAAACACCACCAAACGATCGATTTAGGGTTTTATTTAACATTTGGAGGAACCCCTTAACTTTGGAAACTTGGAAAGCATAAAGTGGGGTGATAGCCGGGGCTCTTATGGGGATATTTCTAAGAAGGAAAAGGAAAATAGAAAAAAAGACAGAGGAAAAGAGGGAAAGAGCTCTCACCACGCTTGGACCCAGCGAGGGCGATGGCGGCGGGCGCGGTGGTTCTGGCGGCGGGGGGCCGCGGGGGTCTGCTGGTGGGGGGCTCGCACGCGGTTCCCTCGGGCGGGGTCTGTCACAGTCCCGTCCCCGCACCCCCCCCGCCCCTGGAAGCCTCCGGTTCCAGAGAGTTCCGAGTCCCCTGCGCAGGCGCAAAGCAGGCGCGTGCGGGGCGGCCTCAAGGCCCTTCCTAAAATGGCGGCTGTGAGAGCCCTGCCGTGTCTGGCCGGTCGTTGGCAGGGGCCGGGGGAGCTGCCGTCCCCCACGCGGCCTCCACCGCCCTGTGCAGACTGCGCTGCCCACAGCCACAACCGTGCTGGAGACGTTAACTCTTCAGTCCCTGGCAGAGGGTACAGTCTGCAGCAATAAAACACCCGAGCGGATTGATGATCTTCACATTCGGTATCTTTCTGACTTGTAACTCTGAAAGGAAAATTTTGGTCAGGTCGGATTTTAGGACTGCCGACCCTACCGGGTACGGAAACTCTGCCAGGTACAGAGGTTCGCAAAGAATGGGGACGCGGTTCTGGCTGGCCGCAGGGGCCTTCGTGGGCCCACCCTCCCTGCTCCACAGAAGCGATGTTAGAGGTGATACCACTCAGGCACAACGTCCTGGGCGTATTTGGAGTTAACAAACGTATTCATTAAGAGAGCACTAATGATTTAACGGCAGAAAACATCTAAATTTGGAGAAATATGAATCTCTTTATCCCACTGAAAAGACCAAACCTTTTCTTTCTCCCAAAGACAACACCCACCCCTGTGGGACAGCAAATACACTCGTATTTTCAAAGCTCCACTGATATCCAGGTAACACAGAAAGCAATGAATTCTATTACTGAGATTTCTTGAACATATTATGAATATTTTCTCACGTAATAGACTAAGATAACCACCCTGTCACGAGCCTCCTCTTTTTTCTATGCTACTCACTGAGAAATATGAAGTCCATCACTCCTTCCCTTTAGAAAGTATTTAGACAGAACAATAGGGAGGACAAAAAGAAAATGATAATGAGCTCTAGGTGCAGTAGTCTCAAATGCCATCACCGTTTCCTATTTTGATGATGCTGATCTTTGACTGCAATGCTGTATTCATTGCTTTCTTCTAAGATATTCTTTTAAATTCCTTAAATATCAGCACATAACAATTGCTTGTCCTTTAATAGAACACTGTATATCTTCATTTAAGGAGTTACAGCTAGATTTTCTCACTGATCTTCTATGAAACGAGTTGCTGTTCCTGACTGGATTTTACAGGAAGGGAGGTAAGGCAGAGAGGAAGAGAGAGGAGGTTCGTGCAGTGGGATTGCATGGCTGGTGGGAACCCAGCCTAGCAACTAATACGTCGGATCATATCAGTCAAAGCAAATTTGTACCGTTGCCCTTGAAGCTGATACTCTGTGATTGGGGTCCAAATCCCTCTAAAAGGTTCACAGGAGGCTTGATGGTCAGAAAATAAAGCTCAGAAAGTCGTTGCCTCTCCTCATGCCTGTCCTCTGTATTTCTCAAGGCTCAACACAAACACTGCTGAAAACTCTGCTCCCAAAGGGCATCATCAGTTTGGCAGAAGCCTGTAGGCTGCTGAAATGGCTTACCCAGAAAACTCTAAGAACATTCCCCGAAAGTCTTTTCTCAAAGGAGTTATGCTCAACAAGAAAGTTCACAAGTACCGTCTCTAATGCACTCAGCTGGGACCCCACTAACGAATGCCAGCCTTCCTGTGGCCACCGCAAACCGGCAGGGCTGGGGAGCGGGGTTTCAGCGACACACCCCATCACTGCCCTACCTGTCTCACACCCAGACTTCAGAGCAGAGTTATCATCGATAGACATTAAAAACCTGCATTAGAACCCTATGATTTTCAGTTCTGATTTTGGGCAAGGTGGTTCATGGATAGTTCATGGATAGGAGCAGAAAGAATAGAATCTGTGAAATCTCAAGGATTTTCAAGGATATAGAGCACCTAAATTAGGCATTATTGAATAGGAAAATAAAATGACACCTTGGATTTTTTTTTTTTCCAAATCACCATATGAAAAAAATGAGCAGCAACAAACACAAAGATAGTCAAGGGCAAAGAGAAATTTTGGACTAACAGAGACCGACAGCTGCACATACCTATAAAGATTTTTATAATTACCGTGAGAGCGCTGTGACTGTTATCTCACTCTGGGGCTATCAGGAGACATGGTTTTAGTATTAATAATCACAGACATATAATGATCTGAACAAATGTAATACTCTGATTTTTTTTAGAAGTAAAACTTTGATGAAATTCTATCTAACCTGCAGCACACCTACAAGTTTATCATTTTCCTCTGAAATATTTTAGTTCTGTCTAGTCAACCCTTTCTGGTGCGAGCAGTCCCAGCTATCAGAAATTCCGTATGCCGTTACGTTCCTCCTGAACGCAGTACAACACGGTTGTGTAAAGGACGTTAGTGTATTTATAACCGTACCTCACCGATGTCCTCTGCTGCCCGACCACACTACAGCCATTCTTCCCGCTGTAGCAGACAGGAAAAACTTTCACCGTGTTCTTCCATTCGATGCAAAGAGGCTGGGAACAGCAGTCACCTGCAAAGTTTTAAAAAACGCTTCAGATCTGTTGTTACTACTGATCACCGTCTTCAAATTCGTAGTTTTGAAGTGAGCTTACACGATATTAGGAAGCTGACATCATTCAATGTGGACTTAAATTTGAGGCCCTCAAAATCTGGTTTTGTACACCGAAAGGTTATGCAAATGCCTAAATTTATGTGGAAAACACACTGGGTTACAGGGGAATTTTCAAGGAGAATGTCAGGATGTCGGGAACATTCTTAATGTGGGAAGATGGGTTCAGAAGTAAAATGTTGATGTCTCTATGATGAGGGGAGCATCCTGAGTGAGCCTGCAGGCAAAAAGGAACATGACTACCAAAATGACCTGATACTATAGTCACAATTGTTGAAATCAGTGGTTTATTTGCTAAAAAAACCCCATAATTGTGACTATATTAAAATTCTTCACCTAATTCAGCAAATACTCAATTCACTCAATATGTTTTATCAGAAAAGGGGAAAATTTTTAAAAAGTCTACTTTCGAGACATATAATTCTAAAAAGTTATTTCAGATCAAGATTCTGGTAATTTGATTTTCAAATATGAAAAAAAAACCCCTCTTCCCTACTCCAGAAATTTAACTATTTTATTTTATTTCATGGCTAAACTATGAGACCAGAACAGTAATTATTCATATGAGAATTATTCTATTATTCTATTATATTATTTTACAGGAGAAGAAACTTAGGCAAGAAAATAGACTTGAATTTCATGCAACAAAAATAGAGTAATAAAATAAAGTAAATAAAGCAATAAAGTAATACCAGATCTTTAATCTATTATTTGAGAGCCACTGAAAACAGTCTTATATCATAGACTGAAGCTGAAACAAGCTTTGCACTTGATCCATAACTTTTCAAAAAAAAAAATTAGTATCAGAAAAAAACACTTGATGAAATGCATAACAGCACTACATTATCTTTCAGAGGCAGGGCATTGTAAACCTGTCATTTTTACTCTGAAATCCATGAAAACTCTGCTTTTTCCTGGCAGCAAGTGACCAACGTGAGGGAACAAGGCAGAGAAATTAGTGCCAATTAACACCGTGCAGAAAGATCGTTGATCACATTCACCAAAAGTGGAACGAGTCCCCAGGCACTGTAGGGAACTACGGGCATCACTGCAATTTTTAACTTCAAGCATTTTCATTAGAAAGCGGTGCCTTTACCATAAATATATAGAGACATTGCACCCAAAATAGCTTCCTGCTTCAAAATAAGCACATTTTAGTTATTAGCATTCCTCCTTGAAATTTAACTGCCTGCATTTGACTTTCATTTCTACAATCCAAGCACTTTTTGTTTTGCATCCAAATTCTCAAATATATGGGAAAAAGTAAACTACAACTGAAATTATAATTTTAAATCCAATTCCATGTGGTTTCTAGGAAAAAAAAAAAATGTTCCAAGGGTTTGCATTTATTTGAACTGCATTTGGCTCCTCAGCCTCATCTTCTGCAGCCGCATTAACTGACAGGAGCACAGAATTTGTTCCTTTGTCTTTTCGATAGCCTGAAGAGATGGAGATGTAATAAAATACCACCAAATCATTGTAAAAAGAAATCAATTTATTTTTTACAGCCTCAATGTACAAATGCACTTATAGCCCATTACGGCACTAAAGATAAAAAAAAAAAATCTATATATACATAACAACCAATATCACAAGTTCAAATTCAATCCATAAAACACGTTTTTATCTTTGCGTGGTATTTCATTTTCTATTCTTTAAGTATTTTCACAGTAACTGCAGATCATTGGGGAAAACGAACATCAATTCACAGCCCCCAGGCTCCAAATGAAAAAAAGGTCTCCCGCTGTTTCCCTGGGTGATTAATAAATTGTCCCATAGGTCTGCCAAGGTTTAGGAAGAAACGTTAAAATGTGTATTGTTACAAGTTCATAGACATGTAAAACTTATCCATCACAGCTGAGTTGTGGGGCTGGCCTGCTCGGAAATTTAGGAAAAAGACATTCTTCCTCTGTAAAAATTACTGAAGGATAACGGTTATCAGAAAGATTTAGACCGCCAAGGCTGAGCCATTAAAAAGGTTGAAGAGAACGGCTTGGAGTGCAAAGGGGGACTTGTGAAAAGACTGAGCTGACAGGCATGGCTGTGAAGCGTCACTAGCAAGCGTGTGGCCAGAAGTCTGCTCGCGGAAAGCCCCAACTTTGGATTTCATCAGTCCTGCAGGTCCAAAGCCGAGCATCTGTGATGATGACCCACTTAAGGCAGGATCCTCTTCCCCCACGTACATGCGCTGGAATACCTGGCACATGCATCTAATCCTCTGACGAACAAAAATAAAAGCATCTGAGATCACAGTGGTTTTCATATCAGATCAAGAATTTGATGAAAAAAAAAAAAAAGGATGCATGTTATTCTCTGAAATCTTGGGATACTGGTGATACTGGAGGTGACATGAAGGTTAGGAGACGGGGAAGTGTCGTTGCCTTTTCTTGTTCTAGCCTCCTAAGTTTTAGGTGGGGAGAGGTGGGATTATCCTACCTCAGCTTTCGCATGATATAATTTCTCTTTATTAATAAATTTTCATCTTCCCAGGAAAGACTTATTGAAGCATATGGGCTAATCCCATCTTCAAATCAATTCTGAAATTTTAGGACTGGGATTACCCTAATAACCATCCTTTGAAATGTCACTCTGCTGTGGCAGATTTTACCCTAAAATAACGACAAGATCTAAAAATGCCTAAAAATATTTAACAAGATGCTGCTTAAGGCTGAGTTAAAACTGAATCCGTCTGGAAACTGCCAAGTTCTAGTGCTTGAAATATGCATTAAACAGCTTGCAGGGAAAAAGGTACTGTATTTGCATCAAATATATACTTTTATTAAATATATACTTCTATTTTGTTAGAAAGAAAACTAATAAAAGATTTCAAAAGCTTTTCTAAATGAAGTCATTCTACAAAATATTTAAGAAATACAGAGTTTGTACCAGGGCCGAGACCGTAATGTAGATGTAAATAACCAACCCAAGCACAATCGTCGGTTGGAATGAAGAAAAGGAAGAAGAGACGGGAGTTTAGGTCCCAAGGAACTGCTTCTCCCCCTCGGTGGCTGGGAGACCGAGCACGCCTGAGGCAGCAGACCGTGTTCTTGTCTCTCCCCGCTCCGTGATCGGAGTGCCCACGCGCGTGTAACGTGACCTCCAGAAACACGCTCCGCGGTGGTAGAACCCACGGCAACACCGTTTTCCGCTCGCTTTCGCCCCAGGGATCGGGAGCACTTACGCGTGAAGAGGGCAGAGGACGGTACCCGCCGTGTTAAGAAGGGGAAGTGGAGGGCAAATTAAAAAGGGGGGAATGAAAGAGGCTGTGAGCGCGCTACCGGCTGTTTTCAGGAGCAAGGAGTGTTTTGAAAACAGCATTTGGGGGGAGGCTGTGGGAACTTCGGTGCAGTGGTACACCACAGACACAACAGCTCCGGCCAACAGTCAATTGTTTCCTTTGTGCGGCCTCAGCGTTGGGATTGTTAGCATCAGGCTAGCTAATACAGCTCTGTGGTTAAAAAAAACAGTTTTCTGGGGAGCTGATATAATTGGCTGTGGTCCTTTTCCCCATTTTTACTACAGTTTATGGTTTCAGATGGGGGGTTCTTTGTTTTTTCGTTCTTTAATTTGGGTTTTTTTTGCGTATTTCCAGTCACACCTCTAAATATCACGTACAATTTAAGATTGTTTTTCAGTCTGTACCACCTGCACGTATCTTTCTTTCTCTTACATGAAATATAGTCACATAGCCGTGAGTGAGCTACAGTTGTTTTCAGGACTCACAAACTGACGCCATGCTGTATCAGGGTGACCCAGAAGAGCATCTGAGGATAAAAAAAAAAATAGTGAGAGATAATGACCGTTACACACAACATAAAAGTAACTCTTCCCAAGCACGGAATCTCAGAATGACTTTAAGGGCCAGATTTTAAGTCAGAATATTGGCCTTTTGTGCTGTGCAGGTTACGATACAAGTTTGCCTGAGTCACCGCTATAAAAATTCCCTGTGAAATAACACAACTTATTATTGCCATGGCGTTTTGGGTGAACCAGGGGCCTGGCCCTTCTCCCCGTCCAACGGGGCTGGCACACATTGCATTCAGGGCGATATAAAGGTCACGGTGAGGTTAGATCAGCTAGACTATGGACACGAGTAAGAAACTCCAGCAAGGCTGGAGACTGACTTGACAAGCAGGGAACCACAACCAGCTCTGTAACAACGCTCCTCCTGCATCCGAGAAAAGATTTTGGTGTTTTGTGGAGCCTCTCAAAGAAGAGAGCTGCTAAACAAGTTATGAAGTTGCGTGTGAAGTTTTCACCCTAACCCGCCTGTCATGATGCAGAAGGAACCCAACGCAGCAGGAGGAGCGTGCAGTGCGGTACTTTAAAACCTTCCGTAGGCTCCTGCTAATCATGCCAGACTACTGCTCATAACTTAAATTATTCATTGGGGAAGAATAAAAGTTTAATCAATAAAACCAGGGTCAAGTCACCCGTGCTAGAGGTTCAGAAAAAGAAGATGGCTTGAAACTCAGCTGTAAAATATTATCTGTTTTGAATGAAACCTTAATATCTTCTGTTGTTCCTATATTCATTAATAATAATAAAGCACAGCCTCGTCTGACCTTTGCCTTCACAGATTTGAAAGGCAGTTTATGAAAATCCTTAACGTTACTGGATTTCTTTACGGCTACTTTATTCTTCAAGAATACTTAATGTTACAAAGGCAGCTCTTGATCTTCCTGCAGAGCTGTTGGTGAAACAGCAGCTGTAAGAGAAAAGCTTCGAAAGAGTAAGGTATGCGTAAAGCTGGTCATCGTTCCTTACTTTTCGTCTTCTGCATTGATACTCAAATGGTCCAGCACTGATCACAACGCGGATCGATACCACGTCCGTTCATGATTGACAGGGCCGGAGGAAACGATGCGCCGTTTGACATTGTTGTAATTACAGCGCAGAGCGATCACTCCCCGGGTCTGCGGGAAGAGCTGGCGGTGAAAGTCACCGCGTGCAGCAATCATAGCGGCGCTGACAGGCCGCTGTCAGGCAGGCAGGGGCAGCCTGGAGACGGACAGCGAAAAACGCCACATCTACGAGGAACGCTCTTGGAATATGTAATAAATCGTATTACCCGTCTGACGCCTCTCCTTGGTGTATCGATCATGATTAAAATAAACTACTTAGAACCATAATCATGACACGCTGAAACGGGAAACAAAGGCGTGAGCTATGCAGCACACTTTTTAGCAGGTTTTTTTAGCAGTCAAGCCAGACCAAGTCCTGGCTTCTCCACCTATTAGCTAACGACAGGAACGAGTGCCCTGCGTCAGGCTGTGGACGCGTCAAACAGAAGCACGGATGTGTAGCCCGCATCTGAGGGACCGTGCGTGGACGCTGTATTAAGATCTCCAGTTCCAGGGAGCTGCAGCAACAGTTTTGAGATGAAGAAATTGGATTCCACCTGCAGCCCTGCCGCGGCGTGGGCAGGAGACATGCACGCAGTCATGGCCTCCCTGTGTCCCACCGGCCAGGAGCCGGAGGTGAGGATGACCTACAACCGGCCACAGATGCAGGGGAGGTGCGGGGAGTCCTCGGCAGCGGGAGGAACCTGCGGGAAGTTGTGCGCGGCAACAGAGGTTTTGCTTCCATGACTTGAGTGGATAGATATCCATATCCATCCTGAGCTAACCCTCTCAAGCTAACCAGGACAAAAAAGCACCGATTACGCAGTTGCATATGCAGGAGATTGCCCTTTCTTACCCAAAAATCTGTGAATTCATATATTATGGTGCTGAGATGAATCTGCCAGTTTCATAATTTCCTATTCCATCCACCACAACCTGAAAGATGTAACATTTCCCCATGCCATGTCATGCAGAGGACAACAGAGCGTAGTTATATTAATTCACCATGTGTAGTTGGATAACTAAATATATTTATGCCTGCTAGGAATGCCACGGTAAGTTTAGACAGCCTTTCAGAACTCTTGAGATAACTCCCCAGAACTGCTAACTCCTTTGAATTTCTACCACTCAAATATTTTCAGTCCCCTGACATGAATATTCAAAACACACAAAATACAAGGATGTCCCAGTAGTTGAACAGAACCAGAGGAATAACTTGCGTCTAGAAACAGGTACCATGCAACAGCTGTGAGAATTTTTGCGTTTAACAGTGTTTGTTTTTCGCTCTGAACCAGTGACTCAGTATTACATCTTCATCTCCTTTTCCTGCCAATTTTACACTGACTTAACTCTATTAACATAGCCCTTACCTTTAAATGGCTTATTTCGGATTCGCATTAAGGTAGATGAGACAGAAATGGTACTTCTGGAGTTGGTTCCTAATACGTTCTCAATGCTGTCACCAACAGCTTAAATAAAATAATAAAATATTTATTCTAATCTGACATTTAATTTTACCTGCTAAAAGTAGAATATGAAAGCATCCAGATTAACACACAGATTTGTGAAAACATTTTACATCTATAATGAATTTAATCTGTGCTAAATGTACGTGCAGGGGAACGGTAAGATCAATGTTAATCCATTCATGCAGTTTTAATTACGCAATGATAATTTCACGTATGCTAATTTTCCAGTACCTGCAATTGCCTGTTTTAAAAGGTCACATAATTTCATCTCCCGTCTCTCTTAGCTTAGCATCATTGCACCACCAATGGAGACAACGTGAGTTTGGGATTTTGTATGCTTGGCCAACACACTCTAACTCATCTGCCGTCAGGAGGGACGATTCTACCTGCCGTCCGTACTCAGACACCCGGAAAAGATGCTGATTAATTAAGTGATTAATGTTAATAGTCACTTCTCTAGGTAGCTTAATCAGATCTCAGTGACTAAGTGAAGACGTGTATTTGAACTGATTGGGCCCGAATCTGACTACCAAGTAACTGACAACAGAGGGGAAGATAGCTGCAACTGAAGAACCGGGTCTGCGGCAAAATTAAGGTGGTGGGGACATTTCAAGTAGCGTGTCTTCACATTACGTACAGATAAAATTAAACCGTAAGCGTTGGACTGTGGATCCTGAGATGACATAACACTAGGAAAGAGTACGGGTAATCCTGCCTGGGTAGAGGCACAGAAAGAGCCTGCCAACGCTGAGGAACGGATGCCCTTCGCTGTACTTCCTATCCGCGACTCATCGCAGCCTCCCTGGAATGCCCATGCTCACGGCTCCGTCCTCACCCGTGTCTCTCTCGCCAAGTCCCTGTAGCGCACCGTGTTTACGCTCCCCGTACGGAAAGGCTAGACACCTGCATGTCTCAAGAGGGAGAATTAAGGAGCTTCCTATGTAGATATAATTTAGCTCTAAGAATAATGGTACTGATGCTAGTCTTGATGCTTGTGGCGGTTAGAGATCGTTCAACTGACGTAAGGAAAATACACGGCAAGGGTAATGAGGTTGATTAACTCAGTCTATATGAGCTAAACATGGTTTTATCTGTATTGCAGTTTGCTGATTTAGCATCAAGATCATAAAATGAGCTGTTCTGCATGTCATAGGAAGGAGAACCCTAGAAATACTCTCCCTGATTTTGCAATGGCATAGCTAGCCGTATTACACAAAAATCAGTTCAGTATGATAACCTAAGATCAAGTAATTCATTTAATTAAGATAAAGACCTACACTTTGACTTTCATCAGTTGTATGCGAATAAAGGAATCTGGGAGGAAAAGAACGAATGAGAAAATGAAATGAAATGTATATCTGCTTATTTAGAATTTAAAAGGCTTTTTTACTGGCATGCTTTCCTTTTGCAATTGCACACTTTGTATTTGGTAAGAGATTCGTAGGTGGCAAAGCTGAGGTCAGTGAAGCTACCCTGGTTTTTACCCACCAAATTGGGCAAGATGATCAGAAGGGCAGAGTTCTACAAACAGCTATAATGGAACTTAAATGAATTAAAATGGAACTTAAATGAATTAAAATGGAACTTAAACCTTGAACCTTCAAGGTTCAGAGTTTTGCTTTGTTTGTTTGTTTCCCCCCTTGCCCTCCTGAACATATGAAAGGCCAAAATTCAATGGATTGATTTCAATGAACAGATCAAGTTTCCAAAACACAACAAAAAGCCCTTCACAAGTCCAGAAATCTTCCAGTCTGGTTTGGAAATAGACAAACCAAAGTACAGAAGATATTTCCCTTAATATATTACAAACATCAACTTCAGGTTTTTTTCAAGTCACATTATTTCATAGAAGTGGAAAGCTGAGAAACTTACTGTCTTTTTTCCTTCTCTCTCTTTGCTTCATATGGGTGTAACCTTTTCCGGCAGTGATGGGAATGCCAACATTATGTGTTCCTAATAAAACAAAGAACTTTTTTTTTTTTCAGATCATATGCCAGCTGCTGAACAATTCTGCAAAGTTTCATTTGAGAATGAATGTGATTTCTTGAACACGTTCTGTAGCTTTTTTTTTTTTTGCTTGAGTCCTTTTAACATGATGAAACAGCAGTTTCAAAGAGTCACCAGGAAGATGTCTACAAACACTGTGAAGGCTCCTCCAGTTACCTATTGAAGTAGACTAGAACTTCTCTCGTGGTGAGGGTGACAATATCGCTTTGGAAAAACTCCTGTCAGTGAAGCTCAGCAATCTCGTATGAAGACTGAAATGCTGGTCAGTAAAGCAGAATTATTATACAAAAAAGAAAACCCAACCCAAAATGGTTCCCTAAGGATGGCTTAAAAGCACAGGTGCCATACAAGTTAACTGGCTTTAAAGAAAGGTCTTGGCAGATGGGTTTTTGGGGAGTGCAGAAGCAAATACATCAGGTATGAAAAATCATCTGCAAATTGGTACATACGTACAGCGAAAATATTGTTTTCATTTCTCACTTCCTCATGGCTTTTGTTTCCTTGAATTGTAAAGCTCGTGTTTAGCTCTTGGGGGGTTTTTGGAGTGGGTTAAGCGCTGATGTTATAAGGCAGAGGATGAATGGATTTCCTTTCAACTCAATCAATTATTGTATCTCGCTCTTTTTTCCTCTTTTAATCCTTCCCTTCACCTTTCTTTCCTCAACCTTTAATATTCTATTATTACAAAATTTCAAAGAAGCCAATGCTGTTACCCTCACCATTTCTTCCTTTTTCCTCTCATCATTTAGAAAACAGTTGTGTTAAAAATAAGTAATGCCCACCAGTGCCTGAGCAAAATGCACCAGCTGGCAACAGTCATGCTTTAAAATGGCTCTTAGGACTCAAGAGTCTTGATTGCCGGCTGTGTATTCCAAATAAATGCAGGTACTCTCCACTTCAAAATCACCATGAACTGTGTCAGCTGGCTACAGAGACAGCCTCCTTCAAAGACTGGAGGTGGGGAGCAACAGCAAGAATTTAAAAAAGTAATACAAACAACAGTAAAGCAACATAAAATTTACTCTTCAAGGATACTAGTAGAGTGTGTTTTAAAATATTTGAATTAAAAAGCTGTGACACGTGCATGAGCTCTCAGATCGCGTGTTCCAACTGCACACGTAGCGCCCAAATCAGATTTATTTAAGCATCAATATTTTCAGTTGAAAAAAAAAGATGTAGTCATTGTGAGAGACTGTCCTCACCGTAATTGTTCACTACTGAATTACTGTATAGTGACAATTTAACAAAAGAATCCTGGATTACACATGAAGATCTTTTTCCTCCTCCCTCTCAGCAATGATGAGAGTTTCTGGCAGGGAAGCTGGATCAATTACAGACAGCGGATGGGCAAAAATATATCCCTACCCTGACTCAACTTCCCGTCTCCCTACGAAAAATACACGCAGTGGGAAAATCTCAGATGCGTCCAACCACAACCACTGCATTTGGAGGCTCTTTGCCTAGAGTTTTTCTCCTGTTCCTTAGTGTGCAGGCTAGCAATTATTTCTAATTTGTTTTCCAATGGAAAACTGAAGAATTACAAGAATATTTGTCAGTACAATGTACCAGGATCCAGGTAAATACTAGTGGAAGTAAAATCTATATGGGAAAACACCCATTTTTGCCCATTAGTGGGCTAATTGCATGGTCAAGGTAGTAAATTCTACAGGGGTGTTTTCAATAAAATATTACTATATTTTCATAGAAGTCAATTCACAGCTGAAATAAAACACAGCACAGAAAGGAGCTGACAAATGCCCTTTACAATATTTCTCTTTGCAATATTTCTCTTTCATCAATGTAGATTTTTACCTGATTTTTTTCTTTTAAAATATTTTAACTGCCTTTCAAATACAAAAAAAAATTACAGGACAGAACACAGTTTTCATGTAGAGGATGGGAGAAGTGAGCCACGTCCTTCAGCCAGTCTCCAACAAGGTCTCATAATAATGATAATGTAAATTTGCACTAGCAATGATACATGTGCACGATTTATGGCATTTAGGTATCACACACTTTATGTGTAAATAACATAAATCCCCTTCAAAATAGCTACTGATGCAAAATTTTGAAAATAACAACCACAAAGGGGGATATCTGCTGGTAGCTCAGCTCGTGTTTGTGAAGAAGCGACACTTGCTGGCAGGAATATCTCATTTGAAAAAACTTGCTCTGTATAACATGGAAATTAGATAACACGTAAAAAATACTTGGTGTTAAGTAAACTTAATGACCTAAAGTGACTAAATATTTGTATCCAAATATTCACTGTGGTGCACATAGGAGATCAACTTCAAAGGCAAAGCATTTCAGAACGGCCTAGATTTCCAGATTCCCACACTGCTCCCTTCGATTCAATAGCATTCTTCTGCATACAGTTATTTTAACATCTCTCTCCATGTTTTTTTAAGACAATATTTATATAAAAAGTGAGCAGAGAGAGACAGAGAACCTAGATTGGCCTCTGGCTGGGATTTTCAAAGCCAGATGACCATGTTTCATTAATATTCCTCAGCAGCAGAGTATCCAGCTGCTCTTTGTGCCTCAAAATGTGAGCAGAAAGAACAGAAAGTCCTTTTATCGAGAGCACAGATATTTATTTTAGCATATACGTGTCTGAAGATAATCCTTGAAGATTAAAATGAGTTGGTAAATTCATAAACACAGGCTAACAAATTAGTCTGCCTTTTGCAGACTAATTTTCATGTTCACAGCATAAGAAACTCTATCAAAAAAGGATCTATGAAAAGCTACCGTAGAACCCGTCATCTGAAATTTTTTTTGCTTTCTTTTCAGTGGTTTCAGTTGGTTTTTTAGGGAAGAGCCATTTCCTTCTATGAGCAGGTGGGGAACGCACTGCCTGTTTTGGCTGCGGTGTAACCTCCCTGCCCCTCGCCCTCTAAAAGACGGCAGAGCAAGCAAAAAAAGACATTAGTAGCACTGCTTTGCACCGATTTTCTGAATACAATAAAAATAAACTAAGACTCTTTTTCAGTGATCTCAAAAATACATCACTGGGCACTTTTTGAGAGTTTCATTTGCTTGCTGCAAATGAACAGAGCTGGCATTTTCACTCAGCCATGGAAATGTTACGTGAACAGCCAGAAACATACGTTCTGGAAAAAGCAAGGCATTATGAATACGCCCTAAGTTGCAATATGTCCATAAATAATATACATAACATGAGTTACTATGGCAACTATTTGGATGTGAGATCACTGGGATTTTTTTTTTCCCACTACATAAAAAAAATAAATATTCACATAATTTTTTTTTTTTTTTTTTTTTTTTTTTTTTTTTGCATTATCAGGTAAGCCTGATTCCATCCTGACTACTATTTTAGATTTTATTCCCTTCTCACTGCTTTTATGACACTGGCATAAAGCACTTTTGACTCAGTACGCTTTTCTTAGGTCACTTACTCCACAGTGTATAAACAAACAGGTAACACATAGCAAAAAAAAAACAACAAAAAACACCTTTACCTGGAAAATGCTCAATTTGGGCAATTTTTGTTGAATAAAACATTTATTCAGGAACAGGTTATGCTTCCACCCACAATATATTCTGTAAAATTCTATAAAAGCATTCCATATTTGCGAGTATAAATGCAAGATGGTTCCTAATGCACTGGTTGAAGAGGTGGCAGCAATGGTGTTGCAACGTTAATTTGTAAATGTGCAAAATATAAATAAGACCATGTAACCTATTGCCTTAGGTAAAGGAAAAAAGCAAAGAAATTGCTAATTTGCCTTGAGCTTAAGGAAAGAAAAGGCAGCAGCAAAATGTTAAAATAAATAAATTACTTAAATTTTCTCATTATGTAATTATAGTACTGTTTTGGTTCATATAATTGAAATTTATTTTTAACGATCAGCCATCGGAAGGAAGGGAATCCACAACAATGGCTTTTAAGAATCATCACTATTCCAAAATTGTATTTTCAAGGAAATAATCCACTGTATTTGAAAACTTCTCTTCCAGAACAGCAGTTCAGTGAGGTTCGCTTCGTTACACAGTGCCACGAAAGCCAGACGTTTCTGAAGTGACTTGCGGAGGGCAGAAATAATGTGGATGTGAGGAAATAGTATTCTGAAGAAGCCAATAAAGAAGTTGGCCAAAGTTAACAAACAGCACGTGCCCTACACTTGGATGCCTTTGCATATAGCAGGTACACACGTATATCTGTGCACGTATACACGTGGAATAAAATGAGATTGAGGACAGGCAAACAGCCCGTGCCACTGAGCAAATATTCTCTCATTTTACTCTTCACCGAATTCATAAAAAACAGTGTTCAAATAGAGAAAAACCCTAACATTAAAATTAACTTCCCTCCCTATTCTCTGATGAACACTTTGAGTTTCACCTGCATGCTTTCAAGCTCACTGAACAAAATTGTAAGTGACTGAACAAAAAAGATTACTGGAGCAGCATGGTGGGTTTGGAGTTCCCATGTGCTTTTAGTTCTTTTAATTTGCCTTTTTCTAAAATAAGGCAAATAGTTAAACAGGGACTGGTTTTGTACAAAGCCTACTGGTGATGTTTTTGGTGGTACATTTTTCTAGCTTTGTTTTTCACTCTTTGTTGTGGTTTTGTTTGGTGAGGGGGGCCTGAAGTGGCAGCCTCTGTAGGAAACTGCTGGAAGTTTCCTCTTTGTCCATGGGACTGGGCCGGGCCTGGGGCGGACCCGCTGCTGGCCAAGGCCGAGCTGATTGGGAGCAGAATGTCCCGTGATAACGCCTCTGCCGTAACGTATTTAAGAAGGGGAAAACACAAAAAAAAAAAAGAGAAGAGAAGATGTGACGAAGCTGAGCAGGGGCAGAGGCGCAGAGGGGGAGGCGCAGGCCTCCGGGGCCTTGCAGGCCTCACCCTCTGGCCTCTTGCCAGGCGGTGACTGGGCCCAACTCAGCCCAGCCCAGCTGCAAGACACTACAACAGCCCAGGAGCAAACACCGGCCCAGAAGTCACAATCTTTTAGCACATTACAGACGTATTTTTCAAGGCAAAATTGACCAGGGCTCGTGTATGTGAAACCAATAACTCACCACTCCTCAATCCGCAGCCTCCGTGGTTTAGGGCGTAAGTGGCCTGTCAAACCAAAACCCCCAGCACAGGGCGGAAATTCAGCTGCAGAAGATTTAACGTATTTCTGCACTGGATATTGATCGGTGAAGACTTTTTTGATACGCACAATAGAGGGCAGTTATTCCTAAGATTTTTTAGGAGAATTATCGGAGGATGCGATGCCTCATTTGGTGGATAATAAATGTTCAGTCATGTAGTAACTGCAGGGAAGGGAATGTTTCTGAAACACTTTTCCAGCTGGAGAAATGGATTAGAGAGATTACCGTTATATCAAAGTGGCGGAACAGTTGAGAGGAAATATGGACAGAAATTTTTGTATAATTTCTGTAGAGTTGCTATTTGTCAAACCCCACTGGCATCAGTCATACTATATATTTTCTTCTGATGCACTCACGTCAGAAAATGTTAAGTTCCTCTTCAATATGCATGGGTTAGAGTCAAAGAAGAAGAGACACGGTATGGGAAGAAGTGCATGTTTTTCTGAATTGTACTATCATCTAGATAAGAAAGATGCAGATGATACTGTAATTTTAATGTCAGTTTATGAGCAAGTAGTGGGTGAGTCTGCCAACATTAAAGAGATTTCTTTATCTTTATTAAATTTTCTATAGCACATTTTAAACCTAACAGTGTACCCTAATTTCCACCAAGGTATCTGATCCTGTATATAAATAAGGAACACATCGATTCTTAGACATGAAATTCACATACAGAAAACTTGAGTGGTCTGACAGGCTTGAAGAATAATGGTGATTAACAAACATGCCCGGACTGCATTCAATCAAGAACCACGTTAATGGATTTTGGAGAAGGCATTCCTATTGACCCATGCAACCCTGCAGTGAAGTCATTAAAGAATGAGAAATATCCAATAAAAGGATTTACTGCATTAAAAAAAAAACACCACCAGTTGCTGAATTAAAACAGAAAAGCATAGGCGCCAGATCGCAAGGGTTTTTGAGAAGTGTCTTTCCTTATGTTTTATTATATTCTGTTTCTCCTTATCTCCCCTTCCCCCAGGTTTCAAACAGAACGCTTCATTTTCTTTAGAAATTCATATCCAGAAAATGCAGCTAGTTGTAGGATGGTTTCCATATGTTGTTCAAATGAGATTTGAGAGGCATCCAGAAGCTTTAAACTAGTGGAAATGTTGCCTACTGCCAGCGATGCCGTGTCTATTGCAGGGAATGTTTGTGCTTGGGATGTAGCATAAGTATAGTGGAGATTAGTGAACCAGAGGGGAAAACTGAAAAGAAAAAAAAAAACGACATATAGAAAATCAAATAGCTTATCACTAAGAGGTTTGAAAACCAACATATGTAACAGCTTACCTGAATAATCACAGCTCTCGTGTGGATTTTGGATTGGCCACGCAGAAGTTTGTATGCAGGCTTCTGAAAACTAGACATGAGAGAACAAAGACTGCAGTTCCTTTGAAATTTTTCTAAGAATAAAAAGGATTTTTAAAATATAGCATAGAGGCACTATTGCTTCTAAATAGTGCTTGTCAGAATTTTCTATGAGGTGTCATAGGTCTTTAATACCTCTTTAAAAGGCTGCAGCATGTTTGTATTTTGTTTCATTATTTGTATTAATTAAAAATATTACCTAACAATTAACATATGTAGATGATATCGTGGTGACACTTCTCTGCAGTGAATTCTGTGTTTCCTTGCAGATGTGTGTGTTATTGTGTCTATAATTAAGCCGTCATTCTTCCCCCACGAGGTATTTAGGTGTGTCTGTAGGCAGGACGTCGATCTGTATTCTCTCCTTACAGAGGATGTTCCATCTTCTGGAGCTGTAGTTTTCCATCCATCTCCACAACTCGAAACGCAAACCTCAAAGAACACAACCCAAACTGAGCACGCTCCAGGAAGTTGTCCATGGACACCCACTTTCCCAGGACACCCACCCACCCACCCTCAGCAGGATTCCAGTGGAGATGTCACAT
>WHYT01017191.1:179972-243343 GCA_009806455.1 Tetrax tetrax | reverse complement strand
TGCAACATTATCGTGCGGTGCATGTTTAAGATTGAGGGTTGTGCCCGATATGTGAACAGAATACATCCCGATTCTTAATCCGTGCATCACCTTTCGTGCTGGAGCTGCAGCGGTTATCAAATAGGGCTGTCCTGGAACGTGACATGGGTTTGTCTACTGAGAAACTCAATCAGATGTTTAATTTGGTTAAACTAATATTGAACCAAAGTTACATGGTTAACAACAAAATTCATACCACTGCACCTGATCTCACCCCAGCATTACCTGAGGATCCCAGAGATTAAACCCCACAAACTTTGAGAAGGTCTTTTCGGCGTGGCATAAGTACGTGCTTTCTCACAAAACATTCTGTTTGAGGGAACTCATCAGTGGACATTCATTCATTCTTCCACATGCTTAGTATTTTCAGTTACAACATCACAGTAATTTGATAGCATAATTGACTATACTATAAAACAGATCTGTTTTTTTAACTATTTCACTTCCCCTTAAAAAACACCGCAAAATGGGAAATGACATTGTTTTATGTTCTTGGGATACTTTTCCGATACTACACTTTGCAACTCAAAACCTTTGCATGGACACGTGCTCAACTGCTCCCTTCGACCTGTGAGACGGGAATGGAAAAGATGAAGCCTTTGCCCATGTGTGGAAAATCCAGCCTTGGTTCCTTGGTCAGGCCGCTTGTTGGCTGCTGAGGAGTCTTAATCCAGATGAGGGAGACCCCGTTATTGAAATAATTGCTGCTTTTGGACTTCAATGTTTTTACACTCCTGTCTATGCCAGGAGCAATGCTCCTTCATAGCTCCAGTTTTATTGTCTAGTTTTTTGGGTTTTTTTTTGTCAAATCGACTTAATGTTTTAAACTACAAAACTCAAAAACTATAATCTTAAATTTAAAAAAAAAAGTGGTCAAATGTAATGTATCATTCAAGATTTTCATGTTCTAAGGTAGAATTTTGTAATCTTCTTTTTACCCAGCTGTGGTAGGAGTTGCCAGGTTTTCAGATCTCTTTAAAAGGGAAAGAAGCTCTAAGAAAATTCAGAGCGCGCTATTAGAAAAAGGCAGGTCCAAAAGCAAGCTTTTTAAATAGTTTTGAGACTGTAATTGGTCATAGTTTTTGAAAAGTCTGTTTCTTTATTTAATTTTCATGACTCGCCAGCTTTACATACTTATTATCTTCTCTCTTCAGTTCAGAATTACACAAAAATCTCTAGAAAATCTGACAATTTTGTTCTTAATAAGCAACGTTGTTTTTCATTAACATGAACGTTTACTTGGAAGAATACATTTCCGTCGCCGTTAACCAGCCGTTTGTTCTAACGAGGAAAGTTTTACAGGCAGGGAATACACTGTGCCAGGCACGTGTAGAAAGTGTTTCTGCACATGTATAGCTTTTGGCAAGATGTGTTTTCTTTTTTTCTTTTTTTCTTTTTTCCCTTGGGCTTTGCCTCCCATAGTGCTACCCAGAAACCTCACCCGATTTCAGAGTGCATTTGGTTGAAGGACTTCAGGTTTCTGTGCCGAATGCAGCATCTCCAGACCCCCGGTTGCTCAAAGGCGCGAGAGACTTCTGCGGCGCAATTGTGGCACCGTTTTATCGGCCCGCCTGAAGAGGAGCTGTCAACAGCCTGGAGCACACCCGTCGGTGGAATCCTCTGCAATCACAGTTATGGCTCAAGGTATTTGTCCTGGCAACAAAAAAAAAACCTCCATTGGTTGTGCAAAAAAAGTGGCAGGCCTTCCCTTGGCTGGCTCCGCGGTAGGTTTGGGCTGGCCACCTTGGGAACAGCATACGTGCGCATGACCAGGGCAGATTCAAACATCGACCTCATTTTCCAGCGTGGTACCTATGAAACACAATTGCAGTACAGAAAAAAAAAGAAAAAACAAAACAAACAACACTTACTGTTGCTACATATCATTAGTCTATCACCGGTCCACTGAGGCATACTAACACTTTTGAATTCTTTGCCAAGACAACAAAATTGCAATAAATATAACTCTGCCAACAGCTAGAAAAAGGAAAAAGAGCAAAGCTTGAAATTTTAAAATGTTTTCACTGAAAAAAAAAAAAAAAAAGACTGTTTTGAGAGGCCAACAGCACATGTCCTGATGGCTGGCAGCTGTTTGTCAGGAGAGCTCCTGTCACCTCCACATCGTCCCTTTTGGCAGTGATGCTGATGAGGGCCTCCTAGCTTGTCTGGCAGGGAGGCAGAGCTGCTGGTTCCCTCATGCAAAGGCACCGTTTGCCATGGAAAATGTTTCACGCTGGGTGGAATTTCTATTCTTCGGTAGGATATTTGCAGGCAGCATGCTATTCAGCAGAGCCGCTCACTCAAACTACTACTTCTAACATTTAATGCCTCCTCCAGAACCCATTTAGAAAATGGCAGTCTCAAAAAGAGACATCTTGCTGAAAGGAAGTATTTTGAATCAGGGACCACAGATTTTGGAAAATCTTTGCTTCTCCAAATTTGCCTCTCTTATAATTTTAGAGAACATTTGCCAAAAGAATGTGGCAGCCCCCGAGGACAGAGTTACTCTGTTGGTGAATACATCCCATGTATTCATCCCATGAATTCCCATCCTCCTCCATCCATGGTGGTGATTGAACTATGCACATGACAACGCTTCAAAGGTATGAAATTATGAAATTAGAAACAAACAAACCAAAGACAACTTTGCTTGTCTTATTTTTAAAGCCAGATAATTTCAAACATTTAGATGACAGAGCCTCTGAGAAGATATGTTTACTAAGAAGGTGGAGCCTTTTACTTGCATTGGATCTACTGCCAGCACAGTAGTAATATGATGTGTAAATATGGCCTCTTCTAAAATCCTCTAGTTCTGATATTTTGCTTTCTGTCTGTGATGAGATTTCTAAGCCCTCGTTGAAGTTCTAGACCACCCTCCTTCAGCTGCAGATGTGTCAGCATGTCATTTATGGGACCGGTCGCAACGAAGCCCTGCAGAATGACTTGTTGAGTTTCTATTTACTGGCAGAAAAGGTAGCATTTGAAGTGAAAAGTCCTTCAATTACTGCTTCTGTAATTAGTTAAAACTTCAACATATTTTTATGGCTAGCAGCCACTCAGGAACCAGCCGAGACAATAAAAAGAAAGCAAATTTGCCCATAGGGATTATCAGGACCTCACCCTCTAACAGAAGCTATGAACAGGATTAAAGGATTAGTTAAGCAAACTAACAACGGTGGCAAAATGGTTGAACCGGCTTTTGAACAGCACCATAAGGAAAGGTGGGATAAACTGGCCAGAAACACCGCAGCTCCAAGCCAAAGGCTGAAACCCAGAGCACTGCTGTCTGCCAGAAGAGAGACCTGAGGAGGACGTCTGGGGCGATACAGCTACAAATGTCCCGGTCTTGTTTTTATGCGCAAATAAAATGCTTGAATGATCAGCTGAGACTTTTAATAATGCGGTGACGGATTGTAATCTCTTGCTGCACAGGCATATAGAGCTAGTAACTACCTGCCTCTCTCTTTCAGGGCATTTCAGGTCACGGACATAACACTGTAAAAGTGTCTGTGGAGAACACCTCGACCTCATTACACGGTCAAATGCATGGACTTTTCAAAAGAAATCACAATGCACAGGTTTTTTCCACAGTGCAGCCGGGGAGGCACATGCATTGTTGTGAAGCTGAGCATTCCCTGGAGCATCTATAGACCAAGGAAAATGTAAAGGAGCTCGGTATTAGGGCAGCTGGCAGAGAAGCCCACAAAATAACTACAGGAACATCTGAAGTGTCATCAGAAAACAAACCTTCTACTTCACAAAAACATAAAAGCACAGAAACATGAAAGCACAAAGACTACACTGATTTTTACCATATTATTTCCTTCTTTTCCTCAGTATTCAATCATTGAGGAACACATCGAGAATCCAGTCATTTTTCTGGTAGGCTTTCCTTTTTGCGTTAAAAGCCAAATAATTCTGCCTGTAGTTACACCCGTCTGGATGGCTGCACAGCATAACATGACCCTAAAATACAGTAATAAAAAGAGCAACCCTAATATACAATACTAAAAACAGCGTTCTAGCAGAAAAACAGACTTCAAGAAAAAAATTAAAAATACCAAAATACCAATGTTAATGCTTCACACAAATTAACGCGCTAAACTGGTAACATGGCTGGTTATCAAAGGTGCCCTTGCTGTGCCAGCTGACGGCACTGTGACCCCAGTGCCCTTCGATCCCCTCAGCGGCAGTTCAAAGCCTGTCAGCATGTTTTCCATCTGGCTGATGACGGCAGGATTAAATCATGCCCAACACGTTAAAACCCAACATTCTTCTGATTTCACCTCCTGGCAGCTCAAAGAGCGCCTTGCTCACCTTCTCCGGGGAAGTCTCCTGATCGCAGTCGCCCTTTGTGTTCCGTTCCTGTTCCTTCCCTTCCTGCCGCAGTTGAACGACAAGGATGCTTAAAGACGGTAACGGCACCGCAGTGAAACGCAGCCCCTTGGAAGGTAGCAATGCGTTCAGTCAGATTTCCTGCTTGCCCTTGCACCACAACTTAGGAAAGCCACACGTTTTATGGACATATCAAGCAATACAGCTACAAAGCTGGTGTTCAGTTTCGAAAAGTTACTAAAGCCAAGAAGATTTAAGTGAGAGATGAAGTATTTGTCTTCCCCGCACATCCTATCCGTATCTTATAGCCTCAGAGCTGACCATCTCGCGTGGTGATTCAAGCCATTACAACAGTGATGAAAGACCCTTGAAGGCAGCAGTCTTGCTCTTTTTTAAACAGATATCATGCTGGTCTAATTCTCGTTTCCCCAGATATTAATAAATGAAGAATTGCAATGCAAATGTGTCTGGTACACTCTAACAGTACACCAGCCCGGCTCGCTGCCGGAGGATTTCTGCTGCTGTCCATCTCTAATGTCTTAACACTTGCCGGCTAAACCTGACAAGTATGTGAAACCTAAACTAGGCTGCACGGATGAGCTTCCTTCTGAAAGAAAAAAAAAAAAAAAATCTATGAAGTCTAATTGCAAAACAAAGAGTGTAATAGGAAAACTTTTTGCTAGGCCACAGCATGGACTTTTCTTAGAATCAGCTGAATATCTCCAGAAGCCGAATGAAGCACAGGTACAAACCAGATGACTCCAAAACCTCTAGGCCAATGTGCGTCCAAAATGAAGCAGCTTTATTTCACGCCAATGAGGGGTGGCTCAATTTCTCCTTTACAAGTCCTTAAATTTTCTAAGAGCTGTCTGGGACACTTGGCAGACTCCAAATCCAGGCATGGGGAATTATTGTCAGACCTGACTAGTATGAGGCTTACTGTCCCAACATCTGCCCTCCTCTCTTCTAATACCCTCCGCTTGCAGAATTTCTTTTCTAAGAAAGTGACACTTTTAAAATAAAAACATATTAATTAATATTGTGTTAGATGATTGGAAGGTTTGCTCCGCCTTGATTGGATTCTCTGATATTTTCACATAAAACTGTAAAAAATTAGAAAAAGATACGCTTATATTTCAACTCTATATTTTTTAATTGGGATGCACAAGTGGATTAAGTGCATTGGAAAAGTGAATTCCTTGTTATACATGGGAGTATCCCCAGTCTTAACATCAAACCCCCATATATTTACTCAAACAAAGGTATTTATTCAGAGTCTTGAGAGAGAGTGTAGAGTTTCTAACTCCATCTTGCTTTTTAAAATATAAATGAACACTGATGGCTGCAGTTTGTAACAATAAAATTTGTCATTGTGTAATGTATTTAACAGATACCTCCAGTCCCATTTTATAAACATAGCACACATTGGAATTTGTCTGAGATGTAATAAGCCGTTAAATAGCACACTTTATCTAAAAATCTTATATCAAGAAGATAGGCTTTTTTTTTTTTTCTGTCTTAAGAATAGTTCTGAATATAGAAGAATATAGGCATCTTTTGAATTTGGTACCTAAAAAAAGTATGACTCAGAAAATACCTTTTAAGTCATAATGTGGATCGTTTCTTTTTTCCACTCCTTTAACAGGGACAATGTTCTAGCTCAAAACTACTCTGAAAATATTGAAGATTTTCTTACTGCAAACAAGTACACTGGAGGTTATCAGGTAAAGAAAAACCTTCTCTGCTGGTAAACAATAGCTTGTGCATCTTCCAACTGTATCGCCTTGAACCAAGCAGAACGACAATTTTGTTAAGAGATTCAATGCAAAAATTGCATATCCTTAACTCAAACTTTAAATAACAAAAGATTCTGTATGAGTAGAATTCATCTCACCAAAACTGTTTCAAGATATGCATTTTACTTTTTGGTCCATTATTTCTTTAACGTAAAAAAGATTGGAACTTCACAACTAAGACAAAATAACTTGTTGCGAAAGGGAAATACCTCTTTTCCACAGTTATTTGCGTAACACGCGGGATGTGTTATCATTATGCTTTCCTGTTTGTTTAGAACCATAAAAGCAAACCTTTCCCCATTGCATTTTTCGGAACTTTTCGTGGTGATGGAAAGGTCAGAAACCTGAGGTTTCAGGATTTATCAGGTGATGTCTGCCTTTGAGGTGCAGCCATAAAGCCACAAGAAAGCATGAACAGAAGATACTGAGATTTACCATGCACCACTCTTCTGTCAGATGCTGGGAATTTATTGCTCCCATCAGGCTCCAACGGGAGGTCTCATGATCTGATGGAGTCGGCCTACAAAACGATTTTCAGATGCTGTTCACCCGAACAGCTGTTTCTGTCAGCATTTCAGCCTTCTCTGGAGCAGGATGATTAATCCCGTTCTGCGCGTGTCTAAGGCTGTTATCTTCTCAGAAGCATTTCCTGTCCTCTGATTCACTCCGTCCAGGAGCTCCAGCTCTTACAGGTTTCAAAACAATTTTTGTGGTTGCTGGCCAAAGACACTAAAATTAAGTTCACACATTCAGGGTCTTTTGGGTGGTTTGGGGGTTTCAGTGTGGGTTCTGGTTTGGTTTGGTTTGGTTTTCCTCATTAGATGAGCAGTAGAAAACCCTTTCTAATAGCTGCCTTCCTAATTTTGCCATGTCCCAAATGGAAGCTAGCTAGTTAGAGATTTCTGAAACAAAAGCAGAAGTCTGAGGGACATCGAAGGGCACACAATCGCTTTCTGACAGGAAGACAGATGGGGACAAATGCACTCCAGTGACATGAGTGGTGATACTGGTTGGTTCCAACACAAAAAAAAAAGGCCGTCCGAAAATTTTAACAAATAAAACAAAACTGTAGTTAATATATATTCAACTCCTGAAACACTTTGGATTAAATTTATTTCTTTAACTTAAGTCTTCCCACTTTTCAATGTTCTTTTTGAGTCTCTTTGCCCTGTAGAGTCTCAAAGGACAACTGGCACCCTTGCAGATATTTTCAGGCATCCCTGTGTAATCTTAGAGAGAAGAGGAGCTTGACTATCAGAATCAGAGATTATACTCTCTTCCAAAGAAATGTCATGTTTTCAACATTTCGACTTTTTCCTCAAGAGTCAAAAATTCATATATACAGAAAGCTCTTTCTTGAATTAAGTTTCTTTGTTGAAAGAAGTTTCAGCAAAAGAAAAAAGAAGTTTCTTTGTCGAAATTTAGAAATACAAGGTTTAAAGGACAAGTTGGACAATGAACTCTGTTTGCTCTCTATCTATGGTGATGTAAATCAAGAGAAACCCCAAATGTAAGTAACCCTCAGGTTTCATTCAGGTGTAATTAATAACAGTTTTCAACCGGAAAAAACTTGAAGAAAAACTGAGACATGTTCTATTGACCTATTTGATGGATCTCCTCTTCAGCCCGTTCTCTTCCATGGCCAAGGCCAACAAAGCCCCGTACCGCTCAGTTTCCGTTGCGTCCAACAGCCATGTGTGCTTACAGCTACAGAGCACAGGGTTATTGTCTAGACTAAAGCTGGTTTAGAGAAAAGGTGATTCAGCCACAGGCTACTGATGCCCTCAGGCTTCATTCCCCGCTTTCTTTGGGATTCAGACTGCTGATAGCTACAGTGCATTTGACCTGAAGCAACTCTGTATTTACAGTAGGCTTGCTCTACATTTATGCCCTTAAGCCCATTTAGCCAACTCTACCGATACTTGATCAGAGAAATCAAAACTCCAGCAAAAACAATCTCAGCTCCGTCTCTCCGCTAACCAGACTCCTCCTCTTCAGCAGATCCTTCGAAGAGATCATCTGTATTCCCTGAGCTCACTCAGCAACCACACACAAGTTCTTAATTGCGTTGCCAGTTCATCCCTCTCCTCTATTACCTGCTCCAGTTTCAGAAAGGCCTTCATCGGTATCTCCGGTCCTTGGGTCTGTTCTTTTCCCTTTCCATCAGGCAGCCTTGCTGGAATATAAACACACCTTCCACCCCGAACTGATGGTGCTCACCCACCGCTCCTGCAGCCAGCCACCTTCATTGCCTCTGTCTTTCCTTGGATCCTCCCCCTTATTTTCACTTTATTCTCATCAAGCTCCCTCTGAAAATCCTGAACAACTCCCGCGTTCGCCCCTTCCAGCTCCAACTCCCAGAGGTTGGTGAGCTTTTAAGGGGTTGTACTGCAAGTCAGCCTTAATTGTCTAATTAATCTCTACTGTGACCAGGATGAGGCCCTCAGCCTCTGAGCAGTAAAACTTTTGGTTCTCAATAAGAATGCAGACAAGAGTGACATACGGACATAAGTTTATCAGCCCCTGCCACAGAGAATTTTCCTTTCTCACTAGGGGACTGACAGATCTTGGTACTCAGCAAAAAAAAAAGAGTATCTGATACTTTCAGATTTCAGTGCCAGTTCAAGTTTAAAGTACAAATACAAAGGAAACTCAAAAAGTCATCTTCATATTTTTTAAAGCACACAGAGAAATCAGAAACTGTTCATTAAGGAAAAAAAAAAAAAAAGAATCATCCATTCCCACAGGAAAAAGCAAGATATATTTAAGGCATAGCATACAAGACATAATATGCTTCTTAATGGAAATATCATGAAAAAATTGTCATATGGAAGGTATAGAAAGCAAATACATCAGGGCTTTTATTGCGTTCAGAATACGAATATCATTAGTTGTACTGTAGGTACCATAAAGAAGGGTCAAAAATGGGTAATAATTGTAAATAGCAATCAGAGCTGCATGTGTTAAGGCCTACAAAAAGGAACAAGAACATATATTTTTGTCTAGCTAGATGTTTTCTAATGAGAATAATAGAAAGAGCACAAGAAAACAAATTGTTTCATAGTGCAAACCAGGAATTAGCAGCCATCGCAACCCTAAAGAAATCTCTGCCCTGTATCTGTGGGGAACATCTTTGCTTCTCCAAGGCTGTGGTGTTACAGTTTACGTCTTCCATGTATTTACAGAGTCGTTTGAGATGAAGTGTGATTTTGGACGTTTCACTACTGGTTGATTATGGGATGTGACGGTACGCTATCACAGTATGCCACACAAAAATGTATTTCAAGAAAGGGTGGTTTGGCTTGCTTGTGGTTTTGGATGGGTTGGACTAGAAGAAAACAAAAACATAAAGGGGATGAGAAAATAATAAAAAAAAAGCTTTCTCAATACTTTTCAAGTGTTTTGTGCCTTGCTAAAGCTCTACTTCTGTACTTTGAGGGATTGATTCTTAAGCTCTTGGCACATAAAATCCTGTCCAGATTTTTGTTACAGCTCAGCATGCAATTGTTCCTATTTATAGAACTTACAAACAGATTTCCAGATTTCAAAACAGCTCACATATTTGTTCACCAGTGAAAGCTGTTCGAATTTCTGACCCTAACAAGCATCAAAATTCTGAATGAAAAATTTATTTGTGCTGTTTGAAAAAGAATGGGGGAGGGGAGCTGCAAGTTCGAGACATTTTCTGTTCCCTGGTTATTTACTGAAATTTAATTTTAGCTAGAAATTTCAGACCAGATCTCGTTATGTTTAGTGGGGAAAGACATAACACTATTCTCCTGAGTTTCGTGTGTCTTCCTTGGAGGTGAGTCCTAATCGGACTGCTGATTCAAAATTATCATCCAATGCATTTTAGTTTATACTGAAAGCGTATCTACACTTTTGGAATGAAGTATGTGACTACACTTTATTTGACATTTGTAGGCAATAGATGAGACCGTAAACATGTGATGAGGGCATGGCATAATAGCTAATAAAGTAATATCATAAGGTTATGAACGCTCTTCATATATTCAATTTCAAAGTTTCATGAAAAAAGTTAATTGGCTGGAATACTGAAAAGTTGAGAAAAAACACCCAGGTATGGTCAGTGATATTTAAAGGGAATGTAGAGAATACAGTCCTAAACTAGTACTGTTCAGTTCACTCTATTACAGTATAAACGAACTTAGCCTTTGCGGTTTTAGTCAATTTAATACCTGAGTGTCCTCAGTCAAAAATAACCATTTTCATTGGTTACTTGGTTAATAAATGTGAAAACCATTTTACAACATCCTCCTATGCCATAAAATCAAGTAAAGATTGTGGTGGGATTTTGTAGGTTGTATGGATAGTAAGGCCTTAGACACTGGAAATGTTTATATCGGCTACGAAACTTGCAATTGTTCCAACTGAAGTTGGAATCAGTGAGTTACAGTTCATTCCTGCCTCTAGTGAAGCCAGTGCCAGAATTTTGAGTTTTCTACAATGAAAGTAAGATCTGGAAGTGATGAAATGAAAGGGGTTTTTTGCTTGTTTGGTTTTAAAGCAAAGCTAATCATAATTACTGTGTAGCAAGAAAAGTGAAGTGGCTCTGATAGAAAATTTTGAAGCAGTGGAGAAAAATATTTCATCTGCCAAGTGGTGTGGCTGGAAACATTATTTGAGTCTTTGACAATGCCTACTAAACTTTCCTTGTATGGTATTTTCTTCTATTATCATTCATCACTGTGGAATTTACAGAGCATTTGTTGCAAAAGTAAGAGGAAAAAAAAGTGCTAGACACTTTTCTTACTGTTTTGATTAGTTCACTAATTATTGTGTTTGTTTTGACATTGTACTTCTACAGCACAAGCTGGGATTAGAGCTGAAAAAGAATTTCAGAGTCGTTGCTGCAAGTCTGAAATTGGATCTAGACAACGCTGGATAGATTTTGCTCTTTTCTTTGATACCCTGCCATGACCTCTGACTCCACAAACCGGTTGCTGAAGTTCATCGTTACTACAAATCACCTCCCTCCATCTGGCGAGAGGTCTCAGCAGAATCCATACCCTGATAACCTTCCCTGCGTCCCAGCCCCTCGCCGAACCCCTCCGTGCACTGTGCATGTAAATGTGTGCCATAAAATACACCCTGCCTGCCCGAGGGAAATTTCTGTTGCCAGCCCAAAACCCAATCCACCAATAAAATTTACAAAAGGGGATGCAAGCATTACTGAAAGTCGTACACGCTTCCGCCAGAGTTTTTTGCACGTAGGTGAATTTCCACCTGCCTTTCATGGATTTTTCCCTGCTCATCCTTGATCTTAGCTGTAGCCTGTGTAGCCTGCTTAGATCTCAGCTTGTACCCAACCACTCTATTCAAAAAGCTGCTGCTAAAATTATTCCTTTCATGCTGCTCAGACTCTGCCAGACATTCATATTCAAATGAAACCCTTCATCCTCTGCTTCAAGTTCACGCTTCTTCTCTTAAACGCAAGGCCTGGAAAAACACAACACATACCTACAGCTTTGCTCTCAGTTTGCTCTGTTCATTTTAAAACTTCCCTTCTCCCCATTATGTTTTTCAGACTTTCACATCTATTTTATTTTCTGTACTGTCCCTTACCTGTAGCAATCTCTTGCTGCCTGGATATAAAACTCATCAGTTGCCAAATTTAGGTCCTCCCATAGAACACACTTCCTTGAAGGGGTGGAGGTAGGGTGGGGAGAAGGGGAGTTTATCCACCGCCTCATTTGAGTTTACAAATCTAGAGAATGAGTCATTTTCTCTGACCTTATTACACTTGTGAACATTTTAACTTTGTAAAAGAGACTTTTGCCTTCTATCAGGACAACAGCCTCAAACTGCAAGTTGTCTTACCCAAGACAAAAAGTAGAGAAAATCCAAGCAACTTCAGTCTAAGATGGTTCTCAAACTACTATTTTTCTAGAGCGCTGCAAGCCTTTTGTAAAGCTGTTCTGTTGTAAAAACAAAACAGGAGAGTGGCTCTTTGCCTTGCAGTGTGTGTTCTTTGTTTTCTTTTCGTTTCTAATTGACTGAAAGAGCTCCTGACCCTGGCAGTCCAGAGAGAGCACTGATAAAAAGTAAAATAACAATCCCCATCTTAGGCCTAATTTTAAACTGCTCTGGTTTCATCTCCTATATCACTGAATGCAATTAGCTTCCATCTATTTTCATCTGATCTGTTTAATCTCTCAGCACTCAGCTGGGACTGGCACACGGCACCGTTGCCATTACCCTGCAACCGCCGCGTGCCCACCCACGCTCTTTGTTGCCAGCGGAGTCCATCCTTTCCATTTCCTACCCATCAACAGCCCAGGCACCAAGACTGAGATGGAAAAAAAAAGAAAAACATCAATTAAAAAAAAAAATCAGTCTTAAAAAACACCCCACCTGCTCATGTTTGTTCTCAGTCACAGACTCGTGTGTGTCACCAAGGCTCTCGCTGCGGCTTCCTGGGGTCATCACAACGGCGCCGAGAGGCCACGGGTGCCATCCATCACGATTTTCATGCCGAAAGCTGGAAGGAGAGCTGTTTCCTGACTGTGCTTCACTCTTAATTATCAGGTCTCAATTAACACCCTGCCACTCTTTGCTGTTTGCTGTGCTTTGTTCCATTTCCTGCAAACTGATAAAAAAAAGAAGAAAAAGAAAAAGAAAAAGAAAAAGAAAAAGAAAAAGAAAAAGAAAAAGAAAAAGAAAAAGAAAAAGAAAAAGAAAAAGAAAAAGAAAAAGAAAAAGAAAAAGACTTTCAGAACCTTCATTTATCCAATAACATGATTTTATATCTGAAAGGACATTTTCATCTTTTAGTTCTTTTTCTAATTAGTTTCTGTGCCCTGCATTCAGCGTTTCCCACAATTTGCCTATCAATGACATGAAAAGATTATCTTTTTCATGTTGCTAGCAGAGAGTCAGAGACCTCAGAGTTAAATCTGATCTCTGAAATGATGCCAAGCCTCCATCTCACTGCCCCCACCCTGATTTCTCCCTCTTGCTGCCTGATTCCTCCGTGTTGCATTGTTATTCTCGAACGCCTGGGGTGAATAGTTAGCTCCAGATATTGAAAGAAGTTTAATACTTAAGTAAAATTATGACATGTTATTAGGTTTTTTACTGTAGAAAAAGAGAAAATCTTTAAAGATCTTATGTTGAAGACTTTAAAGTATTAACAAATGTTTTATCTAGGGATCAAACATCTTTTGAAGAATGATAGGTAAAGCACAGCAGAAGCTGTGCTGGCTTCAGCTTGTGGAATTTCACTTTACTTAATGTGTCTTTTTTTTTTTTTTCCGTGTAGAATGAAGGCTTACAAACTCTCAAAACCACAGGCATTGGTGCAAGTTAATGCACTAAGTTTCTACAGCAGGATTCAGTTCGCAGAAGTCTACAGATCCCTGGGAACCGTTCCGTAATTCTTAGCTTTGTAGATCATAGGCAAGATGCAACAGAGAGTTTGAAGAAGACTGTTACACAGCAAAAAGTCCATATAAAAAAAATACAAAAAAAAGCCCCCGAGATATAAACATGTGCACCTACGGTAGGTTAAATAAACAAGTGTTCCCTGTATATGAGGAAATGCCTATTTAACATTAATATATGTTCTCTCTCTACAGACTAGACCTCTTAAACTAGCACGATACATCTGCTGACTCCCAGTATGGGCAATGGTTTGGAGGGCTTTGTTGTTTGGTTTTGTTTTCAGGTTTTTGGGGTTTTTTTTAATGGCTCTATTTATCAGGGGTTGGACTAGATTCAGACTGGACATTAGGAATCAATTTTTTACCATGAGGGTGGTGGAGTGGTGTCCCAGGTTGCCCAGAGAGGCGGTGGATGCCCCATCCCTGGAAACATTCCAGGCCAGGTTGGCCGGGGCTCTGAGCAACCTGATCTGGTTGGAGATGTCCCTGCTCCTGGCAGGGGGTTGGGCTGGGTGGGCTTTGAAGGTCCCTTCAACCCAAACCATTCTGTGATTCTATGTTTTGTAGCTCTAAAAGAGAGAAAAGATCTTGCTCAGGCCCCCTCTTTCAGGGCAGTAATTCCTCCTCAGACACATTTAAAGATGACATTATTTGTAGATAATCAGCTCAATAACCAAAAACACAGGCGGAAATTTCCGCACATAAATTACACAACTGCCTTGAACGTGTTTTCAGAATCTCATTGTCTATATGTATTTGACCAAAACTCATAAGACCAAGCTTAACAGCCCTTAGTCTTTTGTCTAGGTTTAGTGCTCAGACTGACTGAGCAGGGCAGAAAGCCAGCAGCCTCCAGCTTTTCACAGGCTAGGGTGAGACAGCGACCGTTGAGCTCAAACACCCAGCTTGGGTTGTTCCCAGTACAGGTCTCCACTGAAATCTCTTCCTCACGCGCTCCCTCTTCCCGGAGCTGCCCGTGCAGCAGCACATCCACCAGCTCCTCCCGCCGAGGCACTCTGTCCATCTTCCCCAGACCCCGGCCACCCCGTGAGGGGCATCACGCGGAGCCCCTTCGAAGACAAACAGCACTGGGAGTGGGGCTGGGTCCCAGACCCTGGGAAAGCGAGACCTGTGCTTGTAACTCCTGGGTCCCAGACCTTGGGAAAGCGAGACCTGTACTTGTAACTCCTGGGTCCCAGACCTTGGGAAAGCGAGACCTGTACTTGTAACTCCTGGGTCCCAGACCCTGGGAAAGCGAGACCTGCGTTTGTAATGCATTCTGGTCATAAGGTCTCAAACTCCAGCTACACACTGTTCTACATGTACAATTTCATTTGCACAGCATCTTAGGAGAACTCCTGCCAGTCATGTTTCTTTTGACAAGTTAGATTTTTCTAATAATGAATAAAGTGAATAATTACTATACTGTTCCCGTTAGAAATAGCTACGGGTGAGTCAGATGGCCAGAAAGGGGAAGTGGTGCTTGTTTTAAGGCTCTGATCCATTCATAGAAGGAGGTACCAGGAGAGCATCATTTGCAACTGTAATCTTCAGAGAAATTATGGTGAAAGGACCATTAGCATAACAATACTTTTCATGTTCACTGACTCCGAGAAATGGCAGCAGGGAGACTGGCCTACAGCATCATGGTGACACAACAGAAAGGGCAGGAAATAATTGCAAAGCCCAAATGATGACATAGTTTTTCTACTTCCTCCCTGGGGAACACAATATCAAAGTATGATACAAAATTAGAGTCATTATTTACGGAATTGCATCTCCTCAATCAAAATGGATTAAAACCAAATATTGTTTTGAAAAGCACATTTCATATTTAATCTATACTCACTAAGAATAAAAAAAAATACACAAGGTATTTGGTTGTTTGGAGAAGTCAGTTACCCTCAGTTAAAAAAAAAATATTTCTGTAAATACAAAATATGTAATTCTGGAATGGTATCTCACTCACCTTTCCTGCTTCAGGATTCATGGTCTGAAAAGCAATACACTCATGGAGAAAACACAGCGTATTTTCCACGTAGGTTAGGGATCGCAGACTCAGATCCAAAGGCCCCTGCCCAACGTGGTCGTGCAGATGGTACTTAGCTGCACTGGTTTATATCTTCCAGCCCAGGTGACTTTCATGCACAAAACACTTTCATTTAATGTATCATTTCTTTAGGTAGCTTCCTGTGCAGCTCTTTTCCTTGCTGTAAGCCGAAATAAGGATTTGCTGAAGGCCAGATTTATTTCCTGCAATGTTCCTTAGTCATTATCCTCCAAGTGCCCGTTAGAAGCTCTTCATCACTAGTTTATCACTTTTCCATGCTGAGTGATCCAGGAAAAGAGTCACAGCAGGTAAGAAGAGCCCTGCCTTCCATGGGAAGTTTGGGAGAGCAGAGTTGGCCTCAGGAGACTGCAGGGCCATGATGGAGGTGTCTCCTCTTGCACCCCAGGGCTTGGCTGTGGAACCCGTGTGGTCCCTGCTCTCTGCCCTGCTGCAGCTCTGCCTCCTGCGTCAGGATCTGAGGAGGCTTCGTCAGTTTGGAGGAACCTATTGCTCCCTCTCGTCAGGGCCTGGCCCTCTGTGCTGAAGGTCTTCCTGCATATACAGAAGTCAGGGACACACGCAGGATCCAAATTTTGATTTCTTTCATGAATCAGGCCAAATAGTTTGCATCCTACATCATCAGGTAACTTCCCAGTATCCATTCTCATAAACGTGGAGCAGTTGGTATGCCCAAGCCTTGACGGACGCGATAATGTAATTTACGTTTCAGCTGATGAAAAAGCCTGTCTGCTTCTGAACCCTCAGAAACTCGCTGCACTGATGAGAGAGGTGGCATCGGAGCACCAGGCACCTCACAGGTTGCAGAAACGGTACTGTAAGGAGATGCCTTTCCAAGATGAGTCTTGGAGCATGAGGAAGCAAGAGTGGTCCCAGTTTCCACGAGTCACTCTGCTGTAAATTGGAAAACTCCTACTTCACTTGACCAGTGGACTTTCCCTCCTTCAGAACATCTCTCTAAATTAGGTCGTCTCTCCTGCCGCAATATTCAAGACACATATTAAACAGGAAAAAAAGAGCAGGAGTCATAGTGCTGAATTTGATCTGTGCTGTAATTTTTGTCATACATTAGGCAAAATGTACTAATAGATCATTAAATTTGGTATTAGAAGCCCTTCTCCAGTAGTTTATTACCTTTCTGTGGTGGACAGCTTGGGTAAAATTTAGTTAATATAGTTCATTATCAAGAATAAAGCTTAGGAAAAAAACATTGGTTTTGTGTGTCCTCAGTTGAACTCTGACCAGCACCAGCTTCCACTGTTCTGGAACAGGAAATTTTGCCCGGGGTGGGGAGGTGAAAGGCCTTCCCTTCTGCCTGGAATCCACCTCTTGCCATCTCCCTGAAAGCGCATCCGACTGCGGTCGCACGACAAGCTTCCAAGAGCAACCTCGTTTGCACAGACCTGGGACGGGACCGCTCTGCGCCCCAGGAGAAGCGGGGTCCCTCCTCTCCTCTTTCCCCTTCGTGGGGGCACGAGAGGTACCAGGAGAGGCACCCGCGGCAGTGCCCTGCGCTCCTCCGGCCGCGTTTCTGGTTCGCAGCAAGGTAACGGGAGAAAGAGGAGGCTGATTGCCTGGAATAAAAGGATAAAGGTAACGGAGCAGAAACAGAATAGGCAATATGAGACATTTTAGTCTTGTAACTGCCTATTCCTGGTGGTTTTTTGGCCCTGTAATTGTCTCGCCGAAGATTCAGACCTCTTCTAAGCTAATGGAGCTGCGTAACCCCCTGCACGTTTCAGGGTGTTTGTGGTTCCGTCCCTCTGGGGAGCACTGTTCTCTTTCCGAGAAGGAAAAAGATAACCTCGTGTCAGTGTGACAGGAACTTGGGAGCTCAGCCGCCTCTCAGCCAAATCCCCAGCTGAGATTAGAACCCAGTCTGAACCTCAAAGCAAGGGTAAGTCTGAATTTGTATCCTCAGCTTATGCTGGAGCTCAGCACACAGCCAAAAATCAATGCACTGAAGCTAAAAACTTCAGTATACCGCCTCCCGCAACCAAACTGCTGCTGATTTTTTCAGCTTTTTTCTCTGGCTTTAAGCGGTATTTTTCAATCAGTAACGTACTGGTGTCACAGGAGGCTCTACATCCTCACAAACAACCCCGAGGACCCTCATTAACCTGGGGAATTCATTTTAGATCTTGGCCGCTATGCAAATAGGAGGTACAATTTGTTCTCTTTTCTGTGTAGAATTATTGATTTATGCAGCTCCAGGTTAGTCTCAACCACATACTTTTTAATTTGAAAAAAAAAAAAAGAAGTCAGTTTGTAGAGTTATAAAAAAAAGGAAAACTGAAATAAGAAATAAAAAAAGTAGATGTAACGGCACCTAAACATGTGATATGGTAGTTATCGTGACCACACAACTTCTATTCCATGCTACTTAATCATAGAATCACAGAATGGTTTGGGTTGGAAGGGCCCTTCAAAGCCCACCCAGTCCAACCCCCTGCCAGGAGCAGGGACATCTCCAACCAGATCAGGTTGCTCAGAGCCCCGGCCAACCTGGCCTGGAATGTTTCCAGGGATGGGGCATCCACCACCTCTCTGGGCAACCGGGGACACTGCTCCACCACCCTCAGTGGAGAAAATTTTTGTACTTCTTGGTACTCACCCCATGTCCTTCAGATAACATGAATAACAAGGTGAAGAACATGCTAAAAAAATCCCATGTATACAATTAGTTTTCCTTGCAGCTCATGGAAAAGCTTGGAGCAAGCCACAAGTGGAAATAAATCGGATCAGACGCCGTTAGTGCAGTAATGTGGCACACGAGAAAATGGTGGCACGTGTACACCGGTTGGGACTTCTCTATGCTGCTGCCCCAATAGCAGGATATTCTGGTAGGGACAGGAGAGAGAGAAGAAAATATGGAAAAGTAGAGGGAGGAAGAATCCTTGAGTATAAAAGACTTGAGGGGCATCATCAAGGAGAGGGCAGGGCTGAATATTAACAAGAAGCAAGTTTTTCCTCCATGGAATACACACAAAAAAATGCATTCCAGCTTCCCCTTTGATTTTTACCCTCATAGAAACGCAGTTCACAAGAGCGTGCTTTGTGTAAGCGATTACGCAGGTTTTGCTCTACATTCTCATCACGGTTTGGCACTCTGGCTGTTAAGCCCAAGGTCACAGTTACCATGAAGTTTCCTCAGAAACTAGATAGAAAAATAAGAAAGTAAGTTAAGGCCACCAGGCAAAACAGACAAAACCCACCTTCATCTAAGGGGTTGGCACCCAGGGCACGTCTGTGTCGGAGAGGTGGAGGAGGTGGCCAGAGAACGGAGATGTCAGGGATATATCCCGCAATGACAGTACCGTTCCGCCTGACGAACACTTTTGCTACCAGCAGAAACAATCGTGGTGGGCGTTGCTCCGGTGGGCAAACCGGCTGGTTCCTGTCTCCTTTGCTACAGACTGGAGAAGCAGTCTTCAGCCCCAGTCGCTGCCTGCCCTCCTTGGCTCAGGTTTCATCTGGAAACCTTTAATGCTGTTTCAGCCTTTCAGGAAAATTGTGCAAATCTCTGCAAGCCGTCAATTTAATTCGGCCAACGGGAATGCCTGTATGCACAGGAAGGCCAGCGAGCGTTGCAGGGTTAACACCATTACTTTGATGCATACCGTGTATTAATCCACCAAAATTCCTAAATCTCAAGTGGGTTCAATTTCAGTTTGCCAAAAAGCCTTGAAGTAGTCGTACAAATGGCAGTTGGGGGCACAAAAGTTAGACGTTTGCATTCACTCCTCCAGATTCTGGGTATCTTAAAAAAAAATAAGCTGCTTCTTTTCCTGATGGGACTTCAGACTCATTTGTAGCCTCCTTATCTCATCACACACCTCAGGAAATGTGGGTGGCTTCCTTTGCGAGTACGTTGATTGATGTGGTTACCGGGCTCACACAACTGGTTTGAAAATTATTACACACTCACTGAGGGTTTTCATCAGCAAGCCCCTACCAGAAATGAAAAAGGTGGAAAAGATGTGTTTATTGTTTGCTTTGCAATACCAAGCCGCATTTCCAGGACTTTTAGCAACACGTAACAAGTTCAAAGGTGTCACATTTTCTGGTGAGACAAATAGCACCAGTCTAGGTTTTCATCCCCAGAATCAAGTCTTCCCCTCCCCAAAACCTCAATGTTCTCTGCAGACTTAAATTC
This sequence comes from Tetrax tetrax, assembly GCA_009806455.1. Classification (NCBI taxonomy): domain Eukaryota; kingdom Metazoa; phylum Chordata; class Aves; order Otidiformes; family Otididae; genus Tetrax; species Tetrax tetrax. The sequence continues at coordinate 223,546 of WHYT01017191.1, read as the reverse complement.
TCCATTTTTGACCCCTCAGCAGCACGAATGGAAACGTTGAATTGGCTGAGGTAAAGTGCTAAAATTTTGCATACTTAAGCTTTTAAGAAAATCATATAGTTGTTTCTTGTGGTTAATTTATTCTAAACAGCATCGTATTACTTAATCATTGCAGAAAGTGTTTCACACTTGTAACTATACATAATTGTCAGGTGGATACAACCATCTTACTAGGAAAAAAATGTCTTTAATTAATCTCAAGTTAAGTTAAAAGAAAAAAGAGCTAAACCCACATAAATAATTTCAGACCTGATCATATTTCCCATTATGATCTCAGCTATTCTGCACTGTACTGCCTGTTCTGAGCCATCCCATGCTTTCTGACAAAGGCATTCCAGCCCTTTAGCAAATAAATAGGGCTGGAGTCATCCCGGCCACTGAAATTCAACTGTTGATATTGCATTGCTCTGTCGGAATGTTATGTCAATACTGCTGCGCGTATACAAGTGCAAGTTCTTAATTTTTTGAATGTCTTTGCCAAATTGTCATCATTAAAACTTCAGCTTTCAAGACCAATTTTTGAAAAAAAAAATAAAATTCAAATCTGTAATACTTATTAAGATAACTAGAAAGTAATCACTTCAAAATCAAATTATTTTGCCTTCTTAAAAACTACTCTTTTTTTTTTTTTCCCTCCAACGCAAAATAGATTTTTCTTTTTTAATGGAAAATTCAGGAATCTTGCTGCAGCTATGACAGATTCACTTACAGAGGCTTAAATAAGAAAATACAAATGTCTAATGTGGAGCTATATGAAATATTAAATATTCTGTGCTGAAATAAGAAAGAGATATAATAAAATAATATAAAGTGCATGCAATCCGATGTCCTCCTGAGTCCAGGTTACAGTCACGTTGCTAGGCTCCTTTGCTCCCTGTTAGCTTTCCTGCTTAACTTCTTGGGTGACAGGGAAGGGCACTAGAATGGGTAAATGTGGGAATGCTGCGCTTTTGTGGTCATGTGGCCATGGTTTAACCAAATTTTTCACAATAAAGTAAGCAATGGGAAAGACCTGGGGGGTTCTGAAATATCCATCTTTGAAGATACTCAAAATTTGACTGGAAAATGAGCCGGGTGACCTCCAGAGACCCTTCCGCATGCAATTATGCTGTGATTCTATGAACTTTGGGGTTTACAATCTAATAAAATAGTTGATGGAAAGATTAGTTGATCTTGGACAGGGGCTGGCTGGAGGCAGAAGCCTCTTCACCTGCCAGCAAAAGGGTTCCCACCGCCAGCAGAAGTTTTGCCGAGGCACCCAGAGCTGCCTGCCACCTGCTCTCCTCCCGCATGTTGTTTCCAGTTTAAACACCTCCTCAAGTACAATTTTTCACCACAAGAATACAAAAATATCATATTCCCCTTTGGTGCGGCTTTCAAAACGCATGGTTTGCTTTTTAACTCATTGGGGGCTCTGAAACATTTTCCAAAGCATTTTCTGGATAACGTCAGTGGGAGTTCACTCAGCCCACCAGCTTAACAGCTCCTTTCAGGGGGTTCACACGTTAAGTGGTTGCTGTTGGATCAGTTAGCTAATGAGCGTGGCAGCCCAGAAGGATGACGCGCAAGATGCTGCTACCCACGCATCTGGAAATTCTTTGGCCAAGTAAAACTGCCCTACGTGTGTGCCTCCATCCACGCTAGGCACAGGGGTGAGTGCGGCTGTTGGGCTGATCTCCAGCAGTCGTCTCCGACGGCACCAGCCAGAGAGGAGGAAGAGGGCCAAACGCACGGAGCGGTTCCCTTTGGCAGCATTCCCAGAAATGTTGTACTGACGTTTCGTGCACGAAGAAGCTGGCAGATACTGAAGAACACACCATTGTGAGACAGGATGATAGCAAAGAGCTGGACTAACAGGCTCCCAAGCACCATCTGATTACTTTGGCTATCAGAGTTGTCTCCATGGATCACAAGCTCTAAGAATGCAAATCTCAGCTTCTCAAAACATGCATGTCAAACTACTTTAATTAAATACATTAAAAAAAAAAACCAAAACCAACACTGAAACCAAGTCTTTCCTATAATTGATGAAAGGCATGAAGCCAGTCTTTGCTGAAGAAGACTGCCAAGCTCTTGAGCACTTTGATTATCGATGATGTCAGGAATACTGCCTTCCTGCGTTGGAGGTATGCTGTTCTCTAACATGTAAATCTCCCATCACAAGATTCCTACTAGGGAAAGCCGTTCAATCACAGCAAGAATCTGCTTATGTTTAAAGAAGGCAGCTGAAAGTTCAAAAATAGTTATAAGGCACGTCACACAGCCAATGCATTAACCAGTCGCTTGCCTTACTCTCTTGGGGGCTGTGAAATATTCAGTTTTACTGCAGGAAAAAGAGACTAGCAATGCCATCTTTTCATCTGCCTGTGCTTTCTGTCTGAGATGTAATCCTGCATATAGATACAAAACATTATTCCCAAGCAAGCTCTCTGTTTTGCATCACAAAAGGAGCCATTCCCTATGTGAAGGGGCTGTCAGTTATCTGCGTTTTGTTAAGCACAAAGCAATACTTGCCATTTCAAATCCCAGACTGCTGACAGTCACTTCTTCGGAATCTGAATAAAGTGACTTGAATTATTTAGAATAGCGAGTAGATGGGATTATACCATTGTTTCATTTCTGCAATTAAATCGAGATAAGAAATGAGCTTTCGGTTAAGTAGGTGCCGACATTTGACCCTGATTGAGACTCAGGCAGGCTCAACCCTTGAATTATGAGACTCCAAAATAAGGGAGGTGAAAAATGAGTAATCTGAAAAGGATTTTAGGAACAAGAGGTGAGATACTCCAAGCAGATGGGACATGTTTAAGCAGAAGATAAAACTTAGTCGAAGCAGAGTTTTATTGGTACAGGCCTGCCAGAGAACACATCTCTTGGCTAAAACTCATTATGAACGCTAATAACTGCTGCTTACGCAGCCCAGAATTAATAGACGTGTTTCCAGAAAGCAATTCAGTTGGCTGAGAGATATACCGTTTTTTTAATCATGTGTTTACTCTTTTCATTCAGAAGTTAACAGACATAAGATATCCCTGTATTTTACTTAAGCATAATACTTTATTTCATGTTAAATTTCTCCTTTCTCCATAATAAGTACGGCTGATTCATAGCGCTGTGGCTACTCTCTATGTGCTCCAAGTACAAGTAATCATTTATTTTTTTCTCCAGTCTTCGAATCTCATTCTTTAAAAGTGCAATATATTCCATTTTTTTTTCAGAGAAAACTTTTTTCATCTGCCCCATCATAACATATGACAGAATTAGTAACTCAATATAAAGAGGTTAAGTAAACTGGAATAAGATCTGTCCGTACCTGCCCAGATGCATAACAAAGCCTCGAGAGAAAACATCATGGCACTAGAAAATGAAAGTTTTAAACAGTTCTGAAATTCTTCATCACAAACTGAGATTCTGTTTAAAAGGAATGATATTGTGAACAAGAAAGCTGTGTAGAACTTTATGAAACTGTTAATATTTATGACACATTTATCTCCAAATCGCCCTCTTCGCTGAAAGCAAAAAGCAGTTTTACTTTATGTGTTACCATCAAAGATGACGAAAATATGTAACATAACTGTCTCAAAAGCTAGAGTCAAATTTCACATGGAGTCAAATTTGATGGGCAGCTTTTCACTGGTTGTTTTGATGTATTCAAAGGATTACACTGATATATCTTGAGTTTGCTGAAGCCACTTCTAGTAAGTAACTTAGCTGACTTTTTTGACTACCTGTAGACAATTACATGACAATTAAGACTGGTCAAGACCAGTCTTTAACTGGCCATTTGCTATTGTCCATGGGCTATTGTGCATGGTGTTCTGGCAAAGATCCGTGGAAACACCAAAGTACCCAAAAAGTTGTCAGATCTTGTCTTGAAAACGCCCATTGGGCCTGATCTTAAAACACATTTGAAAAGAATCTCTAAAAGCACAAAAAACTGTGTTCTGTAAGGTCAGTACCTATGTTCAGTAACAAAGATCACCTGGGTAGCAAAGGAGGTTCCTCAGAGGATAACAACAGGAACCCTGAAATGAATTCCCAGAAAAACCAAGGAAGCAAGCTGGCTCCCCTCGCAAAGCCACCCTTTCTAGGACACCCATAAATAACAAACATTCGCAAACATGAACAACATCTGGCCACAGGAAAGCCTTGCAGTGTTTATACAAGTTTCCCATAGGGAGAACGTGATAGAACAAACCACGCGTAACAGATTGGTCACGTCGCTACGTGCTCTGCTGGGGAACCCTCTGGGCCACTGGCACAACTAGGTGGAACAGTCCAAGTACAACAAGACAGTGTCTCATAACTTTTGTAACATAACTTTTCTGAATGCAGGAAAAAAAAAATCCCCTTTTAGGCCGGAAAAAAAAAAAAAAAAAAAAAAAAAAAAAGAGGCTATAGAGAGACTGTAGGTAAATATAGTACAATAACAGCCAGGTGAGGTAAAACTTTTTCCACCTGGGAGTTGAGCAGGAAGCTGAGAGCAACACATACCAAATTTCCCTAACTTACCCCAATTACAGAGATAAAAATAAACTCTAGCGGTCCAGAAGACTACAGTGTGTCCGGTGTTATTACTTTTTGTACACAAGCGTGACAGTTTGGAGACTGTCGCCATGTCAAATGCTCAATTCTACAATTCCACTTGATTTGGAAAATAATCTTCACGATGGACTGGAGCGTTCATTCTCTAGCAGCAGCCTGACACTTCGGCAGAGACCATGTCTGGGAAACCCTGACAGAGAGCAGTGTCCACAGTTACTGAGTGGCTTCACTCGGAGAAAGGATGGATGTACTACCAGAAAAGCTGTTAGCTTTTCCGTTAGTTTCTTCATAGAAACTTGTCTAAGAGTCTGGGACTCCACTGCACATGCAGAAATATGAAACCTGAAGTTTCTCTTGCTGCCAGTCCAAAACCAGCACTGCAGAGTCAGTTTTAAAAGTAATTCCATTTCAGCCAAAGAACTCGGTTCACCACCACAAACAAAAGCCCTGCAGGAGGAAACGCAAAGAGACCAGACGCAGGAACCAGCTCCCGAGGGCACAGAGAGCAAAGCCAGCGCTCGCTCGGCACAGCCCGGGACATCAGAACCAAGCAGGCGGGCGGCCTCCGAGGGACCCATCCCAGCTGAAGGAAACCCAGACCACCAGCAGAGGCACGCCAGGGCCAAGAAAGGGACAGCAGCCATGAAAGGCTGGTCTCACCATGCATAGCACATCTTGGAGAACCAGGCCTGGAAACGGTGACTGGGAGCACGTGCTCGGATACTGGATCTGCCCATTACTGTGCAGAGAGCACCATGGTTGCTCCTGTAAAAAATATCCTGATGGTTATGTTTGGAAGAAGTGCCTTGTGAGGCACTTGCATAGGGAAGAAGTTCCCTGAAACTCATTTTCACTTGAGCTTTCACCATCTTGATAGGGGTATCTTGTTTCAAGTAAGATATTCATTTGCCTTCATGCTCTCCGTCCTGCTCAATGAAACGATGTCCTACTTAGTGTCTCCTAAGGAACTAGAGTCTGCAAAAACAATTAGCATTTGTCTTGTAGCCAAAGTAGGAGGTACTGTTTAGGATTTCAGCACGATCGTGTTTTCTTCTTCTTTTCAGAGGAGGCTCAAAATGATACACTTACGATCTTACGTTCTTAGCGTCTTTCAAAACTGTCATTCGAAATGGTATGCAAATCAAGTTTCAGTGTCTGGAGAGCCCAATCTAAATATTCTATTTTAACAATTTCAAACGCCGATGCTCTCTGCTTTACAACATATTAAGTAAATCTGTCTGCTGTATATCCCTTATAAAAATTTAAGCTCATGCTCTTGAAAAGTACAAGTGCGAAGAAAAGAGGGGACACCTACAGGATAAAAAATGATTAGAGCAATAAGGGTTCAGGCAATCCTTATTCTCTCTTGGCTTTTTCAATTATGCCAGGTTTGGGAGGGAGGGATTCAAGCCTTCCTCCAGCCAGCCACTCTGCAGACACAGCAAGCCATTAATACCAAGAGAAGGATTATACATCTACAGCACATACTCTGACACACTTGGAAAAGAACTATTTCTGCTTGATATTTAACCTCTTTTGCAACTCTGCATTGCTTACAAAAAACAGCCCAACCTTGTTCTCAGTGCTGTACAAACACGAAAAGGCTGGTCAAGCCCATGGCCAAGTCCTGGCTTGGATGGTTATTGTGAAAACTACGGCAATAATTATAAAAAATACATATCTAATAACCCTACTTTCCCCTTACCCTAATTTACAGAGTGTGGTTTCCCAGGCAACAGACTAGTCCAGAGAGTCTGTAGACCTCTGAAAATATGAACTGATATCAGCTGACGTAGGCTTGCTTTTCTTAGTCACCTGGTGTGTAGTGCTCAGTAGTAATCTCTGTACTTGCTGCTGTGTACTCTTTGTATGTTCAAGCCCAGTATACTAATTAACTTTGATTTTCCAACGCAGTAGAACACATTTTCTGATTTAAAAAAAAAAAGTTAAAACCTGGGTGCACACAGATTTGTGAGCCTCTCTCACTCCCTCCTTCCCCACTGCTTTCCTGAGCGCACATGGAAGTGAAGAACCTTTCACAAACCCCAGATTTGATGTCTCTTGAGAAACTTTTGGATGAACTGAATCCTTCATTCTGTCTTTTAAGGTGAAGAAAAAAGCCAAAACAATGGGTATTTCTGGCATTCAGAATCTTTGTAAGACTTAGGCTTTCCTAGGCATCACAAATATGTAGAAGCAGCAATTTAGTTACTCTAGGATTACTACATTTAATTAGGACCAGTAACAATGTCAAAAAGGAAAAAAAATTCTGTTAATTGTGCCTTCATTGCTGTAAAGCATCTGTGAGAAGAGCGCAATCTGTGACCTGCAAACACATTCACCAACATCTCTCTGCTTTCAAGTTGTCCTTTGTGGAGAGTCTGAGCTGGTAAACCACATCTACGGTAAGGAGTTTCACTGCTGTGCGCCTGTTCCTCAGCTGAGCTCAACGTACGTCATAGACGAAAGGAAGGAGCAACGTAAGAGCCAGTTACATCTTCCTATTTGGGGATTTTTATTTACTTATTTATTAATTTTAACCCTCTCAGGACTGGTGTAAACTACGCCACTTGAAGCCTGCCTGACACATGTCACAATCTATTTTTTCTTACCTTGGTTATGTGTCTTCTTCACAGGCTTGCCAACGAGGCAGTGCACGAACCGGCACGCCAGACTCCTCCCAGCAGTGAAATTCCCGTTCGGCTCTGTAGGCTGCTGCACAGGTGGAAGAGAAGTTCACAAAGTGAGGACAATTTACAAAGATCTAAAAGCTCGGCTGAACGCTAAACGCGGATTTCTCTTACAGATCACTGACACATGCAGCCTTTGACATAAAATTTCTCTACGGAAAATTGGCACATATGGCATGACTGAATATCACGTTCAGGTTTAAGTCATACACACAAACTCCCTTATTTTGTGTTAGCCGCTACTGCCTGATTAAAAATAGTGATTTACAATGAAGCAGAAACCCAGGAGAAGACAATATGAGATAAGTTAAATATTTTTTTTCTGATCTGTTCACTTTACCATCATAAAAAGAAGGGGGTTTATCTTGACTATTATTTTTTTTTACCTCCAGATCGTTGTGAATATAAGCTGAGATCTGACACCTGGGGTCATATCTGCATTCACCACTACCATCCCAGTGTAAAACCTTTAAGCCCGGCCTGAAAATATATTAAGGTTTCAGTGGGCTTAAGTCAGAGTGGTATTTATTTTTTTTTTTATTTAAGAATTCTGAATATGTTGTATGAGCTGGAGCAATATACAGCTAACGTTCTTGTATGTTCTGGCTGAACAAGGAAAACAGAAATCAAAACTTTCCCTTCTCACCAGCCTCCCCTCTAAGTCAGCCACACTGTGTGTACCGAAGGAGACTTGTTCAGAAGGAAGGTACCACAGGGACAGAGTCACTTTTAAAAAGCAGTTGATGTTCAACTAAGCTGAAAGCCCACTATGAGAGAGAATTTTTTAGGAAAACACAATGTGGTTTTTTGTGTCTATAAAAAGAGAACAGCAATAAAGGGTAAGAAAATATTTCCCTCACTCCTTTTATACTAAGCAATGGATTTTCCCAGTGTAGCAGACACCTAAAAACAATGGTTGCCAAAGAGTTAACGGCACAAGAGCAATTAACAGTTCCAATCAGAAGTGTCAGCACACCAAGGTGAAAAGAGTGTGAACTTCTGCTGTGCATCTTGAGTTTCGACTGCTGCAGAGTTTCAGTTTTCCCACTTCCTCTTTCTTCTCACTTTCAGGTTTCCGCTGTTGGGAATTATAAGGAGATAATAGGAAAAAAAAAAATAGCATATGATGACATTTCACTGTTTCCAATCAGAGCACTTGTGTAGATCATGTCCACCTCTGTTTTCCAACAGTTGTTTTAGGAGCATCTATTAGGATTAGCAGTTACTGAATTTATTTTACATTCAGATAACAATATGGATTCAACTTTATTATCAAGAGGCATTTTACAAAAGAGAAAACAACAAATGATTACGTATTTGCGGAAGAGCTTTCAAGTTTGATAATGTCCTCTTCTGAACTGCTAAGTAGCCCAGGACTATAAGGAATATTGACATAAAAAGAGAGGTTGCAACTCCGTATAACATCTCTTACTCTCTAGAAAAGTAGGAACTACTGACAAATACTCTCCTTGGAGAAAATGGCAGAAAAGATGTGCACAAGGAAGGTTTTTGGGAACTAATACAGGAATGGCGTGAGACAACCCTGGAAAGCCACTGAGATTAAAGAGCTAATTAAGGAAAAAAACACAAATCAAGAAAGATACAGTTTATGCGGTCAGAAGACCTCACTGTGGTCATATTCTGCTAATCTGGGCACTGCTGGCCAGGGCCAAGCCAATTGGTAGCAGAATGTTCCCTGATAACGCCTCTGCGACAATATTATTTTGGCGCCCAACCATGGTCGTCACCACGGGCTGCAGGGGAATTCTGGCCGGGAGCCGCATTCCTGCTCCCCTCCTTCTGCACTGCCCTGGGCGCCTGCAGCCGTTCCTCTCACAGAAATCCTTCACAGCGGGCAGGCAGACGCCTCTCAGGGCTCTTCACATCCCATCTCCTCTCCACTTCTCTCAGCCGGGCCGGGCCCAGTCGGGCCCAGTCACCGCCCGGCGGGAGCCAGAGGGTGAGGGGTGCAAGGCCCACAGGGCTCGCGCCTCCCCCTCTCTGCCCCATCTCAGCTCCTTCACATCTTCTCTACTTTTTTTTTTCTGTTTTCTCCTTCTTAAATCCGTTATGGCAGAGGCGTTATCAGGGAACATTCTGCTACCAACTGGCTCGGCCCTGACCAGCAGCGGGTCCGCCCCAGGCCTGGCCCAGTCCCATGGACAAAGGGGAAACTTCCAGCAGTTTCCTACAGCAGCTGCCACCTCAGGCCCCCCCTCACCAAACAAAACCAGAACAGGTGATGTGAATGGTAACAGTCACATCTGATTGATTGTGAGAAATAAAATCCATAAATACTGAAGAATTGTTTGGTTACTGTTCCATGCTTCTCTTCATTTCTTTATTTTATTTGCTTTAAGAGAGAAAACACATTTTAGTGAGTCCTTTGAGAGTTGTCTGAAGAGTTGTATATTAGCAGTCGCAATTTCTATTTAGGCTTCTAATAAAAATACTAATAGAGCCACTGGTGACCCAGATTTCTCTCTGAAAGGTATAAAAATCTCAATATTTACTGGGCAAGTACACAGAAGATTTCTGATCAAAACCAGAATATTCCTCGAAATACCAAGAATGACTCCGCATGCTGGTAGCCCTGTGGCCCTCTGTGTTCATATGAAATACCAGCAATTCCCTGACTCTCAGTCGAATTTCTATTTCATTGTCCTATATTAAGCAAAACTGTTACAACAGGACATTTGCAGTCCATTTTCTCTCAATTGATTAAACTGTGCATACTACTACTACTTCAATACACTGAGGGTGGTGGAGCAGTGTCCCAGGTTGCCCAGAGAGGCGGTGGATGCCCCATCCCTGGAAACATTCCAGGCCAGGTTGGCCGGGGCTGTGAGCAACCTGATCTGGTTGGAGATGTCCCTGCTCCTGGCAGGGGGTTGGACTGGGTGGGCTTTGAAGGGCCCTTCCCACCCAAATCCTTCTGTGATTCTATGATTCTATAACACATTTCACTGATGATTCAAAGCGCTCCTTTGAAGCTGGGACATTATCAGATGACTTGAAAGACACTTTCCCTCTTCTTCCCCAGCCTCCTTTTGCCCCTTCAAACATGCTCTCCACTCCCCCGGCTCCCTGGTCTTTGTCTCGCGCTTCCAAAACATTCGCTCTTCTTGGGAGTTTGCAAAGTTAAAATAACAAGTGACAGGCTGCTCTAGTCTTGGCCGCTCCTGGCTTTCCGCGCGCCCGCTCTCCCTGCTGCTCGTGAGATCCAGTGAGTCATCGCTGGGGAACGCAGCCTCTTCCTCTAACACCCGCTGCTCTCCAAATCAACAACAATCTGCAAACAGGAAATAACATCCTTTCTCTTTCAGAGGATGGAAGAGTATTTTCTGGCCAGCCCCACTGTTATTTTTCAGCTCTCTTAGGGTTTGGACTGTGTCATTCCCTGTCCCCCACCCTTGAACATCGCAAACACAATTAAGCCTCATTTTCAACTAATTTCATTTTTATATTCTCAACATGCAAGTTTTACAGTTAGGGCAAAATAAAAAAAATCCCAACAGCCTCATCAGTTTCTCCTAAAGCCGTATATTCTCATGGCACTATGTACCTTAGAAATGTAAGTTATGTTCTTAATGTTTTGGTAGAAATAATTGCCTCTCCACTGACAACTTGTCAAGTTTCAGGATGATGCAAAGTGAGAAGACAGAGATATAATCTTCCAGATTTATAGCAGAAACACTCCTCACAGACCCTGAACGAGTGCAGTGGTACTGAGTGCCGCTGCCACAGACGCTGAGAGCAAAAGCTATGTTAGCTGAAGTAAGAGACCCCACCCCCTCAATAACTTTAAAAATTATCCATAACATTAAAAAACAGAAGATAGAAAATAACTGCTTCTCGCAGTGCTCTTTCTTGGATTGTTTTTGGTTGGTTTTTTTTTTTTGTGGTTTTGTTTTGATTATTCTTTTTCTTGTTTTCTGTTACTTGTCTCCATCCCTGGCCTTCATTAGGGCTTCTCTACAAACCTTTTATGGGGAGTGTGAGGAGGTGTGTGTGTATGTATGTACACGGGTACCTGGCCGTTCCTGAAGAACACTTTAATTGTACATACGCAGGCAGAGCATCCACCACGCTCCCACAAGCCTTTGTTGGAACTGAGAGAGTATAGAACTGAATATACACAGCTGATGCTTCCTATATGAAATATTCTGTTCATCGCAAAGGGACCCGGTCTGTTTTCAAGGGACGCTGAGCTGGTAAGAAAATGCTCAGATAAAAGCAACTGGGAAAAGAAAACAACTGCTAGAGACAATGACACCAAGAGAGAGAGGTCTTCCAGGGCACGGCACGGGGGGAAGAAAGGAGGTGCTTTGCACGTCTGAAGGCAGACTTCACACAGTCCAGCGAAGCCTTTCACCAGCAGTAGAAGTGATTCATATTCCGTGGCCAGCTAGATCAAAAATGCCACAGAAGGTTAATCCCCGTCTCCAGGAGAAGGCCAGGAGATGTGCACGAAGAGATTAGGCAGTAATCACAGCAGATTTCTAAAATAATGTAATGAAACAGACTCAGGTATTAAGATGTGCGGGAGACAAACCTAGGACCAGTGCCTAGTTTAAAAAAAATGGCAGAGGAAACACGCAAATGATACGGTGCTCTGCAATTGGGGAAAATGCTGCAAACCTTAATATCCCAGCTAAGCCTCAGAAGGGGCTGAATCAGAGCTGCTCATTTTTAATGCTAGAAATTATATAACCACCACCTGGTTTTACTTTGGTTACTGAGACATGGACTATGCAGCTGATCAAGAAAGGGAAAGTCTGTTTTTCCCAAGCCAGTTGACTTCAGAGATCGAGCACCGAGGTCCAAGGGACAGTGCAGAAGAATTCAAGTGACTGACTAATCAACAGGAATTTCAACATCTTTTCCTGCCTACCCAGAAAGCTGCAGTAAGGCAGAGTTGACAGAGTGCACCAGGAAAGTGTAATTAAATTCATAACATTTTTCTCATTAAAATATCCTTTCATTAAATATCAAAACCAAAACTCTTTCTAAAACAAGGTCAATTCTGATATATGTCACAGATGAAGTAATTACTGGATAAAAAAATTAAAATGTCTCAACCAAACTTTTTCATGCTTATTAACTAAATGCAAAGACAATACCTTTTGTTTGGGAAATGCCTGAGCCCTGGTTGCCAGATGACAGGAGGATACTGAGGGCAAATATGTGTGTCCGGTCTCTATTATCTCCGGATCTCAAAATTACGATTATCAATTCAGGCCGCTCAGTTCCTGCTATGCCAAAGAGAACTTTTTTCCTATTAATTTTAGCAATATTTTAATTTATTCTTTATATTTTACCTTATTAATGCCTATCACACTGGCATCTAGGCAGATGGCCAACTTGAAAACCAAACTTTTATAGAGGAATTAAAAGCACAGTCAGGCAAATGGGTTCTTCACAGCTGGGAAGCTGTTACTGTATGGTGTATTTATAGTATATAAAAGATACTTGTGAACAGAACAGATGGTAACTTAAGAATTTACCTGAATTTGGATTTTGTCCTGAATTTCAGTAGGTCCTTGCAAGTTTGACATTTGGCGGTTTTATTCTTTCAAACTTTTCATTTTCTCTTCTAACATCGCACATTCCGATTTTCTGAAGAGATACATTTATAAACATTTTAAAGAAGTCTTTTAAAAATGTTAAGCAATAACTCTAAACTGTTAATGAATTCAGCAGGTCAGAAGATTTCTCCAGTCAAAGTTGAGCAGCTGCAGTCTCTCCCGCAGATGTGATACCACACTTTATAAACACATGGCTTCCTAAATATACAAGTGTGACAAAGGTATCAGCTCATCACCTGTTTCATAAGCTATTCGAAAGTAAACTCTTAATTTAAAACTCATTCAAGTTTTAAAGTTCAGGTCTAGCTGGGGAACTTTGGGAAATGGGAGCAGCTTTTAGAGCAGTTTCTTTATCAAGTGTGCCCAAGGTACAGCTTACTCTTCCTTTCTGAGGTGACTAAGAGGTTTCTGCAGGAACTCAAAGCCTTCTGGGGTTTGCATCATGATTTTTATACATCTGCAGTAACTACGAGTTCTTTACATCTCATTATGTGCTTTACACTTGCAACATCCAAGTCTGTCAACTGAATTCAAAGGAGAGTTTTCCAATGTCCAGATGGGCATAAGACCCTCATCGCCAGTTGATTTCCAAGCAAAAGGATGTTGGTACTTAAACCTGAAGATCTGCTTAACGACAATTAAGCTGCGGCCTGGTGACCACTTGCTGGCGTGCTCCGTGCTGTAAGGGCTCTTCATTTGGCGCAGCGTCACTTACAGATTGCTAGACCACCTTTAACAACATTTTAAGGGTCACATTGTGGATAATTCAGGTAGACATACACAATTAATTACATGTCATGTCTGGCAAAGTGTGCTGTTTATTATAGAACGCACACACACACAAAATAGATTGTTAAGCTCAAAATAAACTTTAAATAAAAAAAAGGTAAATTATTTTTATTAAAGTTATCTCATTTACACAGAAAATTTCTAGTCTACCATCTTTGGTTGCTTCAGCAGCTAAACTTTATGGCTCAATATCCTAAATGAGTCTCCCTCAGGCTTTTACACAAGCATAAATACAGATTGGTGCATCAGAGATGGCATAAATTTGTTTGTTCTGTTTTGTGTATAGTCACAATCCTTTGTATTAATGAGCTAAAATATTCATTATAAATTTGCTCCAGAGGGACCCATGGGCCTTTACTGTGGAGCCACAGAGTCTGAATAAATGTAAGAAAGCATATTGCGTTTATCTCTCGATTCTCAGATGGCTACAAACCCAGCAGATTTCCCCTAAAAGGACAGCTCTGAACTCCTGTAGTTCAGCCCTCGTTGTCTGGATCAATGACAGATCCGTTCAACTCGTTGCGTGCCTCAATCAGCCAACCTGCACAAGAAAGCTGCCATCTATATGCAGATGATTTATACCGTACAAGCTTTCGCTAGGTTTATTTGGTCATAAAATGTAATTATATGTTAGAATTTAAGGAAAAAGCTATTTGTATTGCTCACAGGTAACTACTTGAATTTACTTTTCCAGAGCGACAAATGTTTTTCTTGTACTGGCGAGCCAGGGATGGGTTGTATGTCGCACACAGCAAGTTCTCCTTGAGACACCTGCCTCCTCCCAGACCCTGTACAAGGAGCCTGTGTATCTTTGCGTTCGTAGTCTCGCAAAGTACCACATATCCCTTCCACTTCAATATGCATTCTGCAAGGCTTGACTATGCTCTATTGCATGGAGAACGTACCAAGGCAGTTGCACGGATTTTTGTTCTCGACAAGTTTTCTTGAAGTTCCTACGAGACAACCTAAGTACAAACATTGACAGAAGTGCAGTTCTTTTCTTGATGCTTTTTGTTACAGAGCATTCTAGAAATACCTTATTTGCGCTATCTAATGATTTCAGCACTGCTGCTATGGCAGCTAGTATGTGTTATTAGTCAAATTTGGTTTAAATATACAGCAATTGAAGTACAGTCTTTAATTATGAAACTTCTCATGTATGCGAGCATGGGAGAGAAGGCAAAGCAACTAGCAAGGCATAACTCACTAACTTTTAGTCATTTCTCCAAAATTAAACTTTATTTTGCAATGAAGTTGGGATCAGAAAGGAGTTGAGTCCTGGAGCTGAATTCTCCCTTAACTTTAGCACTCTTTAAATTTTAAATTAATTTCAGATTTTTCCTTTATCTCATAAATCCTAATGTTTTCAGAATTAATCAGTTACACTTTACTAAACAGGAAACTTCTATCTGGAAAAACTATGAAACCATCTCAACATTTCTCCGCGCCCCTGGCTCATATAATGAGGGGGGGTTTGGTTTTGTTTGGTTTTTTTAAGCATCCATGAAAAAAATTGTTCTTAGCACTAGTGAAAATGAAGGGAAAAGCCACCCAAGCAACAAAAAAATCCCACACATCTCAAGAAAAACAAACAAAACAAAACCAAAAAACCCCAAACCAAAAGCGACCAAGTACAAACTCTTTGTCTCATATATCCACTGAAATCCATTGGGTCAGATTCAACAAAGGACTAAAGGACTTTAAAGGTAAAGTGCTTCAGGGCTTTTATTTTTCCTTCTCCATCCCCAGGACCACCCTAAATGCAACCAGGTTCTCCTCCCATGCTTCGGAGCAGTGCAAGAGCTGGGGTTGTGCCTGCAAAGACCTGGGTCCGACTGCCTGCGTTCCTCCCCGGGCCAGCACCCCGCACCGCAGCCCCACCGCAGCCCAGCTTGGGGCACGGAGATGTTCCGGGGCCTTCAGCCCTCTGGAGCTCAGGTGTTACCTGTAGCAGAAGCGGCAACCTCTGCACCGGACAGGGATGCTCTGGGGCAGGCGCAGACGTGGCAGTGAATACCCTTGAGAACGCCACAGCTCAACCAGGAGAGCTCAGCCAAGCCCAGGGATTTCGGAAGAGGGAGCAACCAGGGCTTAAATTCAAACTTAGAGTCCTGAAAACCCCTTTTCAGTTACTCCCGCATCTCCAAATTCCGTCCCAGAAGTGGCTGCTCAGATCTTTCCTGGCACTGCCCCGAAGGGCCGGAGTCCAATTGCCTTTACTCACCTTGACGATCTTTTTTCACACGGGGAGCTCACTAATATTTAGACTAGCTGCAGTGGGAAGCATTGCTCAAAGTGAGCAATGCTTCTTCTATTCCAGGGGAAGAGAAAAAAAAAGAAAAATGAAAAGAGCAATTGCAAACACTGTGGAAAACTTAATATGGGCACTTTTTCGCTTCAGAAAATTCTAGAGGCTTCCAAATAAACTCATAATTCAGAAGCATTTGAGAGACAGCAATGCACCAATAATAGATTTTTAGAAGGTAGATGGTATAGCAGACAAAATAAAGTTGTTGGTGGCCTAACGCGTTGCGAGCGGTTTGTCACCCACAGCGCTGCATTCTTTAAAGATATCTCACACACACACACACACACACACACAAAAATCTCTCAAGTGAATTTATTGACTAAAACCAGTTCCACAGAACCAATTAGTATCTTACACAGCCTGCCCTGCACGGCTTATGAGGCCATCCATCACTTGTCCATTTAACTATTTAGCATTTGTTCCAGCAATTTGTCACACTGTCAGGACCACAGCATTTCAGAAGAGGAGTTTTTGGTTGAAAGAAGTCTAACTTAGGTAGCGCAGATATTTCTTTTTTAATAAGACTTACAAAAGATTTATGTTTCTATTATTTTTAACCTTAAGCATCTTGTTTGGAAGGTGAGGTTAATTTTTGTATTTCAAAGGTTCCACGTTTAAATCAGTTGGTATATATGAGAATTTTAAAATATCGTGCAAAATGGAATTACTTCAAACTTCATCAACAATTCACAGTTCTGACATCACAGAGTGCCTTATCTCATAGCTGCAATGCTTACATTTTTATCACTTTTTCCATCTAGTCATTTGCTTTTACGTTCATTTCTGGTGAGTTTCTTAATTTCACAGCACCAAATGAATCACAAAAACATTACCTTTCCATTTAATAAAAGGCAAAGTATCATCATAACACTAGCATGTCTACTCCTAGGGTTTTTTAGATTTTTCAGGCTCTATACATCTAAAGGGAAAGAAAAAGGATTGCTGCAGAGCCGCAATTACCCACCTCCAGATATTTATAAACATAAATTAACGTGAATGTATAAAAAAATAAAAGGCAAAAGAAATGTTTCAAGCTTGGCTGTCTGTAGCAGAGTATTTGATGTCTCTAGCGCAGGTACTGGGAACCGTTTCAAAAGGCTGGCACGCGCTTTAAAACACATCCAGAACATTTTGCCTGAACAACACGTAGGAATTCGACTAGCGCAGCTTCTTCGTTAAGTGGAAACAGCTACGATAAGTACGTCAGGCAACCTGTTGGTACCTCGTCAGAGAACTTGCGCGGTCCTGTCGCGCGTGGCCGTACCTCCACGCGCTTGCTACTCTGCCACTTCACAGGTTCCACTGAAATGAAGAGGGGTCATTCACGGACCTTCAGATTTGTTTATTGTTTCAGAAGCAGGCCCCGGTTTTTAACGGCGACAGCACGTGGATCAGAGGTCTGCTGTCCTGATGCCCTGGCTTAGATTTCTCATAAAGCATCTGCGGTGAAGCAGCCTGGGATCCAAATGCCATCTCTGCATCTGAATGCTGTTAAGCAGCTCCCATGGCATTTCTCCCCGACTTCCAGTCTCTGTCTGACACTAAGCTCACTCCGGGAGATAAAACAGCAAATGTGGACTCCTGTGGGAAAGAGCATCGAGCAAAAACCTTTCTTGAAACCCCGGGAAGGCTACAGCTCAGTCCAACGTTGGGCCTTCCGTCAGAGTGCCCGGCTCACCTTGTGTACAGAAGGTTTTGCGGCGAACGAGCGTCAGGTAGGGATAACCCAATGTTTAATAGAGAGAGAGCAAAGTGAATATGTGTGAAAGCTTAGCAATTGTCACCGCTCAAACACCCCCCAAACACCGCTCAAACACTCCCCAAACACCCCCCCTCTGCTTTGATGACTAATCTTGGTGTTAAACTCTGAGAGTTTGGAAGTACACATTTTCTTTGTCTCTACGCTTTTCGCTATAATTAATAGCTTCACTCAGTTGTATCGGTACCTGCTAAATATCACTGGTTTATTAATTTGTCTGTAGAGGATGAACCTACCTTAGATCTAGGTTACTCTGCCTACACAAAAAATACTATTTCCAGTTACAGGCAGGATACCATAGCGATTCTTTCACTGCTGTAGAAGCAAATGGGTGGAAGGAAAGAACCTGAAGGACAAACCATCAGTCAGCAGGAGCCAAGGAGCTGGTGTCGGGCAGACACAGCCGAAAGGCCCCGTCGGAAAAGGAGAATGTAGGGATGCTGAGCCCACCATGCACAAACATCCACCCACAGGTCTTGGGTATTTATCTTTGGAAAAGGGGTTGCATGTTTGCTTTTTTTGTCCAGTGTAAAATAAACATGGACAATTATTCCAGACACAGACACAGACATGGAAAAAAACCCCAGAACTTTGCTGGTGTTAAACACAAGCCTGTGGGGAGAACTGCCCACAGCCAGCAATCCGTCACTTCGTCCAACCTCTGTCTTTAGGGAAAACTGGAAAATCTGTCAGTAACGGCACTGCCAAAGAGATCCAGCGACAGATACCATAGGCTGCTTGGGCCTAGAGACAGTGGCAATTCCTTCTGCCAGAAACCTGAGGAAGTTAGAAATGAAGCAGAAGACAGGATATTAGAATATTCACATTTCCCACTCCCTCAAAAAAAAAACCAAAATTTCTCTGCACCTTCTGGTTTGCTTTTCATTCCCTTTTGTAAAGGAAGTTCCAGGTCAGCTCCCAGAAGTTGCAGAAAAGCTTTTTGGGGTTTAATAGTCCAGAGTTAATTGCCATTCATTTGGCAGGTTGGGTACAGAAGGCAGGTCAGAATTAATTTCTCGCTTAACCAAGGCTGAAATTCACATTTAAAGTATAAAAAGCTATAGCTGCTACTGAAGTGCCATTCAGAGCGAGGTGATCACAGCAAGAACTTGTCCTGAATATAAAAAGCACCTGGGAACATGTACCGTCTCAAACAGAAGGATGGATGTTGAAAGAGAAAAATAAGAAATAACCCAAATTCATCATGAAGGGCCAAACCCTCCTCTGCCCGCCTGCATGGCTGTCAGCGAGGAGAGAATTAAGCTCTGAACGGCGGCTTCTCCGGCAGCTGGCACTCTGGGCAGCTGGGTGCACGGCTGATTGGAAGCACATAATCAGGTCAAAAAGGTTTTGCGATGGCCCTAAATGCGGTCGCTATCAGAAAGAGGGGCTCAGAGGTATAAAGATCAATTACTGTTTAAGTCACCTTCCGGGAGAGACCTGAATCCTTCCATCAGGATGGGGAGAGCGATGTAAGTCTGAGGAAGCAGAGGCAGGATTTCAAAATAAAAGAAGAAGAGAAAGAAGAAATAAAAGAAGACAGCATCTGTAATAACTCCATTAAGTATGAAACTTTCCCTAAAAGAGAACATGGAACTTTGAAAGTTTACATGAACAAAGCAAAACAAAAGTATTGCACACAAAAATGCCTTCTCCTAGGATGCCCTACTTCAACGAAAATATTCTTCCACACTTTCTTTCTACTGTGCCGCCTGCCTGTTGTCATCTGTTTGTTCTTGTCCCGCTGCTAGATTTTTAAGGTCACTAGGAGGACAAGGACACTTTTTTCATCATGTGTATCATGTCAGATTTTTTTAATATATATATAAAAAGAAAAATAAACAAACAAAAAAGAGAGACAAGTGTCCAAATGTTGACATGGCACTTGCATCCTAAAAACACAATTTAAAAAATAATCAGTTTCTGCCTGAATCTAAAGATATGTGACATAGACGTGTTACTTTGCCTTTCAAATTCTCTAAATATTTTGCGTTATCTAGTCCTTGTTGGGATCGGGCATTCTGGCATTGCTTTTCCTGTCTCTCCAAGAGGGCTCACTTAATAACATTCCTGGAGTGCACCTGCTACAAGGTTAGGCACATATAAATCACCATTTTGTGAATTCGGGCAATGACTGGTATTTTCCTTCCTTTCAGGTATGGAAAAATAAGTAGAAAAGCTAATTCTGAAGCCAACAGAGGCATAATTACCTACAGAGGTCTTTTGGGTAAACAGGTCTAGGCTCAGAGGAATGTCTACAAAGGACCAGCGTGCAAGAGCGATGCTCCTTGTTGCGTGTATCAAGAATAAAGTCAAAAATGTTCTGCCACACCACACGGACGGGGATGGATGCTCTGATAAAGGAAATGCCAGAGGCCACGTTACCGTTCCTCTGTTTTTTTCCCCTACTCCTCCTCTCACGCTTGCTCTCTACTCCCAAAATACCTATAGCTCATCGACTTCTCGAGATAAGACGGAAGGCAAAGTTCTGAGTGCAACTGTAAGAGCCACAAAACTCATATTTTAGGTAGCAACAGAGGCAGCTCGCTGGGGTTTACACTATTTCCAAGGGCTTGTTAAAGCCGTACAACCCTGCTTAGTCTGGAAGCAGACAAAACGTGGCTGTCATAGTCACGTTCACCCAAGAAGCAAAATATACGCTACTAAAGCCATTCTTAGGCTGGTTTGATTTGGCATCCATACTCAGGAAAATATTGGTATAAATATTTCCACATACAAACAGAAAAAAAATATTTACAGGCAAAGACTTTGTACTGGCATCACTTTGGAACGAATCAAGCCACATACATACATGAATCGGAAAAAGAGTGTCCTGAACTGAAATGTCACCAGTGTCAGCAAAGATCTCAAAGCCACAAAGTCCAGCATTATCATTTCTCCGCACACTGCTCTTCTCTGATTCTCAGGGCACCAGTGGCATTGTTACTACCAGCCTGATCTTTCTGACTCCATCTATTACTGGATTTTCTGAGCTTTAATGATTGTCTTTACAACACAGGGCCAGGCAGCTTGCAAAATAAGGCTAGAATACAGAATATATTCTAACATGACTAAAAATGTCATACACACACCCCCAGCGAACACAGTTAGTTTAGACACCATCAGAAAAGCCCCAAACGTGCATACATAGAAGTCAAGTGTGATTGTGACCTCAAAGATCGCCTTGCCATTTGAATGACGATTCCAGGGAACTAAGTGGCATTATTCCAGAACCATCACAGTTCACCAGATAAGCGGATGGCTACCGAACACAACGTGGGATGGGGGTTTACCGAAGACGTGTATTGATCTCAGAGAAAAACCTGGGGGAAGTACAAAAGCCTATGAAATGCTTTTTCTTTTAAAGTAGTTTTTGCTTTTGCAGTTTTTCTGGCAGACAAGAGCGGATGAGGCTATGTGTTGGGGCAGCTATTTCTTTTATTATATGAGAAAAATTATTCTTCTCTATTCTGCTTTTCCCTAGAAAACTCAAGAGATGTAGTCAAATTATAACATCCAGCATAATGTGAGATTAGTTAGAATTTCAAAATTGTGTAGAAATTGTTGAAAGTGGACTTTTACTTGGCAGTTCTTTAACTGAAAATCAAACATTATTCAAAGAAAAAATCTTTTTTTTAAAAAAGGAGATTAATCATCCTTGTTTCTCATTTAAAGTCTGGGGATGTAGCCAATCTTTTCTCTGTGTTCTCAAAGGGAGATATTTCATATTAAAAAATAACAAAATTGTTCTCATCTTCTTTATACGTTGTCATGGAAGACAAGTCATTATGAGAAAAAAAAATTTAATGTTTCACATTTCTTTGGGTCACTTTTCAGCAATAACAGTAATGCTAAGTTTTTTCTGGATCTAATACACAGTCTGATCTCTTGACAGTTTATCCATGGAAAACGCTACCTGCAAAGGTGTTCTTGTAATGCTACCTGGGGAAAGAAGAAATTGAAAAGAAATTGCACAGCAAATGAGCAAAAAAATAAAACTCTTTTATTACTCCTGCATTTTCTGATTTCCTTTGCAGCCTAGCATCTCTAATCGAACACACTGTGAGTTTGGAAAGCTGGTAAATCCAGGAACTTGCTTGTAAAGTGGCATGTCAAAGCTCTAAGCAGCTCCCGCTCCGTGGCTCTGGAGTTAATATTTCCTCCAAGAGGCTGTGTAGCTAGAAACGTTTTTGCAAATACGACTGATTCATCACGAGCCTCAGAACCTCCCTTCAGGCCTCACTCAAAGCTCAGGATCAGCTGATGCCGGTAGCAATATAAGTGGTCTCCATGGATTCTTGAAAGAAAGCATTTTACAAGTCTCATCTTTACATTTGATTGGTATCGTATCTTCTCTTACATAAACAACTAAAATTTATAAAGGGAATTTACCCAGTTAGGGGTTACTGGATTTGGAGAAGAAAAAACAAAACATAACCAAAAAAAAAAAAAAGTTGCAGACGTTGCCTGACACATTTAATTCCTTTGTGGGCAGACTGTGGGAACAAACTGGGTTTTTGAAAGCAAAACAAAGTGAAAGACTGAATTCCTCACCTGAGGAGACATTATAAGTATTTCAAAACAGGACTGTCTTCTTGCTGTATGTTCGTGCGGTGCCTGCTTCAAAGGAGTGCTGATCGATGACGGGGATGACACTAATGCACAAATACCTGTATTGTTTCTGTCTTCTTGACTGCATGAGAAGCTCTGATAAAGAAGATGGTAGAATGATTCGCTTAGCAGCTGAGTAGAGGGCTTCTTTGTGAAGTCAAGAACAGCTAGATGGTTGGGATGAAGAGGTGTGAAAAAAATTTCCTCAGGAAACCCAAGTGAAGAAAGCGTTGCCTACAATCCAAGTTATTTTTTAGCCATGGCAAGGCCTTCTGTCCTAAATCTCGTTTTCACTAATTGCATTCACATGAGTTGTACGCATGTGCTGCAAAGCATGCCACCGAAGCGTCCTATTCAATAGCAGCTGTACTCAGGCTCTAGAATGAGTTTTGCGGGCTCCTTGACAGGAAAGAGACAACAATCCAATAGCTTCATCTCTCTGAACCACGTAACGAGGGATTTGGGGAAAAGTCTGTGTTAGGGCTTAAAAATAAAGTACTAAGACTGCAAGTTAAAAATACATTTACTGGCAGTACTGCTCTCCAGCCGATGCCTTTTCCCAAATACTGAGAATTAACGGCACCTTTGTGCATCTTCCTGGCAAGTCCTGCTTTGAGAAGATTCTCAAAATAATGAGTCTTTGGTCTTATGTCACAAGTCTGCTTATTTCTTTTTTTTTTTTGTCTTGCAGCTGCGCTTGGAAACCAGCGCTTGCAATGAGGAGCAGGTAGCTGTGAGGAGGGAGAAGAAACGAAGCACCAGCCCCCCTGTGCACTTCCAGCTCATTCATACGGAGGAGGAAAGGAAGGACTTGGCCAAAGAAGCTCCATTTGTCAACCCAGCCTATTGCTTCTGCCAGTTCACGATGTCATGGTGGGGAAGAGCTATCTGTCACAGGGCGGTTGTACCGGCCGTCCTATCAAATATTCCTGCCATTCTTCATTACACTGAGCTGGGCTGTCTCTCAGCTACGCTTTGTCTGGAGAGCCGGTGAGCACGCACACGTTGTGGGGAGGGATGGCGGTGACTGGACTGCCCTCCTCCGGTTTCTGGTAGATGAGAGAGAGAAGCAGCAGAAAGGAATTTTCTATCCCTGTGGCATTTCCACTTCCCTGAAAGGCTGCACAGTCTGTCCACAACTTGACATAAGGCCCATAATAAAAGGATCCAGCATGGGGATTTTTTTTTTTAGTTAAAAACCCCCCAAGAAACAAAAACCAAGGATTTTTCTCTACAGTTGAAATCTCCTTGTTTTAGGAAAAAGCTCACATGCATCAAATAAGCAGCATAGCAAAAAAATATGACTACACAAATAAATCTTCCTACTCTAAAACACATTTGCCTTCTCCACCTGTTTTTAATAATTTTAGTAAATATTAAATCATATATTAACTAGCAATGTTGAAGCGCAGCAACAGTTACTGAATTGCCAACTCATTTTGGTATTTAGGAGCAGAGCTAGGAAATTAGCCAGGGGTCATGAGACCAATCTCAGTTGACCAAGATAGCCATGATCTCTCTTACCCTTATATCTATAAACCTGGTTTTGCCAAGATTTTCCTCTTCTGGTAACATATCAGAGAAATCCCTAGAGGAAGGAGAGGTGCCAGCACCCACTTGGAAGCTTGCAGCTAGTTTTCTCCAAGTTCTTCTGTCAAGCATGAAACTGTACCCTACCGAGAAACCTCCTCGCTAGCGCAGGGAGCTGCTACGCAAGTGAACGCAGAACCATTTCTATGTGGGAAGGAAAGGGAGCACAAAAGACTCCCTTTAAGAAGCACAAATACAATTTATGAGACATTTACACCACATACTTGCTTAAGCAAAGTGAAAAATCTTGAGAATATTTTAAAAATGGAATAACATTTCTATGAAATTAAGACTATTTACTACAGTGATGAATGCAGAATTAAAGTGATTCTCAACTAATGTGATTAACCAAATGAGTAAATGCTGGACTGTTATTTTCTCCATCCAAACCAAATGCAAGATTCTTTTCAAATATATCACCGAGTAGATATCTTACAGTTAATTACTGTAATAATTACTGCTAATTAATGATTGCTGTTGTGATTTTCAGTGATTCCATGAAATTGCTTGCCTTAAGTGAGATGACTCCAGTCCTCAAAAAAATGAAAAAGCAGATGATACTGAGTGTTTAATTCTGTAAACATGCATGCACATCAGGAATTTATTAATGTTAGTAGCACCTCTGAGGCACGAGGAACTTTCAATTTGATGTTGCTGCAACGCAGGTTTTTACAGCACACACATCTCCAAAAGCTGTTGTCTAATAGCACTTGCTAGCCACTTTAATACTTCATCTTTCAAGTTTCCCAGGCAGGGAACCAGGAATACGACATTGCGTATTTCACTCCCATTCCTCTCCCCACAACCTTGCAGGCTCCACACCAACTGAAGTAGCAATGTTTTTCCAAGAAGCCTATGTCAGGTAGCATAGCTTCCTCCTCCTCTTAAAAGCAATGCTCCAGTCAAAGAAAAACAATCAAATAAATTATCCCGTTACACAGAATGTCTCCTCTCCCTTTGGCCATACGAAGGATGACATCCATCTTTGTTGGCCAAAAATCTAAAAAGCAAGTCTGCTCTCCTGTTAGAGTCCAGACCTTAGGAACAAGCTGGCTGATAAAATGCTTCTGGTTGGCTGCCAGCTTCCTCCTCAAGGTCACAAAAGCCTAAACATGCTTGGCATTACTGTTTTTCCAGGATTTGTGAAGCACGGGCAGAGAACTCCTTTAAAAGAAAAGACTCTTTTGAAACAGACAACCAAACAAAAACTACTGGTAGCTCCCTATGCTATCCGAAAAGGCTTTACCTAACACCATCTAATCCAAACTTCTTTGACGCACCTCCTCCTTGCCAGCGTCCTTTTCTTGCCATTAATTTCCTTTGACGGCACTTTAGACTCTATGCCAGGCACACATACCAATTCATGCGTGAAAGTTTTAAAACAGCTTTCCATTGATTTTTAGCCATTCCTCCTTATTACAGAAGTCATCCCACACAGCCAGGAGTCAACAAAACAGAAGAGGATAGATTCATATTGAGAACGACACGAGTAAGACATCAACGTTTTCTATTAAGCAGCAGTTTAGCATCTTGGAGCAAGCAGGCGCTCTGCTCTCTGTAATTCCACCTCGTCCCTACACGTACGGTCAAAGGAAGGCTCATGGTCAGCAGGGAGACCCAGACATAAGCGCAAACAAAAGATTACTCTGGCTGTGGGCAAAAAAGAAATAGTTACTGTCATCTTTGATAATCTCTTCTAGGCAGCAGGTCTCCAAAGAAAAAGAAACCATGGAAATAAAAGCCTGATGGTCACTTAGCTGGCTGATTTCTGTGCTGACTCTCTTTGCCCGTCGTTTCTGACACAATTCTATAGTCATTTTAAAGTTCAGTTCATTGAATAATTAGAAGTGTTTTCTTATCACTATCCCACCAGGACTTCATTTCCCTTTGGCAGCTGCCCTTCCCATATTCCTTCTCAGTATGGCCTTCAACCAGCGACTTCAGGCTCAGTGCTAAAACACCTGGGAAGCCTGAGCTTGGACCTGAGCTGGAGTGAACAGTTCTCTAACAAAACGAGTCTTCAATCAGGAAATACCAAACAAAACCGATTCCTGAAACCCATTTCTTTTACCAGACTTCTAAGTCCTTATGGAAAACTTGTTTGGTTTCCTGAAAGATCGTACACTAAAACCTGAATTTCCGGGCTTCCAGGGTCTGTGGCCTGCTCCTACATGGTGGAGGCAAGCATTATTCACACGTCTCTTCCACGGCTACCTCTGCCCTCGCTTCCCATCAGTGCTGCTGGGCACCTGGACCTCAGAGTTCAGTCTCAGTTTGCTTAACATTTGCGAAGGAAAAATGTAAATACTTTCAAAGTTACTAGTATTAACTCTCCACTTCAAAACTGCTGGTTTTCTCTTCTCAGAACAGAACGGTTTTTTTTCCCTCAACCAAAATCTTCAGCTTTTTAGAAGCTTTAGTCTCAGCTCAACCTAACTAGCACCTCAGAGCAACGGGTTTCAAGACGTAGTCCGGAAAGCACTCAAGGTAAGGGTAACTTGAAAAGGAAACGTTAAAAATTCAAGCTGATTGTCAGTGGAGCTTTAACTCACTAGTGATTTGTATCTTCAGTGGAAAAGGTGGGGAGGTTCACAGATCAAAAAGGTTGAAAACTACAAGCCTATGGAGTCAAACGCAAGCAGGCTGAAGTGACGCGGTAATTTTAGACCCAGGTGCGCACTGTTTCTCTCCGGATAACTAGATCCCAAGTGTGTACTTCTGTGTATTAAACCATGCACAGGGGGAGGGGAAGGATGTGAACTGGGGGAAAAAATCCTATTGCACCATTAAAATGAAAACTCGCTGCCTCTCATTAACAACCCTCGTCAAGGCATCCTCTGCCCATTGCACTGCTGGGTTTTTCTCCTCCCCCTGATGGCAGGGATGCTGAATCACGATGAGCCGTCAGGGCTCCAGCCCAGTCCCAGGCTGGTTTAGGTGATGGGATCCTAGCACCTGGCCCAGATTTCAGGCCCCGTTTAGGGATCCGTGAGTAGGGACTG
Organism: Tetrax tetrax; assembly: GCA_009806455.1. NCBI lineage: Eukaryota > Metazoa > Chordata > Aves > Otidiformes > Otididae > Tetrax > Tetrax tetrax. The sequence continues at coordinate 196,625 of WHYT01017191.1, read as the reverse complement.
CAGTGTCAGGTGGGGACTTTAATAAACGCATTTGAAATAGGAAAGGAAACTTTCCCTACCAGTAGAAAATGGATGATTTTGGAATAATTAAAAAAAAAAAAACAACACAAGAAGACCACAAAGAATCAGAATCTAAAAATTACATCTCTATTTGAAACAAATATTGCAGACGTTTGCAGAAAGCAATTCACACATATCCCCCAATAACATCATTGTTCTCTATAATCCAAATGTCTTTTTTTGATGATGATGCAGTACTGTGTAGCACAGTCGTGGAGAAAATATTCTGCTGGAATGATGTTTTGTGTCACTATATTCGATAACAGAACCTTAAATTGCAATAAATATTGAAGTGGGTTTTCAGCATATAAGGATGTGAGCCTGCATCAAGAACTGTAAGGCATTTCGCTGATATGAAGATATAAAAGAGATTTAAAAGATATTTCCCTCTCCGCCCCCCCCAACTCCTGCACACACTTATCTGGAAATAGTGAGGTATTCTGGTTTTTATTACCTTTTTAGGGCTGTTTTTAGTGCTAATTCTATATATATATATAAATCTGCTTTCTAAAGTGTTTTGCAACCACTCCACCCGCTCTCCCTTTTAATGCGCCAAGGAAACAATAACGGCAGCCGCTGGAGAATCGCGCTATGTAGAGTGAGCCGCACAGCGATCCGGCACTGTCACCTCTGCGGGTCGTCACCTTTCGTCTAGTGACTGGCATATCTGATCCGCCATCTCCTCGATGGCCACCGCTCTCCCTCAGACCTCCCAAAGGCAAATCCCTGGACTCTGCGCTTTGTCCGACGCTCGTGCTCCTCGGGAGCGGCTAAGCATTTTCATGAGGAGAGGACAGAGAGGTGAGAGAAAACGTCAGTCATCACGAGAAAGACTGCAGTCCCAGCTGCGCTGGTGATGAAGGAAGAATATAATTTATGCAACTTCTGCATAAATACTTTTATTTTCAACTTGCCGTTTTCAGGGCAAATAAAAGAAATGCAGAAAATTTTAGAAGACTCTGACTGTTACATTCACCAATTTTACTTATTGCTCCAGTGACCCAATTTTCCAGTATTTAACAGACTGGAAAAACAAACAAAAAAAACCCAAATATGATTTCTCAAAACCAATACAAAAGATAGAGAAGAAACACATGCAACATATTATCACGTAAACATACTTCACACTCTGCATATCAGCATCTCATCTTCACATTTTTAAAATGTTAAAAAAAAACCTACAAGGAATGTTTTTGACATAAAAATATTTTTTTTTTTTTTCTCCTGAACTCAAGGTACAGATTATCCACTGTATTCCCTGGTAGCCAGACCAGACAGAGGAGACTTCTCATGAACACAAGGAGCAACGGCAGAGCTTTTCTGAGGGTGATATTTGGGTCAAAAAGAGGGCAGAGAGATGCAGAGAAGAGATCTCTTCCCGCATCCTGTCCTTCTACATACCAGTAGACACAAGACACCAAAAACGCTCTAAGCAACAGGATGCTGCCACCAAAATGACATCTACAAAATTTCTCTCCCTCTTTGATGAAATGGTTTGAAGCCCTAGACTCACCCTGACTGTACTATGAAACCCGCTATGAAATATCTTTATTTTTTCATCAATGTTATAAAAATTAGGAAGTAACGACTCAGGAAAGAAAAGGAAACACATTATTGCGTATGTTTCTCCATGTTGTTGCTTGTCTGTGGTATTCTGAGTATTATCTATTTAAAGAATTGTATGATATGTAGAAGACAGCAGGTAGAGTGATTGACTGCAGAAGTCAGATGTTAAATTGCCATATAGCTGTGGAAAGGATAAAAATATTTCTCTACCTCGATTCATTCCCTAGAAAAATCCTCTTGGATCTTGCATCCTGTATCATTTTTAAACTTGAAAGGTTTCAAAGTGAAAAGAAAGTATAAAGGGTAGTGTTTAAAAATAAAAATACACATTTTCACAGCTTCATTTTCTTTTTCTTTTTTAAGAGGAGTATAATACTGCAGGAGAAAAAGGCGGCTTGCTCTCAGTTAGGTTTACTAAATCAGTCATGAAGGCAGCTGATCTAAAATGCATCAGCTGTCACCTGCTCGGTCTCGGTTTGACAGTTCAATACCTCCTCATCTTCTGAGAATGGCAGTGCTGAGACCCGAGTAAACCACGTCTGTATGCAAACTGTCACAGGGTTCTTGGCATATCATTAGGCCTGACCTCCACGGCTGCAGTGACAACAGGGAACGTTACAGCCAATTGTCGTCAGAGTTAAAATTAACGCGTGGCTCTCCAGATTCGGCAATGGGCGAGGTGAGCCCCAAAAGCAGCGGCCAGCTGACGAACTACATAATTACAGCGAGATAATCTCACCCCTTTGGAGAACGCAAATGTATGTCGCAAATTCAAGGCACGTCTCTCCGCAAATCAATAGATATATTTTTCCCCCTCAGCGTTTATCTGGACCAAATATGACATAAATGTCAGTATATCCCAGTTATCAGCTTTGGGTAGAAAACTGAAACATTATTCAGGGCCATGAAAGGACAACCTAAGCCACGTTCCCAGGCAGTGACTGTCAGGGTCACACTCAGGGTGCTTAGAAAAGTTGTACCTGATCATTTCAGCAGCCCGGGCACACGGACCAAGGCGGTATCGCTCCTCACTTTGAGACGCCGCTTTCTGCTCCGCTGCAGCCGGTGGCAGGAGCCCGCGTGATGCTTCCAGCAGCGGGGGAGCCCCACGAAGGCTGGGGGCAGCCAGCAATGCATCCCTACCTCCCTGGCCTAACGTGGCTAGGCAGGCCTCTTCAGATCTGTTTAACACCTAAGAATACATACTCTGAATAAGCACAAAATGGGCTTAAAATGACCAAAATCTGTGTTCAGAACCCTTCTCAGTTTTTGTGGTGTTACTTACAACATTAACTATGTTTGTGAGCTCTAGCAAAGCTTGCTGGTTTGCATGACCCAGCGAATCTCACATCCCCTCTGTATGACTTTACTCACATTGTGACCTCTTGACTTGTCTTAAATTGCAAGTCTAAAAGTGCTAAAGACCCCGATTCTCCACTACTATCAAAGCATCTATAAACTTTCACTAACCTATCAATATTCACTTCAGGTATCAGATATAAAATAACTTGACCAAACACACTAATTTTAGAGTTTCTTTGTCTAAAGCAACACGACATCAAAACCTGATCAACCAGAAAGACCACTGGACGTATTTCCACCCTCAGAGAACCTGGACTGAGGAACAGCATCCGTAACGACATCTCCCAAATAGTCAAGAGCCACAAAGAAGGTGTGGGATATTCAGCAGGAGGACCATTAAGGCTATCTTTAGGCCCTAGTATTGATCCCTTTTATCCAGTTATCTCTTCGCCGTGACCATAAAACCAACATGATAGCGTAGAGAATTGCACAGCCCTGGCCATTCATTCCCATTGTCTCCAGCTGTCCATGGCATTAGCACCGCCTGGTCTGGGAGCGGTTTTGATCTCGTATCTTAAGAAATATTGCTGGTGCTTATCTGACTCTCTACCTTGAGGTTTTCATAAAAGAAACATGCATCTCATTAAGTTATCCTAACGAGTGAATAACTTCAAACAAAACACTGCTGGACTAATTTCCAGACTAAATTTCAAGGAGCTTTCATTGTCTTTCTCACAAGGGGAAAGCTACGTTTATATAACAGCTTTCCTTTACACAGCGTCACTGGGTACATGTCTGGTAAAAATGAAATTTTGTTGTGAAAATACCTGCAGTGCTACTTCCAGTTTACATAGAGAGGCTTGCAGAAGTAGGCGTGTCACAGTTCACTACCAACTTCAAATTAAGCAAATTTTGCTTACCTTATGCTTCTTTTCCACGGTGGAAGTATTTTGTCAGAAAGTGACAAATTCATATTTAGCCTTTGCATTGCTACAGCCTTTTGAAGAAGAAATTTTGAGCATTTAAACTTAGTTGTATGAGAGTTAATAACAGTCACAGGTAACAAAAGCTCCTTATGTCACCCATGAGGAACAGAACAGTAATAAAGGTCGGTTTTTATGAAATTACTTCTTTTACATAAACACTTTCAAGGTACTTATATTCATCTCAGTGTAAAAACCAAGCTGCAGAGATCTGACAGAACTGCAAAATGTGCTGTAGTCTCCTCTCCACAGAGCTCTGCCCAGAAGATAAAATGTTGCAGATCATCTGAGGAAAGTTCTCACTTACTAATATTTTTCAATATTTTATGTCCACTAGTTATGGGGCTTGTGTCTAAAAAGTCTTTTAAGGTCTTTTTCAGAAGCTAAATTCCAGGTAAGCAATGGTTTATCTAAAAATCTTACACATTTCTTAATGAGTCAGGTACAACTCCTATTCGCTTCATCAGGTCTATCAAAATATAATTAAAAAAAAATCAAAGGGATTAGTTATAGCTTTATTTTAGAACTCAAGCCTTATCTGCAAGAAATGACCCTACGTTTTAGAGCAGTTTATGATCTAAAGTTAGAGCAAGCGAAGTGTGAATGGCCATGAGCATTACCTGTACATTTGAATGCCATGGGGTATTCAGCCCCCTTTGCCAAATATCACTACTACCTCATGGATAAATAAAATAAAGCACCCTGTAACTCCACCTATACGAGCTCCCTCAATTTTTGTCTTTGTATGATGAATTGCAGTGTGAAATACATGTCTTCTAAGCTTAGCAATTCTGCAGTGGATAGAACTTGATCAAAACCAACTCCTACTCATTAGGATGTCCTCACATAATTCGTTCTCAGTTCCACTTCACACTGCCATTCATGAATTACGAGGTCATGCCTAACTGAAAAATATTTCACCTCATGTCATTTCACTGTCGTCTTTCTCTATACTAGGCTTCTCCACCGGTCAATCAATAGTAAAAGTAGACACAAAGTCCATCAGTTCAGCAGAGATTTGAGCTTTTCTAAATCTCCAATTCCTTTATGAGTTTGGCCATTTCTGTTGAAGGCAACGCAATAAATAGCCCTGCAACCCACTTGGATAGTCTGCAGAGTGTAAAAATATCACACTGACAATAGAGGGCACTTTAACCCCCTTCAGAAGTTGCTAGTCATTCAGAAAAACAGCTTCTTCCCCCTACTCTGCCCCATTTCACATTTCATTTTTACTGAATTTCCAACCACATTTCCCACGCTTGATACTTTCACACCACCATAGAGGAGGCTATAGGAGCTGGGTAGCAAAGAATCAAAGAAACAGAAGCTCAAGACAGTAGAAGGTACTTTTTTAAAGGAAAAGGAGTATTGACATGCATACATCTTAAAAGATTTGAGTTATGACAAGGCAGGGTATTCTTTTAACTTTTGTTTGATTTGCAATAAAGTGGGTTGTGAAAATGCAAACCGGTTAGTAGTGTTTATTGGTAACGGTCTGTATTTCAGGAGTGTTTTTATCCCATTACTAAGAGAAATAAATGCCAAGATGAATGCTCTCCGAGCACTATATTACCCATTTCTGGTTGAGTTACAGCCCTTTGGCCGTTAGCTGTATTCAGCTTACATAACCGTACACTGATCGTCTTCTCTCTTTCCTCGTTTTTTTCCCCAAACAAGAAACACGTTTTCTTAGTACCATAGCAAGACGATTAACGGATCATACAAAGTGTTAAACCCATAATAATGACCACAAGAAGAGCCAAATGTGCAAGACTTAACAGTTCACAATTTTCTCTTCTCTCCGTCAAAGTACGCGGCTCAACATTTGGGAGGGAGAAAGGAAAAGTCTCCAAAAAACTACCATAAATCTTATTTAACATCAGCATGAGGAAACTCAGACAGATTTCACATTAATGCCAAAGGTAGTTATTAAAAGATTAATGATTTCTTGATAGCTGGTTTACTAAAAAGGAAGTCAGCGGATTGTTTAACAGATTGCTTACAGGCAGAGTAGGTTCAAATTATTTTAGCACTTTTTGCTGGCTCTGATGAGCACTATTTACCAGACAATACTCCTAGATGGCTGCAGTGTGTGCCTCTCTGTTAGTCATTTATAATCAGTTTATCAAGTGGTATCTTTGCATAATAACGTAGAGTTTTAACAGAATTTAAACTCATCTCAGATTCCATTAAAGTTTGCTTAGTTTTCTCCACATTTTATCTGCTCTTCTGGTTCCTACTACCGTTTACTTTGCTAGGTCTCTCTGTGTTCATTCAGTCTCCTTCAAATGAACAAATACTTTTGTGACATTAAAATGTTACCGTTTTCCTGTCTCCTTCTTAAAGATAATGGAAAACAACAGGACTAGAACACAACTTCACCTTTTGCTTTTTGTGACGGGTACAGTCACAAAAACAACCACTACGTAGAGAGAGAATATCCTGAAAGTTTCATCTTTAAAATAAAGAGAAAAATTCACAACCATTGACTCCTATCAGGTTTAAAGTACAGTCCCTTCTCGTTGTCGGGCTGTTTTGGATGACTTCTGATGATGACTGATCACTGCATAGATAGTTTTATCCCTGGGGATATTTACCAGATGGAAGGAGCTGAGGTGACTGAAGAAAGACTATTCTAAGTAGGTTGCAGTAATTTTCAGACATTAATAGCTTTGGAAAGTATCACATGATCTATAGAATGAAAAGATAATCACAGGGTAGTGAAATTAAGTTAAATGCAGTAACTTAAAGGTATGCAATGAGGAATTACCGTTCTAAAGTTTCACCTGATCACAAAATTACCACTTGAGACAGCTGTCAAAAGTGACAGTGATACCATCTCCATGGTGCTCAGACACACAGAGATTCAGAAAGTGTTCAGCTGAATTTCTGACATATGCCAGTTTCTCCTGCAAAGCCTGCCTAACATCCTCAGTGCTGTAAGATCTTCAGCAGAGGCAATCCCATACTACACAAAATAGGTGTGCGCATAGCATTATCGATACTTTCCATTTCCAATGCCATGGATGCGGTTTTCTTTGTTAAGCCCAGCATCTTCTGGAGTCAGGATGTGATATCTCCCAGTTCTTCACATCGGCTCTTTCTGAAGGGCTGGGCGACGGAGCTGCTGTGGGACAATCCTGGCTCTCGCACTGCCCCAGACCCTCAAAGCCCAGCTGCTGCTCTGCTTGTCAGGAGCAGGACCACCCTACAACATTCCTGTCTTTCTTTTTTTTGTATTTCAAACCAGATTTATCCAGCTGCAGAATTCTACTAAAGCTCCTTATGCCTCCTCTTTCCTATCAATACCTTATTTCATTCCTGTCTGTTTTTCCTGGGATTAATTATTAGCCAGCCATCCACTAAACGCTCTCTTCATTTTGCAGACGCTTTAGTGAATTTGTTCTACTTCAGTTCAAAGATTCTGCTCAAAGTTTTAGGAATAATCAGCAAATAAATTGTAGCATGCGCATTTGTGTACTTATAAAGACAGTTTACAAGTACAGATTGGAAAATATATTTGCAAGATCGCTTTCAGTACTGTAAGAGTATTTAATACTGGAAGACATTTTAGATTAGAGAGAAATAGTTCTCAAGGAAAAAAATATAATAAACTACACAACAGCAACATAAAATTCTTCTGTAGTCTGATAATTGTTTCTTTGGTTTTTTTAAAGCAATGCTCCTTTCGTCAAGAAGTCTACAGGGACGTTTTTGACCCCGTTGCGAATATAACTGCATGCTCTCAGCTGAACGCAAACATTCACATCGTTATTGCTGCCCAGAACCACAGAGCTGTTAACAAATGGATCTGTTTCATTATAATTATGTGCTGTCATTTTCTGGTTTGCTTCAGATTTTTCATACGAGAAGCAGCAGGGGGTCTATCTGCAGTTTGGGCTTTCACAGAGTTTCTCAATGGATCTAGAGGTCAGCCGTCACAAAACGATCATTTTGAATACCAATTGCCTCTTGAACTGTTGTGTATGTTATTTATAGACATGTATCCAATGGTAAAATTTGGGTCCAAATTATATTTTGAAAACAGCTTATCCAATAATTAATAACTACTAACAAATCAAAAGATGCTCAAAGAACTTTGTGATGGAAAATATTATAAGCCTCTCTCTCCAAACAGAACAGCTTGTGGTGCGTGGAGCCACGGCTCAGGTGGACACAACTCTAGCTGAGGCCCTACCAGCAATGAGTGGAGAAAAATGATTGCTTTCATGTTTCCTATCACCTATATTTCCATTTATACACAACAGGAGGAATCCAACTTTTTTCATAAGAACAAAACACCATCAACGATCACCAAGAAGACGGGACACCCAACGGCAGGCACTGCCAACCTGTGTGCTCCCAGCCCATGAGGAAGAGCAATGCAGCACAACTTTGGTTTAAAGGAGATACTGCAATATCAGAAGTCTTCAATGCTGCCATCAGCTAAAAACATCGCAACGCTAGGATGAGTTGCGTCTCTTTGTCCAGATCCATCTTCTCCGAAATTTCATGTAATAAATGAAGACTATGCCTCCAGTGCTTTTGTTCATCTATCATCACGTCAATGATTATTATGGCGTTACAAAACAAACAACAGAAAAGCTTAATTTCAAGGAAGATTTATGGTAAGTGAAACACATTCAAGCTTGACTCGATGAGATTAACCAAATAAATCTGATTTTGATCAGACAAAAATTTTTACGAAACATACAGGTTTAAAATATCAGTGCTAAAGTATTGGAGTATAATTGCCAACATAGGAAGGAATAAACACTGGTTAGTAAGATCAGAATCAGATACGTTAGCTAGATAAAAAGACTTTCATGCAGACTGCCCACCTGTCATTATAGATTAGTTCTCTGTAGCGTGACCTTCCACACCGCCCAGGCTAATCCTACATGCCTGCAATGTCTTAAATACTCTGCAATTTAAAAGCAATAAGCTTAAAATAACCTGCAGTTTAAGAATAGTGGGCTAGAGGAGAAAAAAACCCCCAACACATTAAGTAACCTGAACGCTAATATTGAATCAGGCAGGGCCATGGTTTCTCAAAGACAGCAAAACTGCAACAACAAAAGTTGGGGTTTTTTCTTTGTGTAGTGTTTCTGACTTATCTTTTCCTGCTGTAATGCTTAACTAAAATGAACTATTTTATATAATACCAGCATGATGATGAAAAGGGTGCCAAACCCATACACAGAAATACCTGAAATGGGAATCTGTGCTCTTACAGTGCTGGGGGCATCCACTCCATCGCCGCAGTTGAGCATCTCTGTGTGTTTCAGCCTGCTCGCATGGGAACATTGGTCACTCTTGCAGCCCTCTCTGCATCCTCTCCATGTTCCAGTAAGAACACAGACAAGGCCATGAGAGTGCTGCTTATTTTTTTTTAGTAAAGCCGTTTTTCTGTAATTTGTCGTAAGAGAAATATAGTCTCCCACAAGCAAGCAGCATGACAGGACCAGGGAGAGGCGCGGGGCGCACCGGACAACCAGAGCACCGCTGAGAGCTTTGCAATGGAGGACACGCACACGTACGGACCAGCTGCGCGCTTAGATCCAGCTCTCGGTCCTTACGTTGGCTGCCAAGCAAACGTGCTATTAGTGGTATAATGCAATGACAATACAGACCAAGTTGTGCCAGAATTAATTAATATGCATTATTGGCCATGAAAATCAGATTTACCAAACTATGAATTACAGTGATAGTGATCACATCTACACTTCCTATAGCACCAAATGTGTTTAAAGTGGCCTGAGATTCGATGTTTGCTATTAAGCGATCTGTCTTTGTAAAAACTCAGCTGTCTACCTTGCCTTTCTTTTTCATGGAAGTGAAGTCAAACAGCAGAGCAAGACAAGATCTATTCTACATGGTAAAAAGCCACTTCTGAAAGTGAGAGCACATGCTTTTTGTCAACGGCATGACTGCAATCATCTGAAGGTTGTGAAAAGATCAAGAATTACTCCTCCCAGGTCCTATCTCCAGTGAGGGCAGGAAAGGTAAAGGTGCTATTTGAAGAGCTAAGCCCCTAATTGAGAGTCATTTATCCTTATTTAAATTATTACAAGTATACAGATCAGGCAAAAAGGGTTCAGGAAACTGGGGAGAGGGGTGGAAATCAACCACTGCATAGGTTGTCTAACTGCAGCGACTTACGCACTGCGCGCTCACCTGTGTTAGAATTCATCTGCAGCCTCTCCTTAGTTTAATAATTGGACAATTATTTGTCATAACTGAACAATGTCTCACTCGGGATCCTGAATCTCTTACAGGCTAAGCAACATCAAAAATCCCTTTTCACAGGAACAAAGCCAACACTGCATCATCTGCAATCAGTTAACTGCGTAGTTTACTGTTCCATTGCAGGGTGTCTTAAATCTACCTGCAAATGCCCTTGAGCAGGAAATGTCCGTGGGCTGAGAGATGAAAGACAAGGCCTCAGCCCAACGGGGTTTTCCTCTCAATGCCATACATTCTGCAAGTTCTCTATACCATAAAATGAAATACAGAAAAGATGAGTGGGAGAAGCAGGTAAGAGAGCTGGAAAACTACATTATTTATTTTTCTGCTGTACCATTCAGACACTGACCCGCAGCAGGCACACAGTGCAATGGAGGAACACAGAAGGAGCAGAGGACAGTTAAGAGGTCCAGCATGGCTTCAGCAGCACTGACACTCCCATGGCTCTAAATATAACAGGATAGTTTTAAACTAACATAAACTGTAGAAAACACTCCTCTATTGTCCTCTATTGTGTGGACACGTAAGAGCCAGCCTGGCTCTTGCTCCATTTTGAAAATTCATTCCTGTTCGCAGGACTTGTTTTGACTCTACAGACATCTTTCCTGACTGCAGTGAGGTTGAAGAGGTATAAGAGAAACTCCATCTAGGACACTGACACTTCGGAAAAAAAAGTATTCCAATTTTTAAAGACTGAATTATCTGCGTTTACTTAACAGACCGTCAGAGAGCTTTGAAGGGCAATGATCCATGAACTAAAACGTTAAGACCTTGATGTAGTACATGACAATGAACCCAAAGGTACACGAATGGACTATTGAGCAGATAACTACACATTCGTAATGGGTAGTAATGGGATTATGGTCTAAGTTATGGACTATTATGTCTATTCTGAAATTTATATAACATTTTAACAAAGATTTCAACAGATCCTACGCTACATTCTGCTTCCATCACCCCTCTCGCAGCAGTCGTCCTTTTTCCAGCACCTGCAATGGTGTCAGAAGTTACAAATGTGAGCAGATACGAACAAAGGGCTGCAGCACCTGAGATCATGACTCCCAAATCTTCCCATGAGTAACGAAATGATGATGCGTCAGGTAACATATATGGTCAAATATGATCCCACTTTGAGAAATAAGGTTTGCAGTTTTCCACAAAAGACGCGTTCCTTACGACTTCTGTAGTAGGAAAAAAAAATGGGTAAATTTGCTGAGTTTCCACCTCAGGAGGTCACAACGTTTAATAAAGCCAGCCTTCTCTTTCCCCCATAATACGGTAATAAAGCAATGCAACACTTCAAACACATGAAATAATATTCTGCCCCCATTGGAGAACTGACCTCAATGTTCCACTTTTAAGATTCATTTAAGTCCCACTCTATTTCATTCCAAAAAGGAGAAAAATAGACAAGTGTAAGAAAACCTAGACATTTCATATTAATATCACCTGTCATTCTTTGAAGCTGTCTTCCTTTATTTGTCTGGTTTGCTTCCTATGAACTCAGGAAAACAATAGGAAATTCATAGAAAAGATCAAACATACAGCAATGTGGGCTTTTTTCAACTCTAGAAAACCAGGCACAGAAAAAAACATAGTAGAGGGAAAAAAAAAATCTGATTTCTGAAAAATACCCATACTAAACAAGGTTAGCTGGTAGGATAAACTCAAACAAGTAAATTATACAAGACAGTTGCTGCATGTGGTTTATTCACATAATGCATTCATCAGTGAGAATGTAGAGACAGCCCGATTTGAAAACCTGAATTATTTTGCATTTCTGTTTGTGAGGGGAGGATCAACAGCAGTTTTCTACCATCTTAGAATTAATCACACTGCTATATAAATCCTCTATATTTAAAGAACTCTGGAAGTGTGATTTCAGAAAAGTTAAATAATGTATGAAATTGAAAAATGTCATTCTTTTAATATCTTTCTCCTTGTGAAACAAAAAAAAAATTGCAATTACAACTATAAAAACCAATTCCAACCTTCTTTTAAAGCATTATGGAAGTTGTCATTGTTTAGTTAACCAATTCAGATTCTGCAAACGTGACCTACCATGTCCTGAGGGAGACACCTATTGCAGCAGTAAGCAATACATCTCTACACACTTGTAATTCAAAGGCACTGAGGCAAAAACTGTCAAAACATTACTAAAGTCGACAAGGATGTATGGTTCATTAGTCTAGGAACTGATGTGTTATGGACCTGCTTGTGATCAGCCTGATAATTTAAATCAAGTTGCAGGTTTATGTAAACCTGTGAGAACTCTATTATTAAATTTCAGATTTGACAAAGGCACCCGTCATTGTAGGAATTTGTCACACGGCCATAACTACCCCCCTATCACACCCACTTAATCAATTTATAAATTAGCATTGCTTTAATTGAAAACCTCTAGCTCTTTCCCTTGTATTGACTTTGAGGGCCAACTGCAGCCTACCTCCAGCAAGCCGGTCTTCGCTCATTAGCGCAGAATTAGACTGTAAACGATTCAATATTTACGAGCGCTTACGTACGCAGAGAAGAGCGCTCTGCAGCCGCGTACCCAGCTGACCCCTTCCCCGTGCTGCCGTAAGCCCGTCCAAGCGTGTCTGATGCGCACAGCGGCGCGCACCTGAGCGCGCTGCTCTTGGGCCTCCGCTGGACCACACTACCTGCCCGCGAAGTCTCTTTGTCCCCCCTCAGAGCTGTGTTTAAAATACACGGTCACACCCCACGTATTGCTAGCCTACAGTCCCTCCTGTCGTTGCACGAAGACTTTTGTGCAATTAGCTTAAAGAGGAGGGATTGAAGAGCTGGAGCGGTGATTGCAACCTCAGCGTTTCATTCACTGCGACAGGTCATTCCAAACAGGAGAGGCTCAGCTCCAGTGGAGGTGTCGGCGTTCGTGATTTCAAGTGTCAAAGATTTTCCCCCAATACAGAATCTCCTTTCTTCAAACGATATTACATACTGATACCTGTTTTTACAAGGTGAGCTTTCCGCCTGGAAACAAGAAAAAGAAACTAGAGAAGATGACTTGCTGGAGGACTGTAAAAAACCGAGACTACCAAACAGAAAGAGATAGTTCATAAGATACACTGGATCCACAGGATAAACCTGCAGTTGTCCTGTGGTTAATTGCTTGGTTATCACCTGATGTTAAGTTTTGCTATTCTATTAATATCGTATCCTGTATTTTGGGCATAGAAGACCAGAATTTCACAGTTCGGTTTACCAAGTTTGCACACTGTAGTGAGAGAAGTCATTGCCGCCATTCTGCACCCCCAAGAAGATAAAAAGGAGGAGGTAAGTATTAAACCTGTGGAAGTCTGCCCAATGCGTATCTTCTTATCACAGTACACTAGAATGTGTTTTATTTATGCCAAGTTCCTGTTTTTATACAGATTTTTATTCATTTATGAAAATTACTTCAGGAAGATGGGAAGGAAGGTTCGCCTGCAAATACATTTACCTTTCAAAGGAATTTTCAGGCGATTTATACTGAAGTACTGCGCAACATCACACTAGATTTAACTATTTTACATTTGTGTGATCTTTCAAAATCATCATTAATTTAAACCTTTATTTCTAAAAGAGCCAGAACAAACATTTTGCAAGAACTACCATCCCATATTGCTCCGTAACCTACTACTCTATCGCAAAACCAATTTCTGCAGATCAGAGCATGTCTAATGACGGAGTGCATGGCAGGCGTGCGTTACTTCTGCCAAAGGACGACAGTTTTCTCTTCTTCCCTTCAAACACACAGAGCTTCCGGGAGCCCTTTTGTCAACAAATTTGGAACCTGACAAACCTGACAAACCAACAGGTTAGCTCAACTACATTTCACCACTGCTGTAACCATGGAGGGGTGAAGAACCTGACCTCCTTTTAGGGGCTGGGTGGATGCCAGCCTTTGTGGGCAGGTGGAAGCAGTGCAGAGCAGGGACAGCATGCAGGTGGGTACAAAAACACCTAAGAACTGGCAGTACACGCCGACCTTTCAGAACACAGAACTTGCTTCAGGACACGTACTTGTCAGACTACACCTCTACAGGGCTATCAGTGCACCAACACGAGGTGCTCCAAATTCCACCAGGCTTTTTTCTACTGCATGTAATGTCAAGCTATCAAGGAATAAATAAACCCAAAACACTCCCACAAAAACACACGAAAAAGCAAAAGCTGTCTTCCTACTCTATAACAAAATACTGCACTTATGACTTAGCCGTAACGTGAAAAGCTCTGGGGCCAGCGTTGCTTTTCCAGGTGCAAGGTCCATTAGCTGCGGCTCAGACACTGCCGGTATCCGAGAGGTTGTCAGATTGCCCCCCAAACGCCTCGGGAACAAATCAGATATTGTCTGGAACATCTCATTTTGCTGAGGGATGAAACTGTCTCCTTCTAACTGCACCGCTTCACAGTGCTGCCGCACAAATTGCAAAAAGGGTGTTTCCCTGCAGGCCACGATCAGGAATCGCTGATGCAGAAGGACTTCCAGAAGACTCTGGAGCAGGCAAGAAACTAAAACACCTGTTTTCTCCAAAGGGTTTACAGCTATTAGCAGCACTTGTGTTTCCATCTCTTTCTACCAAATGAAATTATTATTCCTGAGCGGCACTAGTGCCAGCACTTTTTCTTCTTTCAGACATGCTCCTTTGAATGTCACGGACTGTGGAAAACAGAGACATGCACGCACAGAGCGGGAGACTAACTAGGATTTGTTTTGAGAGGCATCATCATTTCAGAAGACAGTAAAAAAAAAATCGTGTTTTTTTCCGAGTTGTTCTACTGTGTGTGTACCCGTATTCCTCTTTGATGTCAATCCCTACAAGTCGTGTATAAGTAAACACTAAAAATAATAATAGAAGAGTTCACGACGTGCCTAACGCTTTTCCATGACACAGGGACAAGGCTGCAGTGATACAGGGTCAATGCATACCTGCACTGAAGCACGGCGGTGCAGGGAAGGTATTATTTACCGACACAGCGCTGGAAAAACAAAATATACATACTTAAGGGAATTTCCATATTCTATACTGCATGGGAGTTTTTAACTTGGAAATTCATGAGAAAAAGCTCTTGTAGCACCAAGCTTTTATATCAGATTTTGATTTGAGCTCAGGGTTAAAATGAAATCAGCTTTCAAAGTAAAACAGCTTAAGTTTCTTCTCTTTGTCTCTCAAAACCCGATGACACAATGAAGGGTGAAAGGAAGCTTGTCCTACTTTCCCCAGAAGATTTGTGTGATTCCTTGCACACACTTCTGGTTTTTTGAGAGGAAAGTCAGTATCACAGTCGTGGCAATGCAGCATACTTGCTGAATTTTACTTGCTTGCTGGTTTTGAAGCAAAAATTTTACATGGATCAAACTTTATCTAAATTTTCATGTGAATGCCAGTAGGGAAAGACTAAAGCAGTTAATACTATATTATTAAACACATCACATTGCAAGGTATCTTAATAATTAAACAACATCACTTTCTTGATGGAGAGAATTCCTGGCTGAAATTTAAATGTAGGTACTCCAAACAGAAATATACCTGAGTAAATATTTGCTGCGATTAACTGAAGACCACAAAATCACTGCTAGAGATTTTCTTTTAATATATTTCTCTTCTGCAGCTTAGATAAAATCTGCAAATTTTCTCATTGACCAATATCAAAGCAGAATAATGGACAAATTAAATCTTAACAACAAGCTATGCACAACTTTGGTTTTAAACTGCAGATTTGCACATTTTTACCCAGCTCTATTCTCCTCTTTGTGCCTCTCCCATCACAGACTAAAAGAATTTAAAAGAAGATGGAGATGATCCTTTTCACAAAACTCCATCTGAAGCTAGATGGAAACTTTTTGCTCAGAATCCCTTTCAGGGCTCCTATAACTTCTTTCTGATGTAATGATTTGCATTATCTCTTTCACATGAACCCCAATATGATTGATAGAATCATAGAATCATAGACTGGGTAGGGTGGGAAGGGCCCTTCAAAGCCCACCCAGTCCAACCCCCCTGCCAGGAGCAGGGACATCTCCAACTGGATCAGGTTGCTCAGAGCCCCGGCCAACCTGGCCTGGAATGTTTCCAGGGATGGGCCATCCACAGCTTCTCTGGGCAACCTGTTCCAGTGTTCTACAACTCCTGGTATTTTTTCCTAATGTCTAATCTAAATGATGGATATGTATACACCAATTAAATTGTGTGCCTGCCCATCGTATGTAATTATAATTATAAAAAGGTTTACAAGAGTCTTAATTTTCTCACCAGCAAGCAGACTCATGCTAGAAATACGTAACACATCCAAAATAATATAATTTACTGCCTGAATTAAGTCATCATAATTTTCATTCAAAAAGTAAAGGAAAAAAGCCCTTAGTAAAACCAGGAAGACAAGTATGTTTCCAATTCTGCTCTTCTCTGGGACGTGGTCTTCAGCTGGTGGGTTTAATTTCTAAAGATACCTCAAAGGCCATGAATTCACAGCCCTGGGGAGAGCAACCAGGAGC
>WHYT01017191.1:98465-154916 GCA_009806455.1 Tetrax tetrax | reverse complement strand
ACCAGGAAGACAAGTATGTTTCCAATTCTGCTCTTCTCTGGGACGTGGTCTTCAGCTGGTGGGTTTAATTTCTAAAGATACCTCAAAGGCCATGAATTCACAGCCCTGGGGAGAGCAACCAGGAGCAACCCTTGTCCTGCAACTGAGAGAGAAACAACCACTGCGACAGATGTGACGCCCACTGCTACATCCGACCAGAGGATGCCCAGCAGCTTTACCTGCGTATTAACCCAGCGCAGCCAAGAAGACCCAAGGCCCAAAGTCTTGCTATGGGCAAAGAGGAGAGGACACTTCAGGTGTAAAGCCAAGAAATTTCTATCAGAATAACTAGAATCTTCACCGCCTAGTCAAAGAGCTCGGTTCAGTTTAGTTGTTACAGAAAAAGATGTTGTTATACATGAATATATTGTTGTGTAATACAATATAGCATACAATTAAAACTGTTGTAGGCAGGCTTCCTAGTATCCACCCCTTTCTCTGGCATCACGCTCACCCTTCTACTGCCCCTTGGGCTTGTAATGCCAACAGCTCCCATCTGCGGGGAGAGGCAGCCAACGCCTCCCCTAACCCAACTCCTTCACTGCACGGAGCGTGCTGCTGACAATGATCTCTCTAGGATGTACTTCAAGTCATTTTCACATGTCTCCTTTTAAACCTTGCTTCTTCTTTAGTGGTTCAGATTTACGGTACACATTGGATTTTACGTACAAGCTACTGGTTCTTTACGCTCTTTTCTGCCCCAGCACCGTTTTGACCCACCTTCTAAGCCTTCATTTCTTCAGTTGGTGAGTGATTTAAAGCCATGGGGTCGCTGGTGCCCACTTGTGTGCCACCTCTCATCATCCTATGCCTGTGCTCCTCTCCAGGACCTCCTGTGCCCTCACCTTCAAGGCTTGTGCTGTCCCACCAAGCTGCGTTTCTCCACACGACACAGTTACATTAGAATCGTGAATACCTTGTTCTATGCAGAACTAGGAGTTCTCACTACTGTCTTTGTGAAAACACTACTGTTGTACGGCACGGACATTAGCAAAATTAAATGTAGGCTGTTAGAAAAACTGCTGTTACAACAAATCCAAGCAGAATAAAGGCTCAGGATAGCTAATGACAAGCTAATTTACAGTAAGTGTGACAAGCCTCAGGCCAGAGGCCTTGCAAACTCAGACCAAAACGTGGGGCCTCTTGCTCCACTGCGTGCGACAATGGACTCGCTGGGCTAGAGAGCCATATGCTCCCTCCTTTCCTGAGCAGCTCTGCAGAAGATGGTCTCCTATTCCCAATCCAGCTCATTGCCACAAAAGTATTCTGGCAGGATCAGTACAGGGATGCTCGCTCACTGACACAATCTTTCTGTGCAGCTTCTTGATATTAATCTTGATTTGATATTAATCTTGATTTGATTAATGCTTGTTTTCTTCAAGGATGTATCCATCACGCAACGTACATACTAAATGTTCACCTAACAATTCAAATGGATGAACCTCTGTTCAAACATGAGATTTTTTTTCTCATGTTTGTTTGTTCTAGACACTTAACCAGCATTCTCCCCAAACTGCTCTTCAGACTACACCTTAGAGAAAATAGAATATAGATGAGGCTTTCAATTTTTTCCTACAAGTTTCATATATGTGATATTGGACAAACTTTTAAGCACATTTATACATTTAAAAACACTGAGGTACTTTTGTGAGCCACTTTGAAGAGCCACTTAGGTTTTGATTTATAAAAGAAAAAAAAAAACACAAAAGAAAACACCTCACAAAAAAAACCCACAAAAAACATCCCACTTCATTACTTCCTGCTAAATCATAGAATCACAGCCTTCTCCTCAGGGCTGCTCTCCATCCATTCTCCGCCCAGCCTGGATTTGTGCCTGGGATTGCCCCGACCCAGGTGCAGGACCTTGCACTTGGCCTGGTGGAACTTCATGAGGTTGGCACGGGCCCACCTCTCCAGCCTGTCCCGGTCCCTCTGGATGGCATCCCTCCCTTCCAGCGTGTCGACGGCACTGCACAGCTTGGTGTCATCGGCGAACTTGCTGAAGGTGCACTCTGTCCCACTGCCCATGTCGCCGATGAAGATGTTGAACAGGGCCGGGCCCAACACGGACCCCTGAGGAACACTGTTTCAGAATACAATTTATATTAGGTAACTGGAAAAAAGCTGGAAAGGTCGGTTCACTTGAAAAAGACCTCTTGGGCAATAAAAACTGCAAATGATAGTGTTTAGGGGGAAAACCTAAACTAGAAACCTTTATTTTTAATATCTTAATGTCTTGAAATTATTATTTCACATTTCAGAATTTTTGTCTTGATAGCAGTATTCCTAAAAACCAATTATATAATTGCAGTTAAATATATCTCATTTTTTCAGATGGACTTATAAATTTAACCTGCTTCTTTAGGGAAAAAGAAAAAAAGCAAAAATAAAGGAATGTATCGGTAACTAACCCAAGAAGGTGTGTGAGGTGTTAGAGTTTTCTGTGTAAATTTTAAACTGCTTGTTGCTTTCTCCTGAGAACAGGTGCTTGCTGCTTAGGGTTGTTCTGTATTATTTGCAAGGGTAATGAGCTATTCAGTGTCTGCTCTGAGCTATTCGTGTCTAGTTAATGCATTTCAAATGTAACTGACAAATTAATATCTCTAACTTTTCCCATTAGCAGTGTTAAATAAGGAAATTGCTGTTCCAGAATTGTAAACTTTTTATTTATTATACCAAACTTCTCCTGTAACATATTAGTTTGTCTAAGTTTTCTTCCAATAAATCAAAGTGAAAGAAAACAAATTCTTTCCTTCTATTTGTGATCTTCCATTTCTGCGTATTTCTTAAACTACACAACGAAAATTAATTAAATTAATTCCACTGTTTATATTCAGGTTCCCAATATTGCAGTGCTCAGTTTATCACAGTTAAAGGTTAAAAAAAAGTCGGAATCCTTTCAGAATAAAATAACACAATGTGACACATGTGTTTGCCTTGCTGATTTCATGACTGACTTTCTTTAGTAAAGGGCTGAGTTTGAAACAACTTTTCTTAAACCAAAGCTTTCCCACAAAAACCACTGTAAGAGCCTCTAAACTACTAGATATCACTACAGCACCCTGACTGTCAAGCTGTCATATGGAATGACTGAGGAAACCAAGAAAGGGTCGAGTTTTCCGCGATTTTTAGTACTAGGACTTCAGAGCCAAGAATTTAGGATGCTAACATTTAGGCCTTTAGCTATTAAATGTCAATAAATAAATAAGTAAATAAACAAATGGACAGAAAATCTAGAAGTCAGTTGGACAGCAACAACTGATAAAAGTAAACATGCCACAATCATTTTGGAAGCAATCTACCTTAAAAAAAAAAAATCTATTGCATTCAACTCTTACAGTTAGGATCACTTATACAAAGTTTTTATAATGTGAATCGTAGAATCACAGAATAGGTTGGATTGGAAGAGGCATTTAAAGTTTATGTAGTCCAACCCCCCCTGCAAGGAGCAGGGACAATAATTTCAAAGAGAGAAGAAAACAACCTAGAGTTCACCAAAATACAACTGGAAATTGATTATAAATTAAACATTTTAATTACACACCATGCAGTTGAACAAAAATGGTTGATTTCAGAAGAGTTGATACCCTCTACAGAAACATCCCACACGATATCTTTGTCTCTAAACTGAAGAGATGTGGGTTTGACAGACGGACCACTCGGTGGATAAGGAGTTGGCTGAATGGCCACACTCAGAGAGCGGTGGTCAACGGCTCGATGTCCAAGTGGAGACTGGTCACCAGTGGCATCCCTCAGGGGTCCGTGTTGGGCCCGGCCCTGTTCAACATCTTTGTCAGCGACATGGACAGTGGGACAGAGTGCACCCTCAGCAAGATCGCCGATGACACCAAGCTGTGTGGTGCCGTCGACACGCTGGAGGGGAGGGATGCCATCCAGAGGGACCTGGACAGGCTGGAGAGGTGGGCCCATGAGAATCTCATGAAGTTCAACCAGGCCAAGGGCAAGGTCCTGCACCTGGGTCGTGGCAATCCCAGGCACAAATCCAGGCTGGGCGGAGAATGGATTGAGAGCAGCCCTGAGGAGAAGGACTTGGGAGTGCTCGTGGGTGAGATGCTCAACATGAGCCAACAATGAGCGCTTGCAGCCCAGAAGGCCAACGGCATCCTGGGCTGCATCAAGAGGAGCGTGACCAGCAGGTCAAGGGAGGGGATTCTGCCCCTCTGCTCTCATGAGACCCCACCTGCAGTACTGTGTCCAGTTCTGGAGCCCCCAATATCAGAAGGACATGGACCAGTTGGAGAGGGTCCAGAGGAGGTCACACAGATGCCCAGAGGGCTGGAGCAGCTCTGCTGTGAGGCCAGGCTGAGAGAGCTGGGGCTGTTCAGCCTGGAGAAGAGGAGGCTCCGGGGAGAGCTGAGAGCGGCTCCCAGTGCCCAAAGGGGGCTGCAGGAAAGGTGGGGAGAGACTCTTCAGCAGGGCCTTTTGTGATAGGATGAGGGGTAATAATTTTAAAATATAAGGAGGTAGATTTAGATTAGATTAGATGTTAAGAAAAAAATTTTTATGCTGAGGGTGGTGGAGCAGTGTCCCAGGTTGCCCAGCGAGGCGGTGGATGCCCCATCCCTGGAAACATTCCAGGCCAGGTTGGCCGGGGCTCTGAGCAACCTGATCCGGTTGGAGATGTCCCTGCTCCTGGCAGGGGGTTGGACTGGGTGGGCTTTGAAGGTCCCTTTCAACCCTAACCATTCTGTGATTCTATGATATTGTACATAAAAAAAACATTTGTTCGATGAAAGGAAATCAATGTTACGGGACATCTATTTCTGATCATGCACTTAGGGTAAAAGGAGAACAGAGCGGCATTTAAGAACCAAGGAGCATACTAGTTTTATCTACTGTGTAGTCTCTGCTCCAAGACACTCACAGAAGGTCAGAGTATCAATTGTACATCTGACTGTTGTCAATAAGAAAGTTTTAGCTTGCTGCTGAGCAGCTCACAACAACTGGAAGAATCTCGTGCCCTAGGTAAGTGAACTTTCCCATGAATAAAACATAATTCCTTAACCTGGAAACGCTCGTCTTCCAATCCTACAGATCAGCAAATGCGATATGACGGAGCTACTGGAGTAATTCCTATGAATTCCAAGCCGAGCATAGAGAGAGGAATGCAAACACATCCTCACCTCTGCAGATAAAACACACAGAAAAAACTTCTTTGTCCTAAGAAGCAGCTGTCTTAGACGTCTCAGCTCTACAAGCACAACTGTAGTTTACATCTCGTTTCCCAAAGTCACTGAAACATACTTTTGTGGCACCAGGCAGACAAGCACGAACATGATCAAGCAAGCCCGATAAGCAGCATGATCTCAAACTTCTCCTGTGCCGCAGATGTTGCTTCGTTTAGTGACAGTTGAGGATCTGCTGTAAAATGCTTGAACCAGCACAAGTGCCACTCCGTTCCTACGCGATGGTTTCATTTGGCAGGACAGGTGCGCTTCCCGCAGAATATCCCAAAAAAGAACATCTAAAATATGTATTCACTAACATCTGTCTTCTTTTGACTTAAAAGCATACTTGAGTAGCTTCTTTAAGTATAAGCAGAAAGTTTTCCACCTACTTTGACCTTCTAAAGCAGCTTCAGGAGGCTGCATGCCAAAACTCACTTTTGTAGAAAAGTAACCTTGACTCCACTAAATGTGGGCACTGGAACTTGAACTGGGGCGTGAAAAAAACCAACAAAACCCATAACAAAAACCTCTCAAATATCTCTAAAAATATAGAGCTTAAAGCAATATATTTTTCAACCGACACAATATTTCGGAAGATTTTTTAAAGGAGGTGTCACCAACATGTTGAATATATTAATTTTTTTTCAGTTGTAGGTACTTACACATAAAGCTTTCATTTCATTTTAGGCTATGACAGAAACACCAATAACTTCATTTGAGAAAATTAATTTGATTTGGGCTTTTGGAGGTTGGTTTGCTTGTTTTTCTTTCCCATGTATCTAGTACAGCTTCACTTGTGTCGCAGTGTTTCACACGCTTTGTAAAAGGTACTCTTGGAGGCTGGGAAATAACTTGCTTATTTATCTGCCAAAATTTACTGTCGTGTATGACAGTATCCAGGCCAAAATCTTCTACAAATAACACACAAAATATATCCATCACTACGGAGATGAGGAAAAGGAATTGCAGGAGGAAACTTAACAGCACAATCACCAACACGGGAGGAAAGTGAGGAAAGCCTGTTTGAAACTGAAAGGGAAGTTACTACCGTGAACGCTTGTAAAGTAAAATTAGATACAGGTTTTGTCAGTGGAAACTCAGATTGCAAAGCTTGGGTTTTAAAAGCTGGTTTCACCCCTTTATGATATGCTAATATCCTAAAGAAGCACACGTAAGGTATGGATTTCTGCATTCTAAGACTTGATTTATATATCTGTGTAGCAAGACAGAGCCACGGAAGTAAATGCTTAAAAAGAAAAGCACACTCAGCCCAGCCCTACTTTCTGTCCTCAGTCCGGTAGAATCACAGCAGCTGATGCCACAGTAACATCCGTACATGGCTGGTGATGCCAATTCAATTAACCAAAAAACTTTAATCCCTAAAAATCAGAAGTGTTTGTTTTCTCCCAAGTACACTGTTCTCTCTGACGCTGAGTGAAAATAAGAGTATTTCTGAGCTTCCAAGTTCTTTTCAGCTGTTTTACTAAGGCAAGTGCTGGAAATGGATACTGAAGAGCTATTAATTTCTAACACAGCATGCCTTTTTATATTGCTGGTTTTTCATAAACCTAAACATCAGCTTGAGAAAGAGATGTGTTGTATCTCAGTATCAATGTGAGGTAACTCATTGAGGTAACAGCAATTCAGAGTGTTAAAAAAAACCAAAAAACCCACAACATTAAAAAAAAAGAAATATTTTATGGGGGGATTTTAGCATGATTTTTTCAATAGGAACATCATTAGTCTCATAATTTACTTAAACCTCTGCAAAAATACCACATCATCATGCCACAAACACAATGGAAGTAGAGTCATAAAGCAGAAAAATAAGTAAAGTCATGCCAAACTGATAACACTGAATTTAACTTAAAAAAAAAGAATCCATCAGCTACAATAGCCTTTTGCAATACATCAATGTGATATTCAGGAAGTTTTTTAGTGGTAAGATATTGGAATGCAGAATGGAAATGCTAAACTGCTGATGCTACCAACCTTTGGATAAAGAAATGCAAATGTAAGGACCCTGCTCTCTCTGGATGCTTTCTGGTAGATACAGCTTTGGTTCCATTATTTGAGTTTATTTGACTAGTCATCCCACTTTACACTGGGAATGAGGGTTAATTTATCCGTGAACTTGCTGCCTTTTTAGTAGCGAAAATTAGTAGCAAAAAATTTAAGACTTTTCTCATTTAGCCAGAGAGTTAGAAAATAGATGTAAAAAAAATCCAGAGGTAAAAAGTTCTCCACAATACTATTAGATATCAACATTCCATCAGCCCGGTTTAGATGCCCCTCAGAGTTACACATGAAAGGGATTATACAAAATATTTAACAAACCTGAATGCTATTTGCCTTGTTCTAAATAGTTAATTATTTTGGAGCAACTGTAACGGATCTGTTAATTAGATTTGCAAATATTTTTGTATTAAAAAGTGATTACAAAAATAATGATGCGTAGTGATAACTGATCTCTGTCGATGACTACAGAAATAAGAAATAAAACAGAAACAGAGACATTAGAAATGTAGACAGAAAACAAGTGGTATTTGATGAGGAAAAATGTGAGCTAGAACATTTAATGGAAAATCAAGTATACAATGTGAAGGAAATTGTACAGGTAATCTTACCGAAAGATGTTTAGAAGTAATAATGGATAGAAAACAGATGTTCACAATGAGATATTACACGAACAAAGGCCTATCTAAAATTGTGTGTGATTTTTTAAAATACTGTTGAAGTCTACATATCTGAAAATATCCCAAAAGAGAGGAAATACTTACATTCTTAAAGATTATTCTGCAGGATATATTTCCATTATTCCTGCAGGAAAAAAAGATAGATTAAGCATTAGGAATAACGAGCTATTAGCGAGATCTGTTAACCTACTCAACGTTTCAAAGAATTGGTAGGAATTTCATAACTTGGATAATTTCAAATTAGATTAGGCAGACCACTACAATTTGCACATTATTGTAAAACCCTATTTTGGAAGGAGAAGAATCAGAAAATCTAAGCAGTCTTTATCTTTCACTAAATTGTAAATAAATTATTCAAACAATACTATCAGTGCTATGAGGAAAAAAAACCCAGCTCTCTAAACAAGTATTTGCCTTACATAATCAGGTTTTTAAAGTTTACTTTCTGAAAAAAAAAATAGCAAGTACTGGTACGCAGTATATAGATTAATTTTTAATACTACTGGAGATGTTTGAATATTTAAGAAGAACATTTCATTAATAACTACAACAATAAAATGATTTCATACAGATCAGTCCTTGAATATCTCATCCTGTTACTTGATCCCTCAATCTCCAATTTGAATGAAAATAGATATTACATAAAGGACTTTCTCACTGAAATTCTTTTCCAACATGCTTATATGCATTCTCACCAATTCCCTGAGCCAGTGGTTATCCTCGGAAAGGCAGACAATGCTTTTGTAACATGAACAAGGCAATATTTGTTGTTGCTTTCACTGGCTCATTTTGTTTATTTTTGTTTTCAGGGACTTTTTGGTGAGCCTTCTTCACATCTATTACCTCTGTTACCAGTAGGGCAAGCACATCTCCAGTCCTGACCCTTTTTTATACCAGTCAGAGAATTCCTTTTGTGACTGGTAATGTGCAGCGTCTCGCAGGAATTTGCAGGCATTAGTGCCATATATACACATCTAAATGCAAAATGTATACAGTTGAATCACCACGACAAATAAAGAGACAGTTCTTTTGCCCAAGACCTTAAAACTTTCCAGACAACAAAACCAAGAAGAAGATATTCAGGAAGCATTAGCTTTTTTTTTTTTTTTTGTAATCAGAATGACTTGAAACACTGAAGGTAATTTCAGCTGACTGCAGCTAATATTTCACTTTTCTCGGTGTTTTCCACACAAAATGAGATTTTTTCTTTGTAATGGAAGCCACTCAGAGTTTTCTGTTGACTGCAGCACACTTTGAATCAGGCCCATAAGGAGCACTGATATTTTCAATCTTACACACACAACACACTCTTTCTTCCCCTCTTCCCTTTAATAGTCATTTAGGAGTAAAAACACAAACAATTCATATTGCAATCATAACCAGGATAATAAATATTTTAAATCCAAAAGCAATACTCTTAGGATTATAATATGACATGGCATTTCTCTGAACAACAAATGCAAGTTCTTCTCCAAACTAAACCAGCCTTGTACTATAAATTAAAAGGTCCCATCCCAGATTTGTTTTAAAAGTCTTGATAGCAATGGGCTTATTGGATGTCATTAAAAATAGGAGCCCTTTGCCGTGCTTCCTTCCCTCTTGCCTCCAGGACAGATGCTATTCGGAAATGTTCGGACAGCAGAATTTGAACCCTCTTATCCCTCTCCTGAAAGCTGTTGAGCGAGGAAGGGGCAAGTCCTCATGTTGCTAGACTGGCGTTCAGTCTCTCTAGAAGTCTTCTGACTACATCAATATTTCAACCTCCATCTGGGCGGGAGCCATTTGATAATTTGGTGATGAGCAGCTTACTACCCGTTTGTTCTAATGGCAACTGAGTGGGTATAGGGAGCCAGCAAATGGAAAGGGTTCTGGGGAATATGGACTTCACAAGAGAAAGGACTTTTGAAGGTCTCATATAAAGGCATAATAAATGAGAGTTGTTAGGTGTTGTCTCTCGTGCACGACCATGCACAGTGTGCCAATACCCTCTAGTGGATGCACTTGCCTGTGTTTATGTCACCCTGTATTAGCTGGTGTACAAAGTCCTAGAGATCTGCAAGACTTCTTAGAAAAGACTCTCCTGGCTCATATGGCAAATTACGGCAGTTTTAGAGCAAAGGTCTCCCTAATTCTCATTCTGCACTCTACTGTGTGTGAGGTTTAGTTAACATGGTCCCTACAACAGCTTCTCCCTCTCCCAACACATGTAACTTGGTTAAAATCTTGGAGTTTTGTGAAATACTGTGTGCATTCATATGGGAAAATAAACAGATATAACTGAAGGCAGCCGGACACTCCTGTATTTATTTCTTTCTGCCTACCAGCCTAACGATATCCTCTGCAACCATGAAGTGACTTACACAACTATGTCAAGCTCAGAACGTGTTGAAGAGGCAGCTCACACGAGCCAGACTGGGGGAGAGACAGAAGCTTCCATTATCAGCAGAGAGGGAGAATTAAAATTGACGGCCACACACAGAAGGCTTTCTGAATTGGTAACACTTCTTTCAGCGGCGAGACAAAGTCCTTCTGAACAAATGGATATCCCTACAGCTTATCTGTAACCATTCGCTATCGAACTGCAGAGAGGAAAACACCAGCTATCTCACCGGCTTGCAAGCCCCTACTTACTCGTCAGCTAATGTTGTAAAGTAGGGATTCCACCTAGCATTTCCTGGAACTGTTGTATGTATTTCTAAATTTAGCAAATGTGCCTGCATAAAGGCAAGAGACTGTGCTCAGTTTAAGGAATTCGTGGTGTTCAGCCCAAAATTCAAGTGCAAGGTTTTAGAAGGGCAAGTAGACTACAGCATGTGCGTGTTAAGGACAAGAGGAAAGACCTTTGGTGTCCAGATTTTTTTCAGCAAAATTAAAAATGAATTCTACACTAAAAAAAAAAAAAGGCAAGTTATTTATTTATATGAAAACGTTACTGAGATCAGGAAGAAGTGGTGTCATTGTACTAGATGTTTTTCAAAAGCATGATTAAAACAGCAGCCATGCTCACAAATAGCACTCCATGTAAATCCTCCACCAGCATTTTCTTGCAAAATGCACTGATGAAAACGTTTTCTATTACACTGATAGGTCTTCATAAGCACCTCGATTTCTTCAGAAAGTAGACCTTATGCTTACATCTTACAAAACCATTGTTGCACACAGAGAGTTACAAACCATTATTTATATTGCACGGGCTTTTCTACAACAAATAAAAACCAGTAGCCTTTTTTCTGATTACTTTGTAACCTAACTAGTCAGAGCTCAGATAAAGGTTGGGTTATCCTGGTGGGGGTGTGCGTGGGGAAAATGACAGCATTGAACAGCAAAGTTAAATACAGTAGTGTATACTCCAGATCTTGCCAGACCTAAGCAAATAAAGTGTAATTTGAAATAGCTCCCATCGTTCTGCTCTAAGGGGCTAACACCCCTTAACAGACAAGCAGAGGTATTTCTCGGTGATTTAACCCAATACAGCATCAGATAATTTTCCATTTCAGGGTTAAAGTCAAGCCAGAAAGAACCTGTGTGCATCTGGGAGGGAGATAGTAATAAGGTAAGGGCTTGGCTTCTGCTATGTTTTAGAACGGGTGAGAAAACACAGCACTTTGCCAGAATTTATTAGTAAGTGGATTTTTGCTCTTTAATCACCATTTTACTCTTTTATGCATGGGATGTCTACACAAAGTTCTAATTAGTCATTACTAATAAGGTAAAATTAAAAACATTTATTAAAAAACATATTATTCTGGATTGGGGTTTTGTTTTCTTGATTATAATTGCTTTCCCAATCAAATATGTGGCCAAAACTAAAGTAGGAGAGAGTATAAATAAAGCAGTGGCAAACAAATTTTCAGAACACAAACCGCTGCCTGTACCACAAGACAACACAAAATTTGGAGTGTTAACAGAACTGACCACAATCGATGCTGAGATTTAATCTGGTGTTCCAATGATCAGAATTAATTTGTTTAAAAATTACTCATAGTTAAAGGGCCAAATTCCCAAAACGATGTTTTCAGTTTATCCCCTTGGAAACAAGCGGTGTTCAGATCCACCCTCCATAGTAATAATCTCCTGTCAAGCAAACAGCAGAATGACATTTAAGTAGGCTTCACAACATGAAAAAAAAAAGGTAAGGGCATAGATGAACGGGGATCAAATAGCATGGGATATTTGACTAATCTATTACAGTTAAACAGCACAGTTCTATTTTAGCACTCGCTTCTAAGAGTTCAGCAGGCTCGATTTTCTGTGCGTGGGTATTTAAATTCTAAAGAAAAGACACCCTTTCCTAAGTGTTTATTATACACGTAACAGAATGAAGAAAAACATATTTCTCTCAGATTTATTTTCTCTGCTAAAGGAGTATATTAATAATAACATACTAGGAGCTATCTTACATCCTGAGGAAGGACCCTGTGTGATTTAAGACCAGGTCAGTCTCTGTACATCTATTACAAGCAGATTGTCCATCACTGTTTTTTGCATAAATTTTTCTCTTGCCAGAAATTTCTGTTTGCCAAGCTTCCTCTGAGGAAGTAGGGAAATAAGCCCACTACAAACATGTTAAACTGGGCACTCATAAATGCATAAGAGAAACCAGTACTGGCACAGCTCTGTTGCAGGAGGAGGAAGAGGAGAAGCAGTCACCAAGCACTAAGCTGTTCCACTTCTAGGTTGCCGCTTCAAGTGAGACCCAAGGACAAGAGCTGCTACCAGGCCTGATAGCTACTTCATGGCCCATTTTTAGCCCCCAATCAGTTTTCACTGGAACAGAAAGTGCAGAAGCACTACTAACAGCTTTACTTGGCAGCATCCAGATCAGAGTTTGGCCAGAAATTAAAGGAGGCTGGAATCCTTAGAGCTCCTCCCTGCACTGCCATGAGGTTAGTCCCTGGCTCCTGCCAGGAGCCCCGCGGCACCCGGAGCAGCCTTGGGGGAGACCCGCAGCCCTCTCGGCTGGGGCTCCTGCTGCTCTGGGGGCAATCACAGGGCTCTAAGTTTGGGCAACTAGAGACACGAACAAGTCACTCCAAATTAATTCTCAGAGATAAAAAAAATAATAATTTCCATACATGATGCTTCAAGTCATCACCACCTCTGTTGGATCCTTAATTTTGCCTTTTAGAACAGCCTTGCAGGAGACACGAGAGGGGAGACGAACAAAGACGAGGCAGGAAGTCTGAAGGGCAATTCAAAGGAATCGTTTTGTTCCCCCAATAAAGTCAGTCACGACAGCACACAGCCACTCTCAACCCTGCATCCCAGCTTCAGGCACGTCGCTTTGTGGCCATGAATATAGACATAGAGAGGGAAAAAAAAAAAGAAAAAAAAGGAAAAAAAATTTCCTTCCTACATCCTGGCGGCAGACCAAAAATCAATACCAGTTGCCTAAGTAAAATCTCAGCCTGACAGGGCCTCCCTGCTGGCTACGCAGCAATACTAATGGTCTTGTAGTGGTCTTTAGACAACACAGGGATGTCAATATAATTTTGTTCCACTTTTCTTGCTTGCCAGCTCCCATCTGCAACCAATTCATAACCTTGGTTACTCATACCTTTGCACAAATGGACCGACTCTCCACCTACACATTTAGCTGTCCCTTTCCTCACTCCAGTGCTTCCATGATCACTGTGACAGCCTTTGCAGTGTGTCCCTCCAAATCTGCTTTGCCTTTAATATTTCACTAAAATGCCAATGAAAACTGCCTTCACCTCCCGGGAGCACAAAAATCTTCTTTTCTTCTTCCAGAGCAGTAGACAAAGCCTATTCCCATCAGACTAAACAAATAAGCAATAGAGTCAGAAAATCAGGGACATATATTGAAGACTTCTCAAATCTTAACCTCAGAACACTTCAGAGATATTAGTTAACTCCTTAGGGAAAATATTCTACTTTATAGGGAAAAAAAAAATGTTATATATGCATTTAGCAAAAGCACTGGAAAAATACAGCACATACCTTTTTGTGAGCAACAACAGATACATTCCAAAGCCTTGTATCTAAAATATTTGCATTTTCTAAGTGGGCAGCTGGCTGTAGAGAAACACAAACAGAACCACAGCCAGGTACAAACAGACAATGTATAGCTGGATGCCAGACACCCCTGGGAGGAAGGATGACCACCTCTCAGTTAGCACAGCGTCTACAGACGGGATGTCCCTCAGGAGCCATTGAGCCCGGGCCGGGGTCCGCACCCCGATCCAGCCAGCCCGGCCCCCAGGCAGAGCAGCGCCTGGTCAGCCAGCTCCCATGGCACAGGCCTGCCAAGGAGCAGGCTCCTGTACAGCCGCCGTCGTTCATGCACGTGAGCGTGCGAGAGAAATCAAGCAGTAATACATAATTCATTGGCCTCCCAAGTCCACTGTGAGAGTTAACCAGAGGGAAAAATAGAATATTTCTGTGTTGCTTTTGCTGGGTTTTCACATGGTGCCCAGGGCAGGCGTGGTGCCAAGCAGCCAGGGCCTTGCTGTCCTGCAGGCTGGGCTCCGCAGGCCGCCATCCCTGCAGCACACCTCGCACGACTGGAAGCTGTAACAAAACTAGTGGTAATGAAATTGTCACATTCTGACCTTCTATAAATGTTGTCTGTAAACAAAGAAAAGCGTCGCGCCACAGATGACGGTTCCAGAATCAAGTCCAAGAGGTCTGTCACTACCATCGCAGTCAACTCTCCACGGGCCTAGTTCTTCCTCCCTTAGCTTGAAAGGCAAACACAAATTTTGTAATAGAATATTTCCGCTGCTACAGTAACAACACACACCACAATTCAGCATTTGTTTTTTAAAAGCACAGTACAGTAAGCAAAGCGAAGAACATGGTATCAGGTAATGCTTTATTCTCCAAGATTCAAAGTTAAACAACCTCATTTTGGGAGGCGACCCCAAGGATACGTGGACAGCAGTCCACAGCAGAACATTTGGGAGCAGCTGCTTTGAAAATTCAGAGTAAAAGGCTCAGTTCCACATCCCCATTCTTCCAGCCTTCTATTTTCCCTCCCTAACTCTGTTGCCCACCCTGATCTCCAGCTGGTCCACCTGCTCAGACTCTCAAGCCCTGACATTCTCTACTAGTCCATAGAGAATCACCACCTCCCCGCACTCCAGAATTCATTCACAAGAACTCTAACTGCATTTGATGGAATCCTAATGCCAGTCCAGCTGCACTGAAGGGCTGTAGGAATTGGGTCCTTTATTCTGCAGCTATTGCTAACTATTTTTTTTGGACCAGATGAGGTACACCAGAGGAGAAAAATCTAGACTACTGGTATAGGTTTCAAGGAATTCATTACCCTGAATTCACAATGCAGTAAGAGTCAGCCTGGTAGAAAGCAAGCAGATTGATAAGACTCTCTTCTCCCTCACTAAAATCTCACTAGAAGTAATTTTTTTTTTCTATACTCATTAAAATGTGAATGAACTTGAACATTTCTTACAAGAATTAATATATTGTTTGTGGACAGTGAGGGTTTGGCCATGGCACCCAGAGATCTGCAGCAGTTGCTCATACATTCAGGCACAGTACAGAAGAGTGGTTCACATTATTTCCATAAGCATGGCCACTTAAAGAGTTTTATTGTCTTCTTTTTTGCTTCTTACAAGGCATTTTGACAAAAAAAAAAAATATTAACAATTTCAGAATACTATTGCTACATAAAGATACAGGATTTCTAAAAGCATTTTAAGAAATCAAGGAAAGTGAAAATTAGCATGTAAACATCTTATGTGAAGTAGAAGCACAGGGAAAGATTAACACCTTGCAGGGAAGAAGTGGGAGGCAAATGCACTAGAAAAGATGAGAAGACTTTCAAGAAGATTGCAAAAGGAGCTAGAAATACTGGGAATGAAGAACAGGAGCCAGGAGAAAAAATTGGGGCAAATGATAGTTTTTGAGGATTCTTATTGTGTGGATGGAAATGACAGATACACACCACTCACAAGTGAAATTCAAGATTAAAATATATGTTTGTTTTGTTAGGATGCACCACCTTATTTTGCTACTTTACATTTTTCATGGGGAGAATATCTTTCAATTCAAAGTCCCTGCTAACAATATCCATTGCAGGCCTCCTAGCAAAACTGGTGTTAAAGCCATTTATATACAGTACTGCTTTTAGCATGTCAGCATACAATTAAATTATTTTTAATTTTATTGCCAGTACAAAGTTTATTTATCTTTAAATACGATGCTTCAGAGCAATTTATAGACATCCCATTACATGCATGTAGGACAATACGATTCAAAAAATTGTTTATTATATTTAAGCTTGATACTATAAAATACAAAAAATTGAACTATCACCAAGATAAATGCAAAATATTTCACATTTGTCTAATTTAGAATCAACATTCATTTTCTTGCTCATAGCCAAAATAATTGGGCCAAATCCCTGGCAGGTATAAGTTGGTCAAGTCTCTTTACTCCAGCCTACAGTGTTTGCAGTTCAGATGTTAGATTTTGACCTGACTCAGGACTCAAACTCACAATGAGTCCTATCAACGATTGATAGGAAGAGCTTCCTATCAAAAATTCTTGTTTCATCACTTCAGATTAACTTAATGGGAAACAAAAAAAAAATAAAAGAAAAAAGACTCAAAGGGGAAACATCATCAATAAACCAGAGGTAACAGATAGGAAGAAAAAGAAAAAAAAAAGAAAAAAAGAAAAAAAGAAATCACCCTACTTAGAAACAATAAGAAAATTCCACAGAAAACTAAAACTTTTTACACTGAATTTTCACTAGTTTGCTTGCAAAAGTAAAATAGTTGCAAAGATTGAGAACTGCTGTTTCACAAGACAATAAACCAGGTATGAGTCACACCGAAAACAGGGACATTTCTTAGTGAAATGGAATTAAATTCTCACTGGTACAAATTTGCTCAAAATTTGTTATTCCACCTAGGGCAAAGTGTCACATTGAATTCATGTGGTAGGTGTTAGAACTGCAACCTCTGTCAGATTTGGACAAACTCTCCTCAAATACCCATGTGCAAAAACACTTGGCAAGCCAGCTTTCACAGATCTACGGATAAAATAAAACATGCGATCTTCAAATATGCTGTAATTAATACGGCCGCCTTCATTACTGAAAAAGGCAACTTTTCCAGAATGCTTATGAAAGAAAGTGAAGAGCATTGTGAGCTCCTCCTTGTACTTAACCGAAGACCAACACGTGAAGCAGGGGTTCATCAGCTAAACTGTGGTGGTCTCTCTCTCTCTCCACACACACACGTGAAATAGAAAAGCTGACAAAATATTTATACTGTGTACTTGCATTATAGGCAATTTTTCAGGAGAATGGTGTGTTTTGCTAGAAGCCCAGCTGCTGAATTTAAAAAGAATTACGAGGCTCGGGTAAAAGAAATAATACAAAGTGCAGTGCTGAGCTCAGAACAATCCAAAGCACAGGACTGCCAGCAGAAGAAAGAGGTTTTCCTCGCCAGATCAGTACACGACAGCAAGTACAAGGTCTAATCCAGAGACCCAGCCTGGCTCAGAGACAGTAATATACAATACTCTCTCAACTCAAAACCTAGAAAAATCCAGTTCCTCCACAGCAGGAACTCAGAAATCCAGGATGTACAATAACAGGCCTAGGGGATTTCATTGACAAGAATGCAAATTTCAGATTTGCATTTTTAAATTACCTGCATATCGTATTAAAAGAAAACAACATGATTTGTATTAATTAAATATAACTTTCCCCGAACTGCAATCTTCTGTAGAGTCCATCTGCCGTTAGTACAAACTCCTTAGCCAGGTACGTGCCTGGTTTAAGTAAGGCCAAAAAACCCTTCACTTCCCAGTAACGAGTGGATGAAGGACGTGCAGCTACAAGGCCTGTGTTCCTAAGCACGTTACTGAGGTGTCCCCGTTCAGTGTCTGAACATCCATCACGCAGCTTTAAACTGTTGCTGGTATAGCGCGTGAAGTAGGAATCTAGGAACAGATGGAATTTCCCCAGTTTAATATTTAGTCATATTTTAATTCACTTGTTTTGTAACTTCTACAATGAACCAGGTCAGACTGTCAAATGCAAAGACACACGTTCCCACTACCTTTATAGTAAAACTGGTATTCAAAACCCAGCAGCTCTGGTGCATAGTAGTAGGCATTAGTATTATGACACTATTTCTTCATGTACTGTATTCTTAAATCTTTTAATTTTAGGAAACTGGAAGATGGAAAATTTCCCATCACTTCCACTATTTACATAATGGCTTTACAATTCTTCACAAATCCAGGCTGGGTAGAAGATGGATGGAGAGCAGCCCTGAGGAGAGGGACTTGGGAGTGATGGTGGATGAGAAGCTCAGCATGAGCCAGTCGCCCTTGCGGCCCAGAAGGCCAACGGCATCCTGGGCTGCATCAAGAGGAGCGTGGCCAGCAGGTCAAGGGAGGGGATTCTGCCCCTCTGCTCTGCCCTGGTGAGACCCCACCTGCAGCACTGTGTCCAGCTCATGAGCCCTCCACATCAGAAGGACGTGGACCAGTTGGAGAGGGTGCAGAGGAGGCCACGCAGATGCTGAGAGGGCTGGAGCAGCTCTGCTGGGAGGCCAGGCTGGGAGAGCTGGGGCTGTTCAGCCTGGAGAAGAGGAGGCTCCGGGGAGACCGAAGAGCAGTTTTCCAGTACCTCAAGGGGGCTACACGAAAGATGGGGAGAGGCTCTTCAGTAGGGCCTGTTGTGACAGAACAAGGGGTAATGGTTTCAAAATAGAGGGTGGCAGATTTACATTAGGTATTAGGAAAAAAATTTTTCCACTGAGGGTGGTGGAGCAGTGTCCCAGGTTGCCCAGAGAGGCGGTGGATGCTCCATCCCTGGAAACATTCCAGGCCAGGTTGGCCGGGGCTGTGAGCAACCTGATGTGGTTGGAGATGTCCCTGCTCCTGGCAGGGGGGTTGGACTGGGTGGGCTTTAAAGGTCCCTTCCAACCCTAACTGTTCTATGATTCACAAAAAAAGAAATACATATTTTATAGAATAATCACATATAGAAGGCTTTATTGTCTAGTAGGTGACTTCAGTTTTAAGTCAACACAGTTTAATCTATAATGTCCTGGTATTTGAGGCTTTCAGTCTTTCCATTGAATAAGTCAGTAGCTTCAATTCAGTGGTTTCAATCAAAACAAGAAGGAAGAACACAAAATTTTTATTAGAACTTGATCACTGCCAATTTTTTTTTTTTATTTCAAAATTACTGCATTGAAAAGACAGACTACTATGATTTTTAAGTCTTACAAGCAGCCCACACTGAAAAGCAAATGCAGGGATTTCTCTTTCAGCTTTGCTCTGTATACCAATGCACAGACTCAGACAATAAAAGCAGGATAAGATGTACAAGAAAAAGAAAATGAAGCAGATGAGTAGCTAACATGAAGCAAAATTTTAACTTCAACATATTCCCAAGGAAATGTTTTCTTTTCCATTGAATTTTACCTGGGGGCGAGGGGGAGAGCAAAATACCAGCTATCTGGCTTACAACCAAGGCGACGTTTTCAGGAGGATGAAATGCTGCATTTACCACAAAAGCAATTCGGATCTGATTCTGGTGGGATTAGGAGATCAGGCCCAGAGCTCACCCCCGCGAAGGGAGAAGAGCAGATGGTATGCCCCACGTAAGGTCCCAGCGCAGCTCTCGTCCCCACA
Source organism: Tetrax tetrax (assembly GCA_009806455.1). Classification (NCBI taxonomy): domain Eukaryota; kingdom Metazoa; phylum Chordata; class Aves; order Otidiformes; family Otididae; genus Tetrax; species Tetrax tetrax. Next base: position 135,346 of record WHYT01017191.1, on the reverse strand, counting down.
GCTCAGAGAGCAGAGCGGAGTGGTCTCGCGACAGTTAAAACAAACCAAGAGAAATAGAAGAATGTGGACTGCCTACATAAACTAAACAGAATATCAGATCACCATAATCCTGGGTGAGGGATCACAGGGAGAGCAGCACTCCCGGATAGAACCTAGTCTTACCTGCCTCCGAGGGAAATTATTTTAACATTGTAAGAAAGATTCACATTTTCTATTAGAAAGCACTGTCTTGCTCTTTTCCTGGCTGTTGGCCACCACCAGGACTTAAATCAGCCATTGCAGAGGTCGAAATAACATCTTGCAAAGAATCATTAGAGGCTATTTCCTCAGTTTTCCTATTAAAAGACACTTTACTATCTCAGGAGTGACTGTGTGGTGCCTGACCTTCAGAGAAGAAAGCATTACATATGACTATCACATGACAGAGAACCTAAAGCTGAACATAAAAAAAAACCCCAAAACAACAAAGTCAGTGAAATGTGAAAAATCAGTTTTTGTTTTCTAGTGTATTTGGAGATACATGTTTCTATTTTATTTAAAGATCTTTAAGCTCATCAGCCTAGCTCTACCTGGGTACCTAGGAATAATTCTTCGATTAAGTCAACATCTGTGCAAGCATCTCAATTGCTTGCTTATTATAGAATCACAGAATGGTTTGGGTGGGAAGGGACCTTTCAAGCCCATCCAGTCCACCCCCCTGCCAGGAGCAGGGACATCTCCAACCGGATCAGGTTGCTCACAGCCCCGGCCAACCTGGCCTGGAATGTTTCCAGGGATGGGGCATCCACCGCCTCTCTGGGCAACCTGGGACACTGCTCCACCACCCTCAGTGGAAAAAAATTTTTCCTAATATCTAATCTAAATCTACCTCGCTCTCATTTAAAACCATTACCCCTTGTTCTGCCACAACAGGCCCTGCTGAACAGTCTCTCCCCATCTTTCCTGTAGGCCCCCTTGAGGTACTGGAAGATTATTAGTCCAATCTTGTGAAGAAAAGAGAGTAGTTTTTCTATCTCCTCCTTCCTCCTTACCTAAACATTAACAATGTATAACTTGGAGAATGAGGATAGGTTAAAACAACACAGAGCTGCTCTTTTGGAGGCCCTGGGCAATGAGAAGGCTTGCAGGGATGGTGGGAAACCACCGAGGCAAGGCCCGCTGCCTCCCTGCAGGAGGACCATCGATGTGCGTGAGGACCGGGAAACACCACACTCATTAACTGGAGTCAAAGACCATCCTGTAGGAGTTCAGGCAAAATAAACAAAGAAAATCAGTCAAATTTGTTCTTCAAACTGCGGTACAGCAACAACCACCAAAAGAAATCACCTGCCTGCCCTGGATCCCTCTCTTCAGCAATAAAAAGAATAAAAAGAATTAGAAATCAGCTCAAGCCCTGTAGTGCTTTGAACTCTCATGGTTTCTGGTCCAATTTCATTGTTTTTGCTCATCCAGCTGACAGCTTTTTTCACGCTTTTAAACAGTTCCAACTCTACTGACTTTAAATCAACGTATACAGGCGTGAACGGGGCCCTGAAACTCTACAGCTTCACACACTCAGGTGAAAGGCTGAGGAAAACACCAGGACAGGGTGAGAAGCTACCTGGCCACACAACGTCCTGCCACCAGTCTGGAGCACCGTCTGTGTCTACGTCCGCAGCAGTGCTTGTGCCCCACACATCAGAGTAGAAGGTACTTGCCCCACGCCTCGCTCTGCTGCCTGCCCCGCTGCCCGTACCAACCCACAGCTGGGCGGTGGCAAAAGGCAATTTTTCCTGGATTGGACTCAGAAACTGTTTCACATCAAAGATGGCATGGATGTGTGAATTTCTAAAGGTTCTGAGTTCCCTCAGTTTGGATGAGCCCTGAAGCTTTCACAATTTTATCAATCCTTGGCCAATTGTCAAAATTTGTGCTACGTAAGGGGCAGCCCCTAGTTATGGATTTCTTCCATCACTTTTAGTTATCAAAGGTGTATTTTTCCTGTATTTGTTAACAGCTTTCTTCCCCTCAGAATTAGAATTTCCTGGACTTACCTAGTTCTATCAGAAATAAGGCTTGTACTTCTGAGGTTTTGATTTTTTTGGTTTGGGGTTTTTTGGGGGTTTGGGGTTTTTGGGTGGGTTTGGGGGTTCAGGTTTTTTTTTGTTTGTGTGGTAATTTTTGGTTGGATTTTTTTTTTTTTCAAATTGTAAAATTTGTTATAAATGTAAGCCAAATATCTCACTGGTCCAAGAAAAGCCTGATTAAAGTCACTGAAGTCTTAAGGCTTCACTTCATACTTCACTGTGATGCCCCAAAACAGCTATTACGTCTTCAATCTTATATTGTTTAAGAATGCCTTCCTCCCTTCCTTTAAAGGTCATGCTACTTCCACTTCCCTGAGAGGTGAGCCCTGTCCATACTTACTGTGTGTTGTAGTTCAGCCCTGATTGGGGTTAAATACACCAAACACAACTCACAAAAAAAACCCCTCCAAAAACAAAACAAAAAACTGATGACCCAAATCAGAATTTTTATTCCCCTTGAAATTTTTCTCCCACCACTTGTTTAAATTCCATATGTAAATTCAATAACTGCATTTTCCTGTTTCACAGACGATAAAGTTCCTGCAGATTTTTAACGAACACAACATATCAAAACAAAACATTTCAAGAGGCCAGGATTAGAAACATTCTAATGTTTCAGAATGGTCAGAGTACAATTGAGGTGCAGCCACCAGAATTGCTGTTCTTGCTCTCCAGCTCTTTGTTCATCAGCTCCTGTAGATTCCCAGTTTATATTGCTCTCATGATAGAGCACTACTCCAAAATACCGTGCAGCAGTTCATGCAGAAGAGGAAAACCATGGACTGTCTTAGGAAATGCTGTCTTTGTGAGCTACAAGAAAAAAAAAATAATCCCAGAACCATGGGAAATTTGTTTTCCTTTAAATGTGTTTTTCTTTCTTTAAGATAGTTTGACAGATGATTCTCAAAAATATTTATGGCACAGCTTGAAGGAAACAATATAGATATCATCTCATTACACACACTGGAAAAAACAGTCTTTTCCTAGGAAGAGTTCACAACAATGGGATGGGTAAGAGGAGAGCAGAAGGGCTATTATCCCTACAGGTACAAGTAGTTTCCCTACAGGTACAAGATCCCTACAGAGATACCCAGAGACCAAGTGACACGCTATAAGGCACAAAAAGTATTTGACAGAGACAAGAATCAACTTCATTCCCTCCCTCTGCTGTCCACCCCCCTTCCCCCCGCCTTTGCCACAAGAACACCCATTTTTTCAAAACAACAAGGCTGGGCGTCATTTTTATGACTTCCCAATTCCAGACGCATAAACCCTTTTGGAGAAGTTGAAAATTAATTTTGAATAGCCTTGTTATACCAGCAAGCATTTGACAACCACAGCAAGATCTGAAAACACCGAGGTATTTGCAATATGAGACCCAGTTCACATCATTAGACAGATCCATACCATACTGCCGTGAGAAGCCTTGTGATAATTTAGCTGTGAAAGGAAACCCAAAATCCACAGACAGGTTAGAGAGAGAAGAAACCATGTGAGTAGTCAGAACCTTAGAGGGGAAAGGTAGGGGGGAATAGCAACAAAATCCCCTGTGTCTGTTTTCCTCACAAGACAAAAAGAATAGATTTATTTCCCCTTCTCCCAAATCAGCTTTTGCAAGATCGCTTATACGTAGATAACTTTAGCTAATTAAGCAATCCCAGACGGTTTGCCTGATACTCCCAGTGTCGCTGCTGTTTGCAGATGCAGGTCTAACTCAAGCCAGAGCCAATTCCAGGTTCCTTTGTAATTTACCAAGCAGTGGCCTCATTATGTATCTTACCTACTGGTTTCACACTTGAATCCATTTTAAAGTCCTCCACGTGCCTCCCTATTGGCTTAATAACGAAGAGCGTATCACAGAGTGTGTTGCTGAGCTGACTGAAAAATTCAAAGCACTCCCAGCAAGACAGAGCTGCTGAGACCAGAAAGAACAGAGGCCACCGGGTTCTGTTCTCCTTGTGATGTTGCTGAACATCTGAGAGAGGCAGAAGGGAATGAGCTTTTGCTTCTTTGGTGACAACAGATTTGCGGTTGAATGTAAAAATCAAAAAGTTAAGCTAGGCAATTAGCTGGCTGAACATCATTTGTCTCAACTGGTTGGTACTTAATCCTAAAAATCTGATAAGTCCTTATTGTACATTAATTTAAACGACTCGCCTATGAGCAAGGGAGAGGAGTATCCAGTGATTAGAGCACAGTCCCTGGGCTGTTACTGCTGTAGCTACAAAGTAAAATTTCATTATAGCATGTACTTGGCATGCAAAGAATCTATTCCACTAGCACCTGTAACAATGGCTGTGAAATTTTTTCTTCTTATTATTATTTAATAAATAACAATAGTCCAGACTTCTGTCAAAGTGAAAAAAAAAAAAAAAGAAATGAATCTGTGTCTGGAGAAAAGTTAAAATTTCTGTTCCAAAGTGCAAATGTGGGTGGAAAGAGTAGTTTCTAACTAGATTTCTGGCTGCTGCTGGTCTTCAATACTGCTCTTACCCCCATCAGCTAGATGATGCTGGCATCACAGTTTGATTTTCTAGTGTACAGCTGCCCTCATATTCCAGTTTCATTTGCCTTTTAGCAATCCTTGTTTTATAGGAAACATAGCGAGTTAGAAATTAAAGAACATGTGAGAGCGATGAGATAGCACTGAGCAGAGGAGGGCGGGTAGTCTAAATCATTTCAACAAATGGTCAAAGAACTGCACTACAAGGGAAAACAGCAGACTGGTTCAGTTTTAGAATTTATGTTTTCATCACTTACAGGCTCTAAATATCAAAGAGAGAACAAGTTCAGAGTGGATGCGTAACCAGAATTAGAAGTATATAGTGGGAAACCGGTTTGTGAAAGGCCTCAGAAGCCAGGGTGAGGATGCCCAGACTGAAAGAGGAACTGCTGAAAGATGACACTTCAGAGAAGCATGTGGTCCAAGAGATGAAATACAGCTGCAGGAGTCTGGAGGAGTTGTCACTGAGCAGGACAGAGGCTGGCAGACCAGCGAGAAGGCTATTTCAATGTGGTGGTTCCTCTGAGCTACTCTGAACGCGAATACGCAACTGATACGAAAAAGGACCCAACTGCAGTTGTGCAAAAATTAAAAAAAAATAAAATAAAAAAAAATTAAAACACAAAACAACAGAACGAATCCACCTCTCTAGCTACCTCCGGTTTTGTCATGTTGGTGGGGTTTGTAGAACTCAAGATTCTTGTAAGATTCAAAAGTATATTAATTCGCCAACAGATGAATACCTAACCAAATGGTCTTCCACCTTCCATTCCCCACTTGCTGTCCTTGGCTCGTCATCACGCCTCAGCTGAATCTGTCCACTTGCATCTAAAGAGAAATGTAAGTGAAGATCCTCATTGTGGTTGCTGCTTTGAGAGAGGTGTGGCTGGAGATGGATGGTGACGTTATTTTTAAAAAACTGCTGTACGCAGCTTAGAGTCAACACAATTGGGTATGGCTAAAGAGAATTTAATATAACAAAAACACACAGATAATATACTACCTCATTTGAAAAAAATGGATATAATCAGTTACGTAAGACTATTAAACAGGAAAAGGAAATATCTTACTGCTGGCATCCTTACAGTACAAACTGAAGTGTAATCGTCAGGACCACCCATGTGTTACTGGTCACTCATAACCTTTGCACCAGACAATTTAGTGGTATCTACATACTCTGTAAGTTCCCATACAATGTGCAGACACAGAAAGAGCTTTGGTTTAGAGTCTCATGACTTCGATTTTCTTTTTTTTTTAAACATCTGCAACAACTCACCAGATCCACTGAGCTGCATACAGGTGAAACTGTTTGTGTAACATATGAAGATGGTTGGCATCTGTTTGTCCTGGAAATTCAAACTCCCCAGTTTTGGGAAGAAAAGAACAGAAAACAAGCAGAAAAAAATAACAGATTGTTAAGCAAGCCACTGATGTGGAACGTTAAAGAAAGGCACAGTATAGTTTAACACAGTTTCAGGGAACACATTGCCTGCTGAGGGAAATACTGCATCTCACAATTTACCATGGGATTGCCATCTCTCCTTACACACATAGCCAAGGTTGGTGAGAGTAACAAAATAAAAACACTGACAAACATACTTTGTCTCTTACCGTAACAAATGGGACATCTCCCAGCTGACGCAATATCCTTCCACTTCCCTTACTGCAGCAAATATAAGGCAGGAATGTTCCAGATGTTCTTTTAGGAAAAAAATGAAATGGACTGAAAGATTTCAATTCATAATGTACAGTAACAGGAAGAATTTTGAGACCAAAAAAAATACTTTTATTACAACTGATGACATCTCCCTGCTCAGTACTTGCTGCTTAGAGAGCTCTGTTCTCATCATCAGGTCTTCCTGCTTCCCCAGAGTACCAAATTCAAGAAGGAACTGGAGAGATTACTGTGCAAACTATTTCCAGGATGCAACAGCTCAGAGGGAAATGCCTGTACTGCCAATGACGTGTTCTTTTATATTATTTCTTATTTTTAAATATTTGAGTTCTTATGGTGTATGGCTGTGAAGAGAAGCTTTACTTAAGTGCACTCCAAAGATTCAAAACCCAGAAGATCATAGAATAATCATAATTATAAATATTTAAGGCCTTATTCCCTCCACCCTCTTGATTTGCGCATTTTGTTGATGTTGCTGGTTCCAGCTACCCTAAAATGCTGAATACCTCCTGGATCCACACGGACCCCAAACCACCATAACAAGAAGGGGTGGACAAACATCCAATATTTGCCCAGATAATAAACAAGGGAAAAAATATTAACATTGGCATAATTGTTGTGCCAAAGACTGGATTTCAGTGACAGTGTTTCCCAAGTAGAAACCAAGGGACAGGAGAAAATAATCTTATGCTAGGTACGTGAACTTCGGATCTGATAACAAAGGAAGGATCCCATTTCTACATTTCGTATGTTATTGGTTGGAGAAAAAGAAATGGGAAAGCTTTTGTGGATAAGACCAGCACACATAACTTCAGGTTCTAAAAGGACTTGAAAATATTTTTACGTACATGCACACACGTAAGTTCCTGGTAACGCCACCCAATAAGTAGGTAATAGATTCATATTTTCTTTTCCTGCATAGTAAGAGTAAAAATAGAAATTGCATTATCTCCTTAAGAACAGCGACAGTTAATGCCCAATCCCATAGTCATGAGGAGACTTGTAAATATTTTTATATACTTTAATAGCATCCGATTATAATTTCGCGCTAATTGCTTTAATCAGCCAAACCTGAAGTGTTATAGTATTTTTCCATAATTAAGCAATACCACATGACAAGCAGTGCTTTTCAGAGCTATTAGAGTACTTTCTAAGGCTATAATAAACAAAGATCATGCATCTTAATTATAACCAATAAAAATTCCATACACATTTAATTATATGCTACAGTGAAATTCCCATAACTTTAAAAAAAAGCTCTGTCGTGATTATTAAGATGTTGCTAATATGAGCTCACACTAATGGGCTGTGCCCACTATTAATGTCACTGCAAATAGTTTACACCAGGAATCGCTGTCTCCAATTTAAATGTTAATGGACTGAGTCTTTTTCATTTATAGTGCAAGAAAAGGATAAAGTCAATGAGATTGTGTAAAATTGCTAACTAGAATATTACTGACTCAATCTCCAAATGCAGAGGATGGAGCATAACAAATTCTCACATACTTTTACCCCTAGGCCCTTCCATACAACAACAACAAAAAATATTCCTAATACCACCAGTACACATTGCATTTGAATTCAGTAGAGCAAAATCGTAGGTCTTTCGCGTGAAGGAGGCTGATTAAAAGATCCTATGTATCATCACTTCTGCAAAATCATGAATTACTTTTAGGTAAAAAGTTGACATGCTCCAGTTTAGCATGTGGAACATGACCAGACCCCGAGGTGGTAGTGCCATACTACTCATCTCTACCATGGTTCCCAGAGCTGTGGCTCTTTCTCTGAGGTGTGTACATGGAAGAAGAGGAGTGTTGTACAAGCACCGAGCCGTCAGGATTCAGTCTGGCGATCACTAGCGAATACCTCCACCATCGTAAAGCTAAACGTTTGAACAGTTACCACTCTGGCTTTTAAAGGATAAGTTTAAATGCTATTGCATGAACAGATCCCATTTCTGAAGTTTGTTATCCCCTCCCGGTCTGTATAGAACATGATATCTACTACATAAATGCCCTTGAAGTCCTTGGTTTATGAAGATTACACATCAACTGTACCATTATTCAGACAGGTCAGAGACTATTCTCTCCGCTTGGTAATGTACCTAGATAAGTTCACAGCAACAAAGCAGATGACATAAAAACAATTGCATAAAAATAAATCTGTCTGTAAAAACAATGTCCAGAAAAATAATTTGTAATATTAACAATTGCAACTAAAATCTGAATAATCTTCTAGTGCACAAAACCTGAAATATTCCTAAAATAATTTTCCCCTGAAATTGGATCATTTTGCATAAAAACATTGCTCAGCTGAACAGTGAACAGGCACTCCACTTCAGGTACTTCCTCTGCTATTTCAGTCCCGAACCTTCACGTAGCCAGAGAAACCAGGCTTCACTCCACTTTCCGCCTCAGCGAAACCCAGACGTTCTCTTGAAGCTTATTACCAGCTCCCACAACCGAGATGAGCTTATAACAAATCCATGATGACATGGGACAAATCTCACAAGAAAATGCAAAGATATTCTGCCCTTACCCACCCCAACACTGTTGTACCCCAATTTATGACCACTGTCATCACGCAGGAAGTTCCTACAGTCTTAAGCAGGATTTAGAATGTCTCGAGGGAGATATTTGTGTTGTGTTTCCTATGCTTCCCTTCCATCATTGCATTCTGCCTCTCATTGTGTCTTTGTTTCTTACTAACGGTTTCAGTACAGGTCTTTAGTATTAAGTGTCAAGTAGGCATTTACTAGGCCCACTGATGTGCTGTTCTGCACAAATATATACCAGGGTCCTTCCCTGCCACAGAGAGTTTATAGAATAGTTTATAGAATATTATCTCCTTTCTTAATTTTTTCTTCTCCATTCCCCTTTTTCCTTACTGCCTTCTGCCCCATTTTTCTTTCCTACCATTTAAATTTTAACACAGATTTTTGCAATATCACTTTATTAGAACTGCAAGAGCTTAGAAAAATATCTGTATGAAATTCTCTATTCTTTTATTTAAGACTCCTTAAGACTGAAGAAAGCATTAGTAAAGTCATGGGGGAAATAGCTGAGTTCCAAGCAGCAAAGTTAAGAGCAAAGTTCCGAACTTGAATGTCAATGTTGAGTAAGGAGAAGCAGTCAACATCTCTCCTGTTTGGGCTACACGCTTAAACAACACAACTGGAAACTGTAATAATTTAGTGACTTCTTTGCCAGTCAATGTTAAAACCTCAGGGAGATTACAATATTTAAAAGAATATCTTAGGCTACTTCATATTAAGGCCGCTTCTCAGAGCAGACCTACTTTCCTGGCCAGTGGTGCTCTCAAACTCGCAGCCACAAGCCAGCACTTTTCCTTCTGTGACCATCTTACTGTGTTATGCATCCAAGTAGGACAGTTCTAAGGAGAAAAGATGTAATGAATTCTACTATGCTTGGTTACTTCTATGAAATTGTAATATTTACTTCTCCATGACTATGGAAGCTTGAGTCCCATATCTCCCTCTTTCATAGAAGCTACTTCAAACTTTCCAGGTCATTTCAAAAATCAAGGCTGGCCTTTGCAGTCTCCCTTCCCCTCTTTCCATTTCAGAGCAGTAAAGGTCTAATTGCCTGCAAAAAAAGGTACCAGAAAAGAAAGACATAACAGTGCAGGACAGCCAAGTGGTTGATATCTTGATTTTAATCTGCAAGATGGAAACGAATAGTTTCTGAAGGTTCTGTGAGTCCCTAAAACAACTAGCAAAGCATAGTTGCCTGAAGATTAATGGATTCTTCCCTAATCCCCTTTAAAACAGATGGACCACCATGGACTGTCGGTGATCCATGAACTACAGCTGACCGGTCTCATTTTAGACAATCAGGGATTAACACTGCCAAATTCTCAGTCTCCTAAGAGACTGGGACTTTGTACAAAAGAATGAACTTTCACCATGGTATTATTTAAGTGTTACTAACTTTCTGGAAAAATGAGCTTTTCTACACTTTACTACTTTCAGCTGTTGTTGTATCACTATTTAAACCGTGAGTGCCCAATTTTGCCCCTACAAACTTCTGTGTGGTTTTGATGGCGTTCAGTGTGAGATAACGCCAAGTACACATGTACCAAAGTGGAGTTCCTCAGAGTTTACTACTCTGAGAAAAACAGATGAACAAAAGGTACTAAACGTGTTCATTGGTCCAAACACCAAGTGATCAAGAACCCAAAGCGCTTTGACAGAGAACAGAAAGTATAAGTAGATAACTTTCTTCCTCATAAGCTAAATTGCAACCAGTGTTTCTCCTCCCCCTGCAACAGCTGAGCACATCACTCTTCATTAAAAGTTTTCAACTCAGAAATCCTTTAGGCCAGTGTACAGAGTTTTTGGAGGGCCTCATGAGCATGTTGGCAGTTCCTGTTCTCAGCCAGGGATTTGCCGGGAAGTGAAACGCAGTCTTCAGTTTTTCACTGGTTCCTTAATACTGACGTTACCCCAGTGTGGCCGGCCATCTTAGTGCTCTTGCTCCAATCTAATTTCTCTTTTTTTCAGGCCCAGTACCCAGCTCCAGAGGACATCCAAAATCTACTTGCAGTAAATCAAGACTTGAAGAACAACCTGCAGATATAAAGGCAGTTAAAGAAAAACAGGACTGTGTCATATAATTGAATACATGGCGTTCCTGGAATATATGGCTGGCATAAGAACAGGTTGGGTTTTTCTTACAACAGGCAAAGAGAGGCTTTACTTTCCCTCCTTCTTATTTTAATGTCTTACTCTGGACTGCACTTGGACTACTTGTTATTTAAAGTACTTGCTAGTGTCAGGGTGGGAGTTTGGTAGAGTCTGTACCTGATCAAGATTTGTACAATGAGGGCCATCATGGATCTCCCTGTCCTTGCAATGAATGTTCTATCATTGGCCTCCAGTACTCCTTGTCTGAGTATCTGTCAGCCAGGTTGTGAGAAACTTTTTACCAAGTTTGTAACTGTCATTTCAATTGCTTTGGGGTGAAATGTGACCTGTTTTCATCAGAGCGGAAGTCTTTCAGGCTGTCTTTGGGAAACAGAAGTGTCATCTTCATTGTAGACGCAGTTTCTCACACCAATCCTAATTTATACCAGAAAATCAGAAACAAATCTGAAAGGTGTGGACTTCAAGTCGAGATTAGTAGTTTTACACTTGTCAATCAGATGCTCTTCTCTCTGAGAAGAGAAAGGGAAGACATCAACATTTTTGGGAAGGGACCTTGTTCAAACATGCACTCCAGAACAGCAGTACCAGACCTGGCTTTGGAAGCAAGCTTGTTATGGCAGGGCTTTCCTGCGTACGAACGGCAGCATTTGACTGACAAGGACTATCCCTATCACACGTCCCTGGCAGGACTTGTCATGGCCCTACCCTGTCAGCTCTTTAGCACAGCTTGTCCCAGCCACCTTTGTTTTCTCTTGGAGTGAGCTTCTACAGGCACAGCCCCACTCCTGCGCTCTTCCAAACCTCAAAGATTTGCAACAGCACCTTCTGACCGCAGGAGTGCTTTTTCTTACTGGAGTAAGAAAATATGTAAATGTTTTTTCAAAGAGCCTAGATTTTATTGTCCAGTTAAGCTAATAATGACAGGTTTTATTACACAACTATAAAAATTACTTCTCTAGAATTTGCCTCATCTTTGTATAGTATCATAAATCACTTTTATAGCACCATAAATAAAGATAGGAATCATGCCCACTAAGTAATTAAATACATTTTAGATTTTTATTAGACTAGAAGATGGTCCAAACTTCCCAGGTACATTTTCACAGGAGCGTTGCATGACAATTTGGTGCAGATTTTTCACTCTTCCTAAACCCATATGAAAAGCACAAATTCCAATGCTTTCTGAAAGCTGTAGTTTGATTATAAGCATCTAGTTAGGAACTAACCAGAAACACTTCACAATAAGTAGAATTACTAACAGTAAAATCTGTTCAAATAATTTAACACCAAAACTTAACCAAGAGAATTAATCATGCCCTCTGTTGACGCAATGAACATCAAAATGTTATAAACTGGTGTCTTCAATTTTAGCGAGCAGTACATTTCTGGATCATTAGGCAGTTAACAAAGAAGATCTTTGCAATGTTCCTCTTTTCTTGCTCTCAATATTTCAGCCTTTGGTGACAAACAGAGCATATTGGACCAACCTTGCTTTGTGTTCCCTTTTCCTCATTCAGCAAATTATGGCTTACATGCTTCCAGGCTTCGGCAAAGTCTGCATTTGTGCTGCTTACTCATACAAGCAGTCACACTTTTCAGTGTGAACACCAGCACCAGGAACCCATAAGATGAGACAGTTAAACATGGGATGATGAATAGAAGCTACTATCGTAGTATTTTTATGTGACCTAGAAACTGGGAATTGAAAGAGTTGCTGACAGTGGGAACTCAAGATTTTGCAATCAGAGGGCTTGTAATAAGCTCTGAATGCCAGACAAAGAGTGATTGGTTATTTTGTAGGATAGAAGTGGTTACAAGAAATTTTTGCAGAGAAAAAAGTTGGAAACACAGTGGAAGAACCATTTTAGTAAGCTTTGGGCCAAGCTCTTTTAGATGGGTTTCATAATCAGAAAGTATTTCAACAAATCCATTAGGGTCTGGCAATGAGACCTTATTCTGTGCTAAGGAAGAAGTAGCACAGGTTATTGGAACATACTCTAAAATTTTTAACATTGGTGTTTCTTCACTGTACATAAAATATAGCTGGACTCGATCACATACTATTTACATATACCGATATACAGATAGATACTCCTTATATTTGTTTTTTCAAGAGGCTTAGCAGGGTGAGAATTGTCTCTCTCGGTTTTAAACACTGCCTCCCGCCTTGCCTTGAGCATATAAAAGTTTAGAAGTACTTTAAAGGTTTGGTTTACTTTATTTTCCAGTCATCAAAAAATAATTCGGAATGCAGAACTCAGAAATGTCCAAAGCTTGGTAAGTTTTAATACTCACTATGAAAACGAAGCTATTCAGTTCCTTTTCCAATGCCTGAAAACACCCAAATCCCAAATTCTGCAGGCGGAAAAAAAAAAGACCAAAAAACTCCACACTCAACTCAAAACAACACTCAACCAGCTCGTACAGCAGCACAGTGAGGTAAGCTGTAGATAATCACCTTGTGATGCCTCGCCGTAGTCACCTTTTGATGCCTCTTCCCTGCCCAACCAATGCCAGCTAAAGGGACTTCAGCAGCAACCGGTCCAGAAATGCAGTATGTGAAACCATTTCAGAACCAAACCACACAAAGCTTTGCAAATGCTTTCCATATTTTGAGCTTCCTTTCAAAGGCCAGTTCTACACAGTAAGTAAACTTACTGCTAATAAGACTGGTCTGTTTGATTAGGCAGTGATTTCACAACCCAGAAGTACGAGGCTGGGTTGGATATATCTTTAGTCAGAAAAGAATTCTAACAAATGTTATTTTGACACTCTCCACGGAAAGCAAATACAGGCAATCAGCACTAAATTCTTGATCAGTCCATACTGACAGAGTCTTTCAGGAGAACCGAATAATGAAAACATTGAACAAGTTAAAGTCAGCTCTTGGACAATGCAATAATATGCGAAGAAGAAATTTTGATCTGAAGAGTTCACTAAGTTATTAACCACCTGATCAAAGACTGCACTTACTTATAATTGCCCTCTTCATAAGGGCATTGAACAGGTTTACAGTCCATCCTTGTTTTAGGTAGAAACTTCATTGCAAGTATCCGAGACAGACTCTTAAAACATCTATACTGTTTGTCTGTCATCTATTGCACATCTGATAACTTCTCCTGAAAGAATCTGCACAATTCTGGTGACAACTGAGGGGATTGCTCTTTTGGTTATTAAGAGACTTCTCATTTCAGAAACTCAGAGGTTAGACTTTTTCTGGGTAAGTCATCTCTTGTGCTCAAAAGACAATTTTCTTTTTAGTCTAGTAGCATCTTGCACTGTATTACTTCACTTTGGAATTATCTTTAAAAACTGAAAATAAAAAAAAAGCCAGCAGCACAAGAAGCTTACTTCTCACTTAGTTTTTTCTCCCAATAAATCACTCAGTAGTTGAAGAAGTAGGGTCAGTTGTTTTCTGTCATGGTGGGAGAGTTCAATTTCATAGTACTAAAATTCACCACTTCACAGCAACAGTTTTGATGACACACCAGGGGAAAGCCTGGATAATATAAAGCAGAGGATACCAGGAACAAATCCTCTTCTGAGGTCAAGGGAATTGAATTGCATAGAAAAATAAGACCTCAAAAGCCGTATAATAAAGGTATTGAAGATGATGGAAGTGCTCAATAAAATAGGGCTTTAGATATTTTTATACTGATGAAATAAAAAATTTAAACAATCACTCACAACTTAAGAAAGGAGGAATAGCAAAACATAAGCAGAACTATTAAGCTAGGTAGTTAAAATATAATACAGTACTCATTTCATTTATTTTCATGAGAAATATAAGCATATACACTACAACTGTCTAAAGAGAGACTCCAGAAACCGACTTCCTGAATAGCTCAGCTAGCCAATGTTACAGTTCCTGCAGGTAGGATTTTATGTGTTCAAAAAAAACATAGTAGAGCTTCACTGAAGTCACTGCAGCTGCAGAGATCCATCGTGGAGGATGTGACCTTCCTACAGCAACGGAGTTACCCCACCTCCATCAGGCAGCACGTCACTTCGGCACGCCTAAATCTTTTCCGATTAATATCAAAATTGCTGCTTGCTTATCGCTTTAGTAAAGAGGCTTTTGTGTTGTGGAAAGCGCTGAGAAAGGTCTGATGCTAAGGTACAACGAAAAAGAAAGAGACAAATGTAGAGAGTTCCATTTTTGAGAGAATACCCTTTCAAGACATTTTCCCCCAGGGCCAATGTAACAGAATCCTGTATTTAAATCAGTAGGCCATGCACCAGAAGATGGTTTAACTGCTAATTAACACTAGATGATATACTGGAAATTACATGCTAATTAATTCTCTGTAGATCTAAGCGCCCTTCCTTCTATGTCACTTCCAATGAACATATTAACATGAGGCATAGAATGGCATTAATTACTAATTCATGTGCTAAACATGTGAAGCTATATTAAATAGTTGATGGAGGTTAACTAAAAAGGAAGATGTGTGTCAGAGTTGTCAACCACAGGCCATGCTATCATAGAGATACCACACACTAAAAAGAGGAGGGCACACATTACCCCTTCAGTCTTCCTGTCAGTTTGATGCTCTTCTCTTCTATCAGATTTTCTTGCAAGATGATCATTACTCAGAAAACAGGATTCGGCTGTTCAGAATGCAATAGTGAAAATCCTACAAAATGAGAGCAAGTAAATTGAATGGAAATAATTTTGTTCTTTTAGAAAGTGACAGTGATTACAGTTTTTAATAAATTGACTGCTAACTATCAATGATTTCGAAACAGTTTGAATACTGGGCAGGAGTAACTTGGAGAGGGAGCTAAAGAATCAAGAGTCCAATCACTGGTTCTGTGCCATTCCCACTCTAGAATAAGAGAATATTTTAACACATATGTACAGCATCAATACCCAGAGTTATTGGTTTAGTATTTTTTAATTTTCAGGTCTGGAACTACCTGAAATAAACTAAAATCCAATCACTAAAACCAAAGCAATGAAATGCAGACATTGCCCATGCCTCTAAGGGATCTTAAATCGCAAGTAGTGACTATCGGTCACTCCAGTTTAGGGTTTCAGAAACCATACAGAAGAGCCTATTATAATGCAAAAATTACATTTGTGTTTGTGATATTACGATACACCTACACACATGGCTATTTCTGGAGGTTTAAAAGTTGAGTTCCTCCCTTCCAATGAAAGCACTGGTAATTTGTCATTAGAGAAAAATTAGCTGCCGAGCCCTATCCAGCAATTATTTTTCTTACACAGGCTTCCTCTGTGCTCATGGTCTGCATCACCTCACGTACACACACACACATATATATTTAAATGCTTTTGTACGAGGGATCATGGAAGTATTTTGAAAAGCTACATTCCACCTTTGGGTTTGATGTCAGAGCCAGCGCGGTCTTCTCATATCAGGGAAGCAGCTGGCTGTACTAGATCACAGGGCAAGAAGGGACAAGGGGTTTCCCTGGAAAAGGTGCCCGTAGCTTTCATAAACAACACATAAAATGGCTGTAAGACAGTTCAGAGGTGATGGTGGAAGATCATCCCAGGCATCTCTAACATCTGTCCCATTTAACAAGGAAATGGTTTAGTTTTCCTGTGCCTCCCATTAGCACCACCCCTGCCTCTAATGAGTTTATTACCTCCCCAGCAAGAGTAAGATGTAGCTAGTCTTTGCTTCAGCATTTTGCTTAGTACTTGCACCGCCTCTGACAGTTTCCTACTGCAAGCCAAGCAGCCAACTCACCAACTTAACTTGAGAAAATATTTTCCATTTTTTAAATAATAATCAGCTGATCTTTATTTCAAAAATTCCACTACGCATCTATTTAATATTTTAATACATTATTCTATTTGCTCTCCTACATTTGAACTCTAAATATTTAACAATTATTTAAGTCAACAGAATATCTTTGAAAGCATTTATGAAAAGGAGCTTCTAGAAGAATAACCTTTCCCTGGTTCAGTACTGTTAGATGTGTACAGAAATAGCATCTCTTTCAATAAGATGTCATCCCTTCAGTAAATGTTATGTCTTTGAATTAAAAGAGACCAGGGCACAAATCATCTTAAAAATGAAAATCATACCTCCATAACACGTATTTTTCTATTGGAATTGAGAATTCCTGCTTCATACATACCCAGTAATAAAGTCATTTGGGGCATCTGCATTAGAATCGTTTGCAGGTAAGAGACACAGGAAAGAGGAATGTTAGGGGATTTTTCTTTTCTTTTAATAGCACAATAGATAACACGGACTCAGGGAATTTGGTGCAAAGAAGCCTCTCCAACAGATCCATGATCACAAAAAATCAACATCTGCAAACATCTGTTGTACCCGTTAAGGAGCGGGGGGTTAGCCTGGAATTGGTAATGTTACTCCATGAGGGGATTTTTATGCTGTTTCATCTGTACAAGAGCTAATTTTAATCTTCTCTTCACCAAAATGGTTTTCTTTTTTTTTTCTTTTTAAAGTAATGCAGTCTGTGAGAACACATCTATATGGAAATTAGTTCTAAGGACTGTTGCAATAAATACCTGCCAAGTATACAATATTGGTAGAATTTATATTTCCTAACTATGGAGAATTGGATTAAGATACACAAAATTAAAAACTATTTCACTTCTTGCACTTTTACACTACTAAGCAGAGTATCAGCATGCTTTCTTTATTTAATGAAAATTATTATCTGAACATCAAATAAGCAAGATGGTTCAGCCACAGCATACAAAGTAATTAATATAGCCATTACCTTTTTAATGGTAAGTAATTACTGTTCACCACAAAACAAGTACCCAGTGAGGCTAGGACTCCTGTGAGATGCTTATGCATGTATTTTTATTTAAACACGTATTGTACATCGACTCTTTCTCAAATACTTACCGCTATCTTCTTAGATTCAATTAGAGAAACTCTTAGGTCCCTGTTAGTGCCTCAGCCCGCCAACACTGCAACAGACTGCAGCAGTTGTTCAGATCATGGCATTTTCTTGGGAAATTCTGGAAATGAGACAGTTAAGAGTAAGAGAAGGGTTTCGTTTCTAGACTTGAAGACTGACAAAAAAGACTGTGTTTAGATATATATGAATAAGTATTGTCTAAAGCTTGTAAACATACGTTGACTGCTGAGTTAGAAGTCAAAAATTGAAGTTACTCAGTCTACTCTGACTAGGATCATGTTGGTACATAAAATAGAGTTGAACCAGCACAGTTACAGTGATATCCAATGGCTTGCTTTCCCCAAATTCAGAGCCAACAGCTAAGAAACACAGTGTTTATTCCAACTGTGGAAAACAGATTTCCTAACAAAATCAGTTAAGTTCATATTTCTATCTGAACTTCAAGATGCAGGATAAACTTTGAAGTCCCCATAGAAGCAGCACCTCAGTATGGGCTTAGCTTTGAGGGCAGGTGGCTGTCCTCCAGGCAGAGCTGATGTGGCCAGGGCTTACACGCCCACTCTTCCACCACAGTCACGGTGTGATGCACGGGTTGGCTCTCCTTCCCACCAGTTCAGGGTGCCTGGAGACCTTTCCAGACCATGCTTCCCAGGCCAAACCATGCTCGGGGAGGAACTGCACATTCCAGTGCTCCTTTCTGACAAGGAAAGGCTTTTACAAAAACCACTGCTCCCCTGAATTACCTCTTGCAGTTACTAATGCCAACGCGACGCTTTTCTCTCCCATCCCCTTCCTGCTCCAGTCGCGCCGCGGTGTCGTGAAGAGTTGATCTCCAGCCCATGGGAGGGGTGCAGCTCAGGCCCGTTTGCTCTGCTGCCTTCCTAGTGCCATCCCAGGAGCTCAGAGAGACAGACAGGGGTTGAGGACCCTCAACCCACAGAAAATCTGGAGAACTGCAGAAATATCAAAGCTATCAGTGTCACACAGGATGAAGCTTTTCTGCTCTTTAGCTGAGCAGACCTCTCAGCATGAGCAGCAGGAGCTTTGCTCTCCTAAGGGCTAAAGAATTTGGCTTGGAATATATAAAACTTAAAGTGCCTTATGAAAAAAAGGCATTTATGAATTTATGCTATAGTGCCCAATTAGAGAGTTCTCATACACTAGCAATTATTTCAGGGTATTTGGCTGTTTCTTCCCTTTCATTTTTGCTCTGGAGCGTGGAGACGTATTTTCCGGTGCAGGATAACAGGGAAATAAGCACCATGATCTCGCTGGTCTCTGGTTTTTTTTTGCGTGCGAGCCAGGGGCATAGCTGTCACTAAGCTGTTTATTCAGGTCGAATCCCCGGGGGCCTGCAGCGTCCCCCCCGGGTGGATTCACTGGGCGCGGCGGCATCCTGGCCAGCGTTTGATCTCCTCCGCTGAGTTTCTCCCCATCTCTGCTGTAACTTCTTCAACTTTGATTCCTGCAGGAACCAAATTTAATCTGTTTCAGTCTATTTTATGGGCCACTGATTTATTCAAAGCTGAATAAAAGCATTGCAGTACTTACATTTCCTATTTTATTTCGGGAACTATATTATTAGTAGCCCCATTCAGGAGCTAGAATAACTCGAGTCAAGCAGATTAAAAACCCAAGCTACACCTGTGGTATTCAGCTTGCACTTTAATCTTATCCACTAAATTAAAAAATGTCTGGATAAAAATGAGACAGATTAACCTATCACTTGTCTCATAGAAGGGGCTTTATGGTAAAAGAAGATTCAGTTCTCCTGCCAGTCTGGTAAATTTTCCCCGTCTTTGCTGGGAAACACCACCTCGGTACCAAACTGTCCCACTTCGTTGAAAAAAACAAAACCTTTTTGAGCCGTGCGTGCAAAAAACAAGTTTTCTTATGCACCCAAATGAAAGGAAGAACACTATCTTTCTTATATTTGACTGATACTGCAAGAAAAATGTCAATGCTTTCTCCTTTTGCTTATTTTTTATTCTATAACAAATAGATTTATTATTTGATACTCCCTTTTTTAACGAGGTTCCTCTGTTTCTTTTTCTTTGGTGTTATGTGAGAGAGCTTTCCATTTTTAATATCAACTAAAATTGAGCAAAGGATTAAAATAATAAATATATATCTGAGAAGGGTTTTAATATAACATGTATTTGTGTATATACATGTATGAGATGATCAGCTAGTAAATATTTCATTTTTCTCTGTATAGAGTAGGATATATCTAGATGAGCTCAGACAGATTGAACAATAAAATGAACATGACAAAATGGGTTTTAAGTCAGGAAACAGAACACTAAAGCAATTTCCTGAGTTATTTAAATGCTTTCATTGGAGAAATGTCATTACATACTTGAATTACAGTGGAATATAATTCTATAAACACCACAAATAACAATGTTTTACCAAGAAAAAACAGAAGTTAAGAGAGGGGAGTTATTTCCTGCCTTATTTCTTCATGTTAGGATGAGGTTCTTGTTGCTATAAGAAATAAATCAAAAGAAAGGTACTACATTTATTTTAGGAATCCTTTACACTTCGACACATACTTATCTTAAAGTATCTGATACGTGAACAGCTCTGTATATCCAATCCCCTGCAGGTATAAGAACCAGCCCTTCCTCAAAAGTCCCCCCTTTGAACTATTTTGGTGACTTTAATCAGAATTTTAACTCCAAAATTTAGCATCACTGAGGATGCTTATGAAAAGATTGCTTATGAGCAATTAATTCTGATCTTTTCTTTTCATAGGCAAAGTCGCAGGGAGCGTTTCCTTCTCATGGGTTCTTCTTAATTTTGGTATTGTATGTGTTATTCGTCACATATCTGCCTGGTGTGTCTAGCTGAAGTGAAAGACTGCTGAAGAATAATGTCCAAAAATAGAGACTAAACAATCAATCTGAGAAACTGCATTTACTTAAGAATTTGGAACTTATTTTAGTTTATTTGGAAGGAATTTTAATAGCCTAAGAGTGGTCAGATGAGAACATAATCATAAAAGATGTATTGTGGAATGTTTTAGAAATTTTAGTATCGAATTTCTTGTAGTTGAGCACAAACTTACACATATCACTGTTCACCTAACCCTGCTGATTTTAGGGATTCTCACTAAAAATTCCCACTAAAATATCTATGAGTAAAATTTGAGCCTTATCCAGCCCCAAAATAGTCATTAAAATTTTGAAAGCCAGCTGTCACTCTTCCTACTGGCTTTCTCGTCAACCCAAACAACCCTGATTCAAAGCAGGCGTACACATTACGGACAAAGGTCACTCTCCTATTCAAAGTGACAGGATATTTCTAGAAGGACGTTAAGCTATATTCTGTCACATGGTGAACTAAAAATAGAAATAATTTCTGTATAGAAATAATTTCTGTTTAAATACGCCTACTTCTTCATTAATTGTTCCAGAAAAACTGTTTATGACCAGTTTCCCCGTTTGCAAAAAGAAGCAATAATAATACCCATCTCTTTTAAAGCGATATTATCTTTAAACAAAGTTTGAATGATAATTCTAGCAGTTTTATTAAAAGATGCCTACTCTAAATGGACAACTCCTTAAAGCTAATGTTGGCAAATGGAATGGATCATTTCTTGTATGATTGTAAGATGGGCAGGAAAGGAATTAACTCTTATTTATAATATTCAGAATGAGAACAGACAGCAGCTGTGAGAACTAAAATATTTACAAAGGTTTTATCATCAATAATGGTGTAGGGAAGTTATCGTGTTTTATTCATTAGCACAAAGTTACTGGTCAGCAAAAAACTAACGCTTTTCCAAGCAAGATATAAGTAAGCTGAAATTTCTACTTTTTAGGAGGTACTTATTGTTTATTAGATATATCATTCTTACGCTGAAGAGCTCTTGCAGTGCCACAGTACCATCCTCAGTAGCTTTGTGCCTTATATTCTGTCTGAATCCGACGCTTACCTTGCTTCTGAGAGTTCTTTTTGCAAACTTACTGGAAACTGATGGTGCATTTCTGTGCTTGAAATATCACAGAGCTAGTATGTTTTGGAAAATAAAATAGGAAAAAAGTGTCTATTTGTGTTTCAAATTTTGGTAATAAAAAAGACTTGTTTTTAAAGAGTTACCTTGAGTATTCAAAATGCTGTTAATCCAGCAAAAGTCTTTGAGAGCTTTATTCCTCCTTATACAGACATCAAATGCTGACATTAAAAGAAATGAAAAGAAAGTCAAGTTAGGCTGCCATAATCCCTCAGGATAGGGAGAATTGCTGTTGGAGATAAATAAACCCAGTACAAGGGAAGCGAGGTGAAGTATTATACTGTTTGGGGGAAAAAAAATTAAGGCAATAGTACTGTTTCCCAAGCAATGGCAGATACTTCTGGCCATCAATAGAAAGAGCTTTTCCTTCATAGTACATTTATTTGTATCCCAGTATGAAAGCTATGCATGCACAGCAGGGAACAGAAAAATCTGATACATTCCTATTATGAAGAGAATCTATATGTACTGTTGTTTCAGATTAAGATTGTGCCTGATTTAAAATATGGCCTGTCCTTAAATAAACCAGTCCACTCACTCAATAAATGTTAAATCAAGTAAAGGCAGAATGATTGGAAACTCAAAATGTAGACTTTGGAGGCAATTTGATGAGCACCAACAACACACATCCCAGCTATCATCTGACTTGTGTAGGAGACCACATGCCCACGTAGGGTCCCTGCACACGTGCCAAGAAAACACTTCACTGGAACCAGTATGCACAAAGAGAACCTAAATGATACAGAAAGACTTGGGAGAATGAGCTTACACACGTAATGCACTTTGTATTAATTCTGCACTTTGTTTGCATCAAGAAGTATCCTGTCAGAAGGGGTGAGGACCTGGCATACAGAATCAGTAGAATATTACCGGCACAGCAGACAAAATTCAAAGTCATAGGAGTACAAAGATACTAAAGTAACTTCTGTGCTTAAGGATACTGGAGAATGGAGATTTGGATTCAGAAAAAAAAAAATTCTTCCTGAACAATCTGCTAAAGTAATATGACACGTTTCCATAGTAATAGGATTGGAAGGTATGCAATTCTTTATCTGTAGAGACTATCTTCAGTAAATGGCGGTGGATTTTATTATTTAAATTTGTTAATGCCAGTGTTTTTCTTTTCCAGTTCTTACATGGCCTTGATACAATCTGTCCATGAGTTGCCCAGAGGTTTTTATGTTAGCCCCATTGAAGCAACTGCAAGTGGAACTGCACAACAACAGGGTAGGGAGGCGGGGGAAGGCACATAAAGGTAGGGAAAAGGTGGTGAAACACCCCGTCAAGCTCAGGGGGTTAAGGACAAGTCTCCTCAGATAGTTCGTTCAGCTTGTAAGGGCCACACAGACTCCTGTCCTTGAGCATCACAGGGCTGATTATAGTAGACCATATCCACAATTCCAGCTTTTGGTCAAATTGAAGTTAAGGCTGTAAACATCCGGGATTCCTGAGGATTTTCTGCAGGGAGAAAGGAGAAGACAGCCTAAGCCGCCCCAGCAGTGTGCCTGCATGTGGCTCCATGAGTATATATCAACCACTTAGAGAGAAGTCTCCCCAATCTGCTATTCTTATATATTCACTCTCGCCTACCTTCAAGGAAAGAACTGGGTTTATTTGTTCCGACTAACACCATTTAGGGCTATAACGTAATCTCTCTTCTCTAGAGGGAACAAGCTCAAGGCTAAGAGTGCCTTGTGTTTCAGACAAAACAAATGACCCCATATTTGACTTGTCATCAAAATCAGAGGGATTTTTTTTCCTCCAAACAAAATCCAACTATTTTTTTTTGTCTTTCTGCTTCCTTTAGTTCACAGAATGAAACATGAGAAAGCAAATTAAATGAGACAAAAAGAAAAAGAGAAAAATGAAGAGCAAGATATTTTTTTAAGTTATTTTTGTACACATTCTGATTTTTGTTAACAGATTCTGATGACCAGAGATATAATCAGATTATCTAAAAAAATGGCAGACACATCATATAGTGAATTAATGTGCTGGCAGATTTGCAGAACTTCCACTTCAGGCAGAGAACCTAAGAAAAATATTTTTGCAAGTACCTACACTCCGTCTTCATTGTAAATGTCCTCCTCTCAGCTCTACTCAGGAATTGCGAAGCGATAGCACACAGTGTGATGCGAAAATGCCTGTGCACTTCAGAGATATGGCATGTAAGGCATGTACAAAAAAAAAGGGTCACCCCTAACTGGCAATACACATTGCTCACGCCGTTAAGAGAAAATAAGGCATTCTCAGAAGAGCTGACAACAGCCGAATATGCCCACTTCTCTTTCAGCCATGGTAATAGCATTAACATTATCCATGCCTTTTTCAAAAGCTCTTGGCTCCAAGGGATGTCTCTCGCTAGTCGTGGGTACCCAGGTAGAGAGGTTGCCGTTGTGTATTGCTTTTAACACGCAGCTTAGGGAAGATGGTAAAGTAGGCGCCTCCGTAAGCCTCTTTCAGCCACTCCTTATTCTAAACATCGAGTGAAATATTTTCCGTCAACAGGAACAGCTCACACTGCTGGCAGGCACTATAGTTTGCAGTTCAGGATTACAGGGCTGTTGTTAACTGTGGCTATACCACATGTAGAGTTCGTTACACAACACAGCTGTTGGAGACAACACCTGGTAGAGATTCACTGTTGGGAGGCAGGTTACATGCGTATTACTGAGGAAAATATGGTGAGGGGCTCTACAAGGAGTTCCTGTGATCATAAACAAACAATAGAACGGACAGAAAAGCACATAGGAGGGGTTTTTTATACCAATTCAGCACTCTTTTTAAGTCTATCACTGATTCTAAACACATCAGTAATTTCAGTAATATGTCTGAAGCAAGCCAAAGTACCCGTCTCCACAGCTGTGCCACTTCCAGAGAAGCATTGCCTTTCCATGATGAGATTCTCAGGCTAAATAAATACCAGTAAGAGTGTATCTATGACATCACGGGCTGGGCTGAGACCATACCCTTTGAACAAGTGTAATGACCCACCAAAAGCTTTCCCTGTTATCTTCATTTTTGCTTTTCCTCAGATCTGCTTCCTTCACAAACCTCTCTGGCTCAGCTAGAATAGAGCACTGTTGGGGTCTCATGCTCATCCGCTAACAAGGATGCAACGGTTTTAACTCCTTCCCAATACCAAACCAAAATTTCTGGTTTTTAAGAGTAAGTTCCGTCACATTAGCAAGCTTGAACAGAGTAACTCAGTCTACTAATTCTAAATACCTGCTCTTCTAAAGATGATCTATACTATGGCTGTCTTTTCTCCTCCTAGCTGCAAAGTTCCTTCTGACCTTCTCTATCCCTCTTTGTCTCTATCTCCAGAACTTTTCCTTTACTGTTCAAACGCCCATTGTTGTGTTTATCCTTCCCTGAGGAAAGAGTTAAGGAGAAAGGAGGAAAACTTCTGCAATTAAATTGCTCTTTAAGTTGTTCCTGCCTCTTGGCAACTGCAGGTTGTAATTCAGCGGTTTACAGCTCTCCCTCCTCGCTTTAGAAAGAATAAATAATGTAGAGTCTTACATTCATATTTGCAGTAGAAAAGGAATGCTGGGAGTTACAAATTGCTGCTGAAAAGACAACCACATTCAAGGGGCAAAGGCTGGAAAGCTAAATCTCTCAAAGGGGTCTCCAAGACAAGAAACATTAAAAAAAAACTATCAAGTCTGTAATGGCTTGAAGAAACTCTTCATTCCAGTATGGTGGCTTTAGAAGCAGTTTGCATGTCTGTCTGAAGGCGTAAGCAGAAAGCAAACTTACCTTGCAGAACTGTAAGAATAGGTTCAGAGCGCATCAGTAAGGAATTTCTCTCCAGTAAACATCTTGCAAAACCTCCAGCTTATGACCTGCCCAAAAGGCTGGTTTTGTTAGCCTTTTATTAGCCCAAGATTGTTTGGGTCTCTAGTGAGCACTTGCCCATTAGTGTGTTTTGCATATCTTATTCTCATGACAATCAAACAGAAATAAAGCAGCTGAGCAAACCTACTTGAAAGCACAACTTTCTTGGGGTCTAGTGAGGCAGGGATCTGATGGGTGAGCTTTGGGATCACAGACTTTCAAAGACTGCCTCGTCCAACGCTGTGGGCAGAGCAGGGTGTCACGCTCCGATTTCGGATGAGAGGAAGGCCCCCTTGCATTCCAGCAGACCTCAGACCAGTCTGGGAGGCTGGGGGCGGCTGGACCAACCTCTCACACCGGAGCGAGGTTTTGCTCCTATTCTTGGGAACAGAATTAAGACTCAAAACGGAGTCAAGCGCCAGGTAACTTTATTTGCCCAACAACAAGTTTGCAAATGCAAGAGAAAAAGAGAAAGAAAGGAAAGGGGGAAAAGAATTCCATTGCAATAGCTACCACCACAGAGCTGTGGCGTCCCGACGGTCCAGCTCACTCAGTGGGAGAACGTTCCATCTGGTGTTGGTTCCGATGTTGGTTCCGTCGATGTTGGTTCCTATGTTGCTTCAATGATGGTTCTGTCGACGATGATTCTGTCGATGATGATTCTTTTGATGATGGTTTCCTTCTTTGATGTTGGTTGTTTCTGTTCTTTTATCATTGTCTCATTGCATATTTATTGTCCTTAAAGCAGGAAGCCTCTAGTCCTGTGGTTTATTTAGCATATAAATGCTAAATACTTTGATTTAATTGACAATAACTTATCTAAGTAAATGATCTTAACGTATCTAAACAACAACACTTATGTTATGTTACAAAACTAAGCCTGTGTCCCAGGCCGAGTTGGAGGCTTATGGCTCTGGGGGTTCAGAAGCAGCGAGTGATTGTTTACAAGGACAATCACAAGGTAAACAAAGATAAACCAACAGAACTATAGCAATGCACAACATCATAAGTGCCCCAAGATAAAACATCATCAAAATGTTAAGCATTTTGTTCATTTTTTGCAACTTTTTCTTTTTTTTCCTTCTTCCAGCAAAACAGTTCAGTTTTTGCTTTTTGGTGAGGCTGGTGATTAGGTCCTCATGGAGCTGGTGGCTGTGCGATCCCGGTCCAGTGGAACTGAGGTCTGGATACACAACAGGAAAACGGATTTCCGTGCCTCCAACTCAGAGCACAGTAAATAAAGATTAACACTATAAATTTGCTGTCAATTTTATATCACCTGTGGATCCGTGATGGTTAAAAAAACCCAAAACAACCAAACAACAGCAACAAAAAAAACCCCACAAAACAAAACCAAACATCTTATATATTTTCTATTGCTGATGGTGTGGTTTCGTTCTTTCCATCATCTAGTGATGCTGAGACATTAATTAACCTTTTCAGTCTCTATCACCACCCCGTGGCTCAACATTGCTCACCAAGGTTGAAGGGCAAAAAGGAAAAAGAAAGGGGGAAAAAACCAAACCAAACAAACAAAAAAGGGAAAGGGTGGGGGGGAGAAAGGGCAAGGGGACATAGTTACAAGTATGCTTATAGCACTTTGTGCATATGATGTTCACAGATCCAGTAGTGTCAAATAACCTATTCAAAATTATAGATATAACACAAATAAAGATTAATAGGTTAACAATGATTATATTAATCATCAAAACACAGATTTAAATATCAATATAATGACCATTTTTCCCACACCGTGAGTCAGGTAGGTTTCCAGGTCTGCCTTCAAATAGGGGGGAATAAACATGGTTTTGGGGGAGACATCTATCTGTCAGATAGACCATTTTTTAAACTTTATATGTTATCAATTGGAAACAATTTTTTTTTTGGCATTTGTAATGGCTGAGATAGGTTCCACGGAGGCAGGGCAGTGATTTTTCCTGTGTTTTTCCTAAAAATGGGGTAACTGCACCTGCGCCAGATTGGAATTGTGGCTTTGAAGGCAAGCCGGACTACCACCCAGGATTCCCGCTTCAGTGTTAACATTCTCTGGAAGAGGGAACTGGGTATACGAGTCCCCAGGTGCCTTTCCAGATCTTTCCAAGGGAGGGACTGCAATCCCAGACTTGGAATTTATAAAAGGGGCAACCACAAGGTGCCACGCACACGCACACCACCTGAGGGGCAGGAATCACCACCTCCAGCACCCATTTTCAGTATGTTGGCAGATGCACCAGTGGTAAGTGTTCTATTTTCCTTTACTCCTTTACTTTTCCTGTTGTTTGGCTATGGTGGTGTAATGTTCTCTTATCATTAGAATGTCACTAACGAGCTGGTGCTGAAGAGGAGAGACCTGGACAAGCGCCCGATCACCACGCGAGGTGATCAGTGAGGTTGGTATCATTAATCCCAAGAGGTCTCCTTTAACTTTCATGATTGTTAGGGTTTTCCTTTTGTTGTTCCACTTCCAGCTTCATGATACCTGCTGCAGGGACAGAGGGAGAGGGAGCTGGTGCTGCCCGCGGCAAAGGTGTCAAAGAGGTCGATTGGGGGGGTCTGAGGGTGCTAAGTTGTTCGCTGCAATTATCCATTTTATTTTTCTGTTGGGCTCTCTGCTTTACTGTTACTACTATGATTGTTGTGCATAGCTGTTTTCACAGTTTTTGTCTCTTCTGCTTGTTGTTAGTTGTTGTTAGTCTCGTTAATACATGTTTTACAATAAAGTTCACTTTTGCAGTTCATTCACGTCTATGATCGATCTGTAAGCAAAGGCGGGAAGTGGGCGGGGGAAGGGGGCGCGAAAGAGGAAGCTGCCGCGCGGTTTGGCTGACAAAAGCCGATAGTGTCTATAGCAAGAAGAATAGTTAAAAGTGGCAAAGTTACATGATTCTAACAGTTACGTGTTTGGTTTGCCGTACAAATCTGATATGTTTAACCCCCTCGGGTGAAGTCACAGTGACCGCTTGCATGCGAGTCACCACGCTTTGGATTAATTGAGATATAGGCACGGTATAATACAAGGCAAAAACATCAAGGCTGCTAACCCACATAGCAAAAAAAATAAAAGTCATTTTATCCATGGTGTTCCTGGTAGCCAGGACCACAAATCACCATCCCAGCCATCCCAACCATTCCATGTCTGAGTGGGGACATGAGCTAGTTTTCTAATGTCTGAGGTTAGTTGTAGAACCACTTCACCTACATCACTGATTTTTAAACAACAATTAGAAATATTTAACTTCCCACACTCTCCTCCCTCTTCAGCCAACAAATAATCCAAAACCCTGTGGTGTTGCAGGATCGCAGTGCGCATCTCTTGAGATTGTTGATTCAAGAGATCTATAGCATCAGCAGTTATGTTGGTAATGATTTCCAAAACTGCCTGCAAGCAAATTATAAATTGGTTCCCAGGCCCTGTTACCAATTCATTAGGATTCCAAGCGGCCAGCCCATAATGCTGTATTATCCTCTCGGGAGGCCACTCATTTTCCCCCCATTTTTGTGTTCCACCTATAGCTCGCTTATTGCATGCAACACCTTTGTCACCCAGATTATCATAGAGTCTCACTCCTTGTTGGGGACTCTCTGTTTCTGGAAGCAGGAAAAATAGAGGCCGGATAATTCCAATATAACAAACTCCTGACCAGTTTGCTGGTAGTATTTTGTAGGCAGCGTGTGCACAGATCCAGTAATGTCCTTTTCTGGCTCTGACCCCTCCAGCAAACGGTTCAGCTGCAGGCTGTAGGTGTTGCAAGTAAGTTGTATTATAGTTTCCTGGAGAGCTAAAGAAGGTGGTGTTACATTTTCCCAGCTGACTGTATGTTTGTCCAGTGCAGTACCAAGCGCCCGTGTCATTTTTCCACTCACAAGTTTGAATATAACCTTGGCCGTCGGGCCACCAAGCGTCAAAGGATTCATTTTTATTTGACCAAAATCCCCCAAAATTCTTACTGCGTCCAGCTTCATTAACATTCATATACTAAGATTAACATCTTTGTTAATTAACTTATATGTGAGTGTCCACTGACATCTGCTTTTCCCCACACTGACTCCTCCTTTTTGGGTGCCTCTAAGGAGAGAGACTTCACAACCTCTCTGGGTAGCCTGTTCCTGTGTTTTGTCATGCTTACTGTAAAAATGCTTTTCCCTATATTTAAATGGAATTTCCTGTATTTCAGTTGTGCCCGTTTCCTCTTGTCATGTCACTGAGTACCACTGAAAAGACCCTGGATTTATCTTCTTTACTCCCTCCCTTCAGTGTTTGTACACACTGCTAAGATTCCCCCTGAGCCTTCTCTTTTCCAGGGCAAACAACCCCAGCTGTCTCAGCTTGTCCTCATATGACAGACACTTGGGTCTCTTCATCTTGATGGCCCTTCACTGGACTCATCCCAGTATGTCCGTGTATCTCTTGTCCCGGGGAACCCAGAATCGGATACGGCAACCAGATGCATTTCACTGCTGCTGAGTTGATGGGGAGGATCACACCCTTGGGCCTGCTTGGCAATGTACTTATCCACAAGATCCTCCACCGCAGAGCTGTCTTCCAGATGGTTGGCCCTCTGAATGACATCCAACACTGCTTCCAGTCTGGTATCAACTGCAAAGCTGCTCAGAGAGCACTGTCCCCCATCGTCCCTGTCATTAAGGAAGAAGTTAAGCTGTAGCAGACTCAGTATTCCTGAAGGCTGGTCTTATCAGTAAAGACTGAGGCCAAAAAAGCATTGAGTACCTTGGCCTTTCCCACACCCTTTACCAGATCCTGTGCCCCGTTCAGCATCAGATCCACATCTGCCTCAGCCATTTAGCTGTTGTGACTTGAAGTGTTCCCTCCACCCAGCTCTATCCCAGTACCATAAAATGCAATGTTTGCTCACAGCTTGGGAGCTCTGCCTTCATCGGCAGTTCAAGCTACGCCACCGGACCACAAGCTGCATGACGCGTCCAGCCTGTTGGCTCTGCTCTTCAGGTAGTTACTTCCAGCTGAGAAACAAGGTGGAAAGGGTTAGCATGCTATCGCTGCATCTAAATCTGCCAGAGTTAATCTGTCAGAGCCATGACTTACATTTACGAACTGCCCAGCTGGTGAGCACCTCCAATACGCAGAAGCTTGTCTCCAAAGGACAAGGGGTGGAATGTCATATCAACAGGTGCCACATGTGTGCTTACTGCACTGGAATTAACTGGTAACAGAAAGCTACCAACAAGGCAGAGCCTCTTCTCTTTTTCCCTGTAATACAGTTTCCTCCCTACTCTTTCACCATCCACTGAGCAAACATGGAGCAAATTTAAATATTTCATCCCGAGCCTGAGAAGGATTCAGTACTAAGGGACATACTCTGTGCACAACGGCAAGGAGAGTGACAGCATGTCACTCACAACGCCGCTTAGGATGTGGCTGTTCAAAAATGTCAGTAACATACCACAAAGAAGATACGCGATGTGACAGTCCCTTCCATGATAGGCACGCAGGCTACTCCAAAAATCCGCAGTCTTTGCTTCCTT
Organism: Tetrax tetrax; assembly: GCA_009806455.1. Classification (NCBI taxonomy): domain Eukaryota; kingdom Metazoa; phylum Chordata; class Aves; order Otidiformes; family Otididae; genus Tetrax; species Tetrax tetrax. Next base: position 104,203 of record WHYT01017191.1, on the reverse strand, counting down.
CCTCTCAGTTTCTCCTCACTTCGAATGAATGCTTGTGCCAAATGTAAAATGCTTTAAAAACAGTGCTTGGAATATACAATTACACAATAACCTTTCAGGGTGACTTCCCTGGCTTAGTTTTTAGCATAATTACAAGTGCTGTCCGGAGAACAGAAGCTCCATCCAGCGATACTGTCGGTAGACCCAGAGATCCCTGGAGACAGTGCAGAAGACAGAGTACGCACTCACAGCTCATCCTGCTGCAATAAATACAGGAGAAAGCAGGAATTCACAGTCCCCCTTGCCTCCTTGATGGGACCTAACATGTGGAGGAGATTTCAGAAAAAAAAAAAGGAGCGTGGACTGGTAATTTTCCACCAAAGGCAGCAGTGACTAAGAGTGCACATTACCACAGGTTCCCAGGCCTTCTCCCAGGTGTCTTCTTCCCAGCACAGGAGAGGTGTTGCAGAATGGGGAGATCCCCTTCCTGCAGGGAAGACAGCATGAGGACAGCCTTTGGTAGGGGAAGAATTTGACTGGAAAAGGTGAAGACTTCGTTTTGGCATCTTCAAACACCTGCTTAGGCCCAGGAGTTTATGCACAATGCCAGGAGAGAGAAACAGGATTGATCCACAATCCCTCCGGGTGTCTGGAGCAAGCACGATGCCTGTCGTAGTTCAGAATTCTTACTCAGCTCTAGTGCAAAGACCCAGTGAGTGTCCACAGCTCACTGACTGAAGATTTGTCAAATGGATTTTAAAAAAAAGATTACGATATATTTTTTGTATTAAAAAAAAAAAGGTGGATGAATCTTTTTAGAGCACACAATAACAGAATTGAAATAAGCAATTAGAGAGCAAATACAATCATTTGCAACTCCCATGAATTGACGCTTGGTTCAATGCTGACAGGAAGTGAAAAGGAAAAAAGAAACTCTTGGCAATGAGTTTGGACAGTGAAAACTAAATAAACAGTGCAAATAATGACAAATGCACAAGATTTTTTTTTTTTTTTTATCTCTAAATATCATAAGATGTCATTAGAAACAAAAGTGAAACAATGAAGCCTGAAATAGATGTAGCTTGGTTTCCTCTGGATTTGTATCTTATTATTTAAGCTCTGATTTGAGCTTTTCCTTCCTACAACCCTTCTCACAAAACATGAGCTCTCTCTGCTGTCTTTCCCTCAGTCAAAATGCTTATGAGGTCTTGTTTTTACAACACTCCAGAGAACTCAATTAACTTTGATACTCCTGTCCTTCTGTCAAACTCGGTTGGCATCGGCCAGCGGGTTCAAAAGTTATTAGACAAGATTTTCGACAGTCACACACAGACCAGACAAACGGAAAAATGTTACTTCTATGAAAAACAGGCTAAAAAATATTTTTACTGTAATCTTTTGTGGTTTTTTCTGTTCACTTTCATGCACAGGGCAATGTATAACAAATTCCTCTTTAAGGCAAAAAAAAATTCGGAGGAAAGAATAGCAATACAAGATTTCCTAGCAGCTGAAATTGTCTTGGCTAATGCTGACCCTTGCAAATCTTCACAAAATAACACCAAATGCTACTCGTGATAATGAAAATTGGCGTCTCACTACAATCAACGGGAGGTGAAGGCGGCAGGCTGAGCTCACCAGATCAAGTAAGGACGGCGGGGCTCAGCCCAGCGCCATCTAAACTGATCTCCACTTCCAAGACACTGGTAATCTGTCTGATTCACTCACTTGGTTTTTTTCCACCTATTTAGGTCAGATAGAATAACCTGTAATTTTGGATTAAACGTAAAAGTGCAGATAAGCTGCTCTATTTTTATTTATCCCTCTACATTTTTTACATCTAAACAACCTGGAAGCACCCAGAGTTTACATTTTGCTAAATAAAGCACTTGAAGTAAGATTTTTTGTAATGAATATCATGTTTTTTAATGCATAGGTTAGTATGGTAATTTCTTATTAGAAAAATAGACTATTATGGTATTTAAAGACACAATAATTACTTTTTTTTAACACAGGAAATGTCTTTCCATGTATTCATTTATGGAAAAAATAATCGCAAATGAAAAGATTAACCTGAACACCGAGGACACAGCTCACATAAGCCTACCTCAGGCTCAGCATTACCTGTCTGGCATTACCGACCTTGAAAAGCTTTCACATTAACAAAAAAAAGTGGTGTAGGCCTAGGACACAGAACTCAAAAAATGCATTGCCATCCAGACTCTGTTCATCATTTTGTGACGTAATATTTATCACGTTTCTGCCTTAAAATGACATTTTTTATTTGGCTCTCAATAATTAATTCATTCAGTAGCCTTAATCAGAACAAATAAACAGAATATTTGTATGAATTCCAGGAGTACTTCTATAGCAAGAGCAGCTGAGATAAAAATACCGGAGTATCTGACCTCTTACAATAGAGAAAGTCAAAGACAGAAGGGCACCTTCCAGCACCCATTTGTGAGGAGAAGTTAGTCCAGCAGCAACAGTTGGCGAAAGGAGGCCCAGCAGACCTCCTTTCGCCATGAAGGGACACGTTGAGACTCCCGTGGTGAGGAGGAAGGGGCGGATTTCTCAGCATGGGGCACCTGCAATGCTGCCCCGCCCAATCTACGTGGTGCGGGAGTCGGGCACTTGACAAACCTGGGCCTGCAAGAGGGAAGCAGCCTTCTGACAGGAGAGTTTCCATGCTTCCGAGAACCCGTACAGCTGACTTCCTTCACAAACTTCTGAGTACTGCTCAAGGTCTCACTTTTCATTAAGCTGCCTAAGTAAGCAGTAGAGCATTTTTAGCAGCAGAATGTATACATTTTATGAGTCTCTTTAATATCACTAAACAGAAACCTAAAGTTTTTATGATTATTTTGTGGGTTAAAAGTGGTTTCAGTGCTGTAACAGTGGGTACCATTAAAAATCAGTCAATCAGACAATAAATTCTTACCATAACATCTGCAAAATGTTGTGTACTTAACTAGGATTAGGCTCCGCTTGCCTTGAACCACTGGAGTGTACAGTCCCTCTGTGGTGTGCACCTCTGAAAACCTACCATTTAGAGAACAAAACCATGAGGAAGATAAATAGGAAATGCAAAATAAAATAAACATAGATTGCATAGAATGACATAATTTTAATCATATGAATAAGCAAACTCAGCAAGTTCAGGCATAACTTGTCAGTAGCTAGCATTTCTCTGTGATCTTCATGGTTCATTTTTCTTGTACAACAACAATCATAAGACATCTAATTTTTTTATTTAAAGGTCATTATTCATGTGCCTTCGTTTATAACATGTTGCTGGAATTTATTTCACTCTGATTAAAATGGAAGGGTATGCTTTCCAAAGACCAGCAAGATTTCCACTGTGTCTTCTAAAACTCTCTGTTTAGCTGTGTCCACAACAGTTTGGGGTGGCTGAGATTAGGGGCCGCCATTACTTCTGCAATTCAAATAGCCAAAAGCAGAAATATTTGACAAGTCTTTCTCCAGCCTCACTGTAACAAGACAACCAAAACATCGTCTCCCTGGAGGTGGGGGAGGGAAAAGCGATGACATTAAAGATGTTTTTTATCATTCTTTAAACTGAGAAATACACAGTGAAAAAGTTAGAACATCAAGTGACAGAAAAGGCAAAAATGGCCGTGCGCGTAGCGCTCTCCTGGGGTACTTTTATCACAGAGCCGCCTGAGCCAAGCTCTGACGGTACCCACAGCTCATGCTGGTCAGGTCTTCTACCAAGAGAGTTTTTCTTTCAGAATTTATGTAGTGCAGCAGGAAAGTGTTTACCTCAGAGGCATAAAAGTAAATCCGGATGCGCTTGATCCATAGTGCCACAGCGGCTCTGTTGCCTATGGAAACAAAGGCTCCTTTTTCCAGGAGTTCACACAACAGGCCCTGCGATGCTAGAGAGCACCATCAATTTAAGCCACTGTATTATTTGTAGGTATTTTGCTGATATATATACACACACACACACAGATATATAACAAAATATAGTCTCTGTAATATTCCACTACCATCAAATGAGGCAGTTCCTCAGTCTCACATTAACTAGATGTTACTTCATTTAACAACATAATCCCCTTTTAAACAAATTGATGGTTGGAATCTAATAAATGTTCACGCTATAACCATCTGTTTTGTTCCTTCACCTTTCACCGTGCAGGTTGTTAAGTACTTTGCGGACAAATCTGTTTCATGCTTACTCGCAAATTTGGCTTTTGAAGATGACCCTGAGCACGGAGCTTTAAGATGCTGCAGAGAGTGGATAATGTACCAGAAGCACCCTTGTTAAAGGTTTTCTTTAGAAAAAAATCACTTATTTGTGAATATATTGTAACTTCCTAAGTACCATTCATGTGTAGATCTCTGTACGTTTTACAGATAACCGACCAAGTCTCAACAGATCTCAGCGCAGGGTTTGTTACAGACCTCTTCCCAATGAGAACCCGAGGTGGTACAGAAGGACTTGAATGCAAAGTGCATGATATCTTGTTCCACACATAATGCAATTATGGGGTAAATCTTCCACTGTAGACATCGGCAGCTCCAGTGTGGTAGAGGATATAGCTCAATGCCTCCTCCCCCTTCAATGACATCTTAAAATATCTTCACAAAACTTATCCCTTTCGTGACTTTGCTTAAAGGCATCTTGCATGAATCTTCAGATTCCAATTTAAGAAGGCAACTAGCAGCTAAGAGCACCTGATTAAATCTGCTTTTATTTACAAATCACCAGTGTTTATAACTTGCTCATAATTTTTGTATTTTGGTATATGGTTACTCACTGGGTACCTACACGAATCAACAATCCTCAACATCTTCAGCTAAAATGAGCATCCTCACTTTCACTTTGCATTAGTTTCTACACAATGATAATGTTTCATACTAAATTAAAATAAAAATATTATTTTAACTCATTTAAACTGGAATATTGTTCTCTATTAAGAATATAGGGCCAAAGAAGCCCTGAAAATAACGTCTGTATAAATATTCATCTACCTGCAAACAGATAACTTTAGGAGCAGATTTGACAGTGGAGACAAAGAATAACTTCTTCACATTGCAGTGGATGACTAAGATCATTTGAATGATTTATTAATAAGCCAATGTACAGAATAAGTACAAAGAGGACAGACTGGACTTGTTGTTACAAAAAAAAGAATTGATTACGAGAATGCCTAGCATATGAATTCATAAATATAAGAGTACTATGGATAGGTTTGCTTTGCAAAAAGTCCCATAAAAAAAGAGAAAGGTATCAATGATCTGAAATTTCCATGACTTTTCTCCTTTTTATTTGGCGATTTTTATTTGCTTGTGGATTTGGTTTGGTTTGGTTTTGGTTTTTTGTTGTTTTTAGTTTTTTTCCAACTAGAAGGATGTTGGAATTCAAACAAAAGCATATTTTTTTCTGTTACTTGTTTTTTAAAAATCATTCTATAGAGTCTGAATTATGCCACAATTTGGAACAGTACAATTGTGGGTAAATCCAAGACAATAAACTTTAATAGCATTAACAACCAGCTGGGCAATTTAGACCCCAATTCTTGTCACCTTTCATATTGAAAGTGGTGCTCAAGATGTTGTAGAATCAGCTTTAAGAACTACATGAAGGACATGGACCAGTTGGAGAGGGTCCAGAGGAGGCCACGCAGATGCTGAGAGGGCTGGAGTAGCTCTGCTGTGAGGCCAGGCTGGGAGAGCTGGGGCTGTTCAGCCTGGAGAAGAGGAGGCTCCGGGGAGAGCTGAGAGCGGCTCCCAGT